>JADRCH010000293.1:867345-1030281 GCA_019843965.1 Rhynchomys soricoides
TATTATTATTATTATTATTATTATTATTATTATTATTATTATTATTACATGGTCTCACTATGCATTCCTGGCTAGCCTGGAACTCAATATGTAGACTAGGCTGGCTAACATATCTACCTGTTTCTGCCTTCTGAGTGATTATGTGTGTCTGAGTTAGGGTTTATACATTGTGTGTGCAGTTACCTGTGGAAGACAGGAGAAAGTGTTGGATCTTTTGGGGCTGGGGTTAAAGGAGGTTGTGAGTTTCCTGTTGTGGGTTCTGGCGCCTGAACTGCAGTCCTCTGGAAGAGCAGCCAGTGCTCTTAACTGCTGTTAGTTATCTCTTCAGCCCACATTTCCCTATTTCTGAGGGATGATGTCGTCATTGCCTCTCTGGGCATTGGTGAGGTTAGAAATACCCTGTGTGGGGTGCACAGTGGGTTCTCCAGGAAGGTGTGGTCTGTGAATCTGATTGGCCTGAGGGAGGTATGCAAAGTCTTCAGGTTGTGGGCAGTAGAATTTTCCTTCAGCCTGAGAATAGTTACACATGTCTTAAATCCCAGCACTCAGGAAGCAGAGACAGGCAGGTTTCTGGGAGTTCAAGGCCAGCCTGGTGTACAGAGTGAGTTATGTAAAGAAACTTTATCTCAAAAACAAACAGAAAAGATATTTCTGATGGCAGTGATGATACAGGTGATTAATCCCAGCACTCAGGAGGCAGAGGCAGGTCAATCTCTGTGAGCTCAAGGCTAGCCTGGTCTACAGAGTGAGTTCCAGGACAGCTAGAACTACTCTGTCTCAGAAAAACAAAACAAAACAAAACAAAAAAACCCAACAACAACAAAAAAAGAAGATTTTTCCTCTTTGTCAAGGGCTGGTTGAGCTGATGCATGTTCCCTCACACAGGACTACTCAGCCATCATTGAGCTGGTGGAGACGCTGCAGGCTTTGCCCACCTGTGATGTGGCTGAACAGCACAACGTCTGCTTTCACTACACATTTGCCCTCAACAGGTGGGTAGTGGGACAAAGCTTGAGTCAGGGTCACAGGAAGTCTCTGCGACCTGCCAAGCAAGAGCATTGAGGTCTGGAACCATTACTCCTCAGGGAATTTGCTGACCTGGGCCCCAATTTCACAGGTTCCTGTTGGTCTAGGCTAATGATCCAACGTGAGGACAGAGGAGGTGGTATCCCCTTGATAGAGCTGTAGCTGTCCAAGGTCACTACTCCTTAGAATAGTTTGCAACTAGAAATCTCTTCTACCCGGAGTCTCTAACTCTAGAGATCAATGCTTCCCGGGGTTAGTGTTGTTTGAGGTTCATTAATAGTAAGCCCCAGAAGGGTCCCTTCCGTTTATGGTCTATTGGGTCCCAGCACTGGGTGGGTCAGAGCCATCAGACAGGTCTTAAGTGCATGTTCCTCTGCCTTAGGAGGAACAGGCCTGGGGACCGTGAGAAAGCCCTGGCTGTCCTGCTGCCATTGGTGAAGTATGAAGGCCCCGTGGCTCCGGATCTATACTGTATGTGTGGTCGTATCTACAAGGACATGTTCTTCAGCTCTGGCTTTCAAAATGCCCGGCACCTGGAGCAGGCCTACCACTGGTAATTCACACAAGAGTGAGGGTAGAGGGCTTAGCGATGGGGGTGAGAGGTGGGGTCGAGGGCATCCATTCAGCCTTGTATCCCCTGCCTGACCTGACTCCAGGTACCGCAAGGCATTTGATGTGGAGCCCAGCCTACACTCGGGCATCAATGCAGCTGTGCTCCTCATTGCAGCTGGGCAGCATTTTGAAGACTCTGAGGAGCTCCAGCTGATAGGTAAGGCCTGCTGTTAGTTCACGGCACCCAGCGCAGGATCCAGAGGGACTTACTGAGAAGGCAAGGAATGTACTGTAGGCAGGATGAAGCGCTGACTCGTGGGCGTTGAAACTGCTCTACGCCTGAAGTCTAGGGCCTTTGGAGCCTTTGAGTGCCTCTCTTCCCAAGCCCACATTTCTGATTGTCATACTTAATTCTGCATCTATTTATGCCCTAGTTCTCCCTGTGCTGGGCTCTTACTGCCAAGATCTCACCACACACACACACACACACACACACACACACACACACACACCCTTGGCCCAGATCTACATTCATGTCCATGCTCTTGTGCATGTGGGCTACAGTGGGACCCACACTTGAGCCTTACTCACTCCAGCATCTACACTCAATTGAGCCCATGCCACCCTTCCCTAGGCATGAAGCTGGGCTGCCTGCTAGCCCGCAAAGGCTGTGTGGAGAAGATGCAGTATTACTGGGATGTGGGATTCTACCTGGGAGCTCAGATTCTGGCCAACGACCCCATCCAGGTGGTGCTGGCTGCAGAGCAACTGTACAAGCTCAATGCCCCCATATGGTAGGTGGCCCCTTCTTCAACCCTGCACCTATGCCCATTGGCATCCCTCCCCCAGCCATGGCCCCAACACTTTGATACCACTATCATACCCAGTGCCCGTGTTCTGCTCTGCTCGTGGTACTCGATGCTGACTACATGCAGCTGGGTGGCACCAGCTAGCACCTAGGCTGAGCTGAAGCCAAGCCTGTGTGTGCATTTAGGTACTTGGTGTCAGTGATGGAGACCTTCTTACTGTACCAGCATTTCCGACCCACACCAGAGCCCTCCGGAGGACCCTTGCTGCGAGCTCACTTCTGGCTCCACTTCTTGCTACAATCCTGCCAGTATTTCAAGACAGCCCCTCCTCAGGAGGACCAGTGCCTGGTGAGGGCAGTGGGACCCAGGGACGCAGGGACTTAGGGACAGGCATGCATATTATGACAGATCCCTTTCCCCTACTGCTTACAGGTACTGGTGCTGGAGATAAGCAAGGTCCTGCTGCCTGCAAGGCTTGAGATTCAGGGAACAGACCCCATGAGTGCAGTGACCCTAAGCTTGCTGGAGCCAGAGACTCAGGTGAGCTCCCTTTGAGACTTCTTACTGATCCGCATTTCTTTCTCCTATCCCCTCTAGTCCCAGCACCTCCACAAACCTCCGTCCCTTCCTTCTCACAGGAGGCTCCTTCCAGCTGGACCTTCCCAGTCACCTCCATCTGTGGGATCAGGTGAGAGGCAGAACCTTCCAGCAGGACCCTCTGCCACCAAGCCTGGTATTCATTAGCCTCTCTCCTTCCCTAGTGCCTCCAAGCTGGACCAACGCTGCTGCTTCCTGTATGCGCTTCCTCCGGCCCAGGATGTCCAGTTGTACTTTCCCAGTGTGGAGCGCTGCCAGTGGTGTGCTCAACCTTTCTGAGTTGGGGCTGGGATGCCCAGGGGACTGAGGGAGAGGAAGGGACAGAATCCACCTAGGGCTCTTGGGGATAGTTCCTGGCCAGATCGCCCCTTCCAGCTCTTTCCCCTCTTCAGGTTCTGTGGCCTAATTCAGGTCTTGGTGATGAATCCAGATTCCTCGGCACCCACTGAGGAGGCAGGAGGCACAAGGGAGGTGCTGGAGGTGAGGCTGTGGAACTGGGGGCTTGAGGAGAGCAAGGGATGAAGGACCTTGCTGAACCGGGTGCCCTGTGTCCCACAGTTTGATTATGAATACTCAGAGACCGGTGAGCGGCTGGTGCTGGGCAGAGGCACGTATGGGGTGGTGTATGCTGGCCGTGACAGGCACACGAGGGTACGAATCGCCATCAAGGAGATCCCAGAGAGAGATAGCAGGTGGGGTGCGTTGGTTTACGAAGGTCTGGGGGCTCAGGAGGGTGGATGTGAACAGGTTAAGCGTGTGTGTGTGTGTGTGTGTGTGTGTGTGTGTGTTGAGATAAACGTGAGAATTGAGCAGCTGTGGGCATGGAAAGATAGCTGTTTAGTGGCCGGACTTGCGGTGGTGGCCCTTACAGTAGGGCAGATAAGAGAGGTCTGTGGAGCCCGGGCAGTGGTGGCACACGCCTTTAATCCCAGCACTTGGGAGGCAGAGGCAGGTGGATTTCTGAGTTTGAGGCCAGCCTGATCTACAGAGTGAGTTCCAGGACAGCCAGGACTATACAGAGAAACCCTGTCTTAAAAAACAAAAACAAAAAAACAAAACCAACCAACCAACCAAACAAACAAAGAGAGGTCTGTGGGAGGGGTGTTGATTCTGGGGGCCTGGTCTCATGGTACAGGACTGTGGGAGGTTATCTCTGCTCACATCTGCCCATTGATCTCTCCTCGACACTCTCAGATTCTCTCAGCCTCTGCATGAAGAGATCGCTCTTCACAAACGACTTCGTCACAAGAATATAGTGCGATATCTGGGCTCAGCCAGCCAGGGCGGCTACCTCAAGATCTTCATGGAGGAAGTTCCTGGAGGTACCAGCCCTGCGTGGGTGGGGAGTGAAACCTGAGGTGTGGGGTGTGGGAATGGAGCCAGACAGGGGTGGCAAACCCTAAGGGGAAATGAACTCTAGCGTGGGTGGGTGTCTCCTAGAATTAACTGAAAGGGTGCATTGGGTGATGGAAGTCTGGGTCATGAGAATGGGTGTGTTTGGGCCTTGAACAGAGGGATGTGGTAGAGTAAGTGGATGTTAATTATAAACTTGGATCGTCTCTGCCCAGGCAGCCTATCCTCCTTGCTTAGGTCAGTGTGGGGACCCCTAAAGGACAATGAGAGTACTATTAGCTTCTACACACGTCAGATCCTGCAAGGACTCAGCTACCTCCATGAGAACCGCATTGTTCACCGAGACATCAAGGTCAGCCCTGTGGCTTGTCTGGGTGTGTGGAGACCCAGTACCAGACTGAACTTGGCAGTAATGGCAGGAGAGAGCATACCTTTGCAAAGGGTGGGGGACTTATCAAAGAAGTCCCTTAAAGGAGAAAAAGTCATGTCTGTGGAAGATCAGACACAAACTCCTATACTGGATTGGTAAAGAAAAGACACTCATAGAGGCTGGCTCAGGATGTAATCTCAGGAGATTCAGGGTCCCAGGATGGGAGGTCTGGTTCATAGAGGGGCCCAATCCCAGTGTCCTCTTCAATCAGGGGGACAATGTACTGATCAACACCTTCAGCGGTCTGCTCAAGATTTCTGACTTTGGCACCTCCAAGCGGCTGGCAGGTATCACACCCTGCACAGAGACTTTCACAGGTAACGGAGGGTGGAGTTGGGTGGGGGTGTCACACTCTTGGAGACTTCTGGGGAATGGAGTTTCTTCTGCGCAGAGAGTTATTTTAATGGTGAATGGAATCCAGGTGGAGACAGGTGAATAGATCCAGGGACAGCTGATAAAATCTAGACTCCAAGGTTGGATAGCTAATGAGAACAAGTTTAGCATCTAAAAGGCCAGGTGTGTCGGGGGTGTGTTGGTAAGATTTGAAGGAAGGATGATGTAATGTCAGGTACAAACTGGAACGTTCCTGTGGCTGATGGATGCACTCCGTACAGCCTAGCTTGAAGGATGGAAGCTTGGCAGGTGACGGGGCCTAGGTGGACGATGACACTCAAGAGAGGAGTGTGATGACCACTATTTGAGGTGATAGGTTCCCATGGGAGCAGGTGGCCCTCGGATGATGGAGACATTAAAGCCTACCCTGGCATTGTTGATCCTATTCATGGTCTAGGGACTCTGCAGTATATGGCCCCAGAAATCATCGACCAGGGCCCACGAGGATATGGGAAGGCAGCTGACATCTGGTCTCTGGGCTGCACTGTAATCGAGATGGCCACAGGTCGGCCACCCTTCCATGAACTAGGGAGCCCGCAGGCTGCCATGTTTCAGGTGAGTCTCTCTGGGGTGTGGCCTACGGAGGGTGGGCAGAGCCAGACGGAGCCTCGAGCACATCTGATCTAATCGTGGGCTTATCCCATCTGCCCCACCCCCACAGGTGGGCATGTACAAGGTACACCCACCACTGCCCAGTTCCCTATCAGCTGAGGCCCAAGCCTTCCTCCTCCGAACTTTTGAGCCAGATCCCCGCCTCCGAGCCAGTGCCCAAGAGCTGCTGGGAGACCCCTTCCTGCAGCCAGGGAAGAGGAGCCGCAGCCCTGGCTCTCCTCGGCCTACTCCCAGGCCCTCAGGTGCTGTGAGGGTGGAGGGAATCAACCTAGTGAAGGGAGGGCAGAGGGGCTGACGAGGTGAGCCGACTAACAGCTTGTTCCTCCCTCAGGTGCCCCTTCCAGTGCTTCCAGTCCTCCAGCTGACTCAGCCACACAATGTCAGACATTCCCAAGGCCTCAGGCGCCCTCTCAGCACCCACCAAGCCCCCCAAAGCGCTGCCTTAGTTATGGGGACACCAGCCAGCTCTGGTGAGCGCCTAGGGTTCTGGAGTGGGTTCTCTTCATCTAGTTTTGCCTTTGTATTAATTTTCTCCAGAAAAAAAGGCCTCCCTGGGTAGCTAACACCCTGACCACTTACAAGGACGGTATCTATTACCTCCTGCTCTCTCCCAGATGCCTGTGGCATTCACTCTGCCAACCCCCAGATGGGCTTAATTTCTATTATCCCTGTGAAGTAGGCATAAAAGAGCCAAGATTCAAACCCTGCAGCAGAGGTGGCTGCATGACGTTGCCCACCCTTCATCTAATGCCCCTCATTGTGCCCAGTGTGCCCGAGGAGTCCGCTGCCGAGGAGCCCGCGTCCCCAGAAGAGAGTTCAGGCCTGAGTCTGCTGCATCAGGAGAGCAAGCGCCGGGCCATGCTGGCTGCGGTGCTGGAACAGGAGGTGCCCACATTAGCAGAGAATCTCCTGGAACAGGTGGGCGGCCCGCCCCAGCGCCCCCTGGTGGTCGAGATGGGATAAGAATTTATGGTCCACCGGCGAGCGTCTCTGTTGACTGCGGATGCGAACATTCACGGACGCCCCCTCTTTTTAGGATTCTCGACTCAGCAGGAATCATGTGGAACTTCTGCTTCGGTGCCTCGGGGCACAAATCCACACTCCTAACCGCCGCCAGCTGGCCCAGGAGCTACGGGCCCTGCAAGCTCAGCTGCGGGCCCAGAACCTGGGCCCTGCGCTTTTGAAGGGGCCGCTCTTCGCCTTTCCAGACGCGGTAAGGAAGCTACCTCGAAGTTAGTGCTGTGCAATAATAACAGGTCGTGAGCAAGATCTTGATGTTCCAGGATTCTTTTTTTTTTTCTGTTTTTCGAGACAGGGTTTCTCTGTATAGCCCTGGCTGGCCTCGAACTCAGAAATCCACCTGTCTCTCCCTCCCAAGTGCTGGGATTTAAGGCGTGCGCCACCACTGCCCGGCGATATTCCAGGATTCTATGACTTCCAGGAAGACTCATGTCCAGTCCTGGCTTCCCCGTCCCACCCTTGACCCAAGTCTACCCACCTCTCTAAGATTGCAGCAGACTTTCTAGGGCTTTGCAACTCAAGCCCCACCTCTGTTTGAGATTCAACTGTCTCAACCGCGCCTTCCTTCCCTCCCCAGGTGAAGCAGATCCTCCGCAGACGCCAGATCCGCCCACACTGGATGTTCGTGTTGGACTCGCTGCTCAGCCGTGCAGTCCGGGCGGCGCTGGCAGTGCTGGACGCGGGTAGGCCGGGTTGGGTCCAGCCAGCCTGTCGGTGAGGGGTGTGTCCCTGGGGGCGTGGCGAACATAAAATTGGGTAATTAGCGGCTCTCCCTTCTCCCTGGCCGTCTGGGGTCCTAAATGGGCGCCGCGTCCAGAGAGCTCAATCTACTCGAATTGGTAGAGGCGGAGAAGAAAGCGGTCTCATCGAGGTCAGAGGAACGGAGTAAAGGGGAGTCCCAGCAGAAACCGCAGGAGAGCCAGCCGCTGCAGAGCCAGCTCCCACCAGAGCAGGGACCTCCATCGCTAATGGTGCAGCTGGGCCTCTTGCGAGCTGAGACTGACAGGTGAAGCCTCTTGGAATCACCCAGCTAAGCTGCAGGGGCTTCAACCCGCGGGTCAGCCCACCACCTGTACCTTCCCATAGGCTTCGGGATATTCTGGCTCAGAAGGAACGTGAGTGCCAGGCCCTGGTGCAACAGGCCCTGCATCGGGTGTGTGCAGAGACCAAGACTTATGCCCTGGCTTCAGAGACCCCAGGTGAGCAAACTTGACTGGGAAATGGTGACTGTAAGGCCGCCTCTAGCAGAGGGGGGTCACCTTTGCCCTCCCTCATCACCTGCCTTTTTGACAGCCACTCTCCCAAAGGACCAGAACCTGGTGCAGTGGCTACAGGAATTGAGTGTAGACCCAGCCACTATCCAAACGGTGAGCGAGTATGACTGGCTCCCCCTACCGACCAAAGGCAGCTCCTCTGTCTGCCAGCTCTTCAAACTTTCTCACTGCTGCAAAGATGCTCAATACTGGAAGAACCCTTAGGATGCAGCTCTCAATATATGGATGGGGAAACTCAGGTCACAAAGGGGCTGCCTGCCTGAGAATTCTGTTAGAAAGAAGCAAGAACCTGAGTTTCTGGTTGTATTTCTGTGCAACTTGATCTTTCCCTGTTTCTGTGGTTCTCAAACAGCTCCTGAGCCATAGCTTCACCCTTCAAACCCTGCTTACCTGTGCCACTCAGGATGACCTAGTCTACACCAGAATCAGGTACATCTTGGGCCCTCCAGGGATGAGTCACGTAGCACCTGCTAGCAGTATCCCGACATCCCCTGCCCCGTGGGCCTGCCTTGATTCCTCCCTGAAAACCACAGGGGGATGAGTTCTCCTTTGTGCATAGTGTTCCTAAAAAGACAGCATGGGCTGCCTTCTGGCTGAATCACACTGAGCCCTCATGTCCCCAGGGGAGGGATGGTATGCCGAATTTGGAGAGCCATCTTGGCACAGCGAGCAGGAGTCACATCGCTCACCCCTGGACCCCGGGATGCTGAGTGATGACATCAAAGGACACAGACATGGATGGATGAACAGAGGAGACACAAACAGCTTTTGACATACCTGTCCCAAAACCTAGGCACAACTGCAGGGCCCAGGCCCAACCCCAATGGATGGGGCTAACCTAAAGGACACTACATGCAATCAGAGACTATTAAACAGAACACTTGCTACCATGCTTGTCTTGGCAACTTCAGAAGGGTGTATGTGGGGGTTGGGAGTGTCCAAGGAGCAGCCCCTTGAGGTCTCCATGTCTGAGTGGCCCCTTTTCATTCTCTGGGCTCTTTCAAGTTTATGCTTTACCACCCAGACTTCATACCCAGTTGTGTAGGCAGTAGCTCTGTAAACAGACTTTATTGACTCTGGCCATGGGTACACTTTAAGTGGGGGTCCACAGAGGGGTTTGACAAGGCTATGCCCTGGGGACCAGGTTGGTTCTGAGGGGCAGAAGGCCATCCACCCACTCACAGGGCCGCTCCAGAAGTGTCTGCCACAGCTGCTTCTCCTCGGGTGTGGAATCCATCCAGGGCACCTGGAGCCCATAACTGCTGCCTGGATGTGGGTGAGCCAAAGTGGAGAATACTGTTACCTTGGAGACCTCAGGTCTCAAGAACAACTTTCTGGTCCCAGCTTATGCACTGTGCCCAATCATCCCTGCTCTTTGAAGACAGTGTTTAGGAAAGGGTAATGACAAATCCAAGGTCACCCACCGAGCCCGTGCCTCCAAGCTAGGCTCCCCTCAAGGGCCTGCTCTGCTCACCAGTACCAAGGCTGAGGCGTGTGCCCCCCAGCTGGCGACTGGCCAGGGTACCATGATCCCACAGAGAGAGCTCAGCACAGGCCTGACGTAGGTCAGCAGGCCCAAAGCCATCATAAACCATAGTGTGGTTGAACACAGGGCTGAGACTTCTTCGAACCACTCTTGTGCGTTGGCGGCTAGCCCGGCTGTCATCGGGTAGCACTGAGCTGTGACAGGGTAATAAACAAGGGCTGGTCTCAGGCAATCCACTCCCCGACACTCCCTACCTAAGCCAGCCAGGTAACATGTTCTTTCATATGTCCATGTTCCCTGGCCCCTGCCTGAGATCAGGTCTCTAGCCTTCTGGGACCTTTACACCAATCTTTTCTTAAGGCTTCTTACTTGAAGCAGATAACTGTTCACAAGATTCCAGAGAGGTCTCTGAAATGCAATTGTGCTATTTTCTGACCCAATAACCTTCAGTATTCCCTGCCCACCTCTTTAGTTTCCAAAACCTCAACTACTCTGCAGAATGAAATATTATTGCTCTGATAGACAGTAACAGGAAGGAAGCCAGAACGGGAGCCCAAAATCAGAGCGGTCTACCTCCATTTCACTCCTGGGGTGACGTAACACCTGAAATACCCAGAACTGACCCCTCTTCCCTCCAATCCTAGTTTACATAGGTTGTCAGGGATCAACCCAGATCCTCTTGCATGCTAAACAAGCAATCCACCAACTGATACACAGCCTCGGCCCCCAACCCCAACCCTCTGTCTGGCTGATCACTTCCGCCCCCACTTAGGCTGACTGATCATGGTTGGAGGGACAGGCTAGTCAGAGGTCAAGAGCAGAAGGGACTGACATCTTAGGCTGCCCTCACCATTGAATGTACGTGTCCAGGGACCCTGGCCGCAGTGGTACGAGGCCCTGAGCTTCCTTTACCCAGAAGTGTAGCTCCCCACTCAGAGGCTGTCCTTCTCCTGTGGGGACACTTCAGTTCAGACCACCACCTCACGGAATAGGTCTCCCACCTCCCAAGGCCAGAACAGCTTGGCTTCTCACTTGGCAGTCACTTACCCTCTGAGCCGGCTGGGACATACTTGAGGGACAGAGATAGCAGTCCACGGCTTAGAAGCTCATCTGGAGAGGGGGGAACCTGAAAAGGCCCGGAGTGGGTGTGAGTGAGTGAGTGGAACAGGATTAAGTGTGAGAAAGGTGTTGGGGACAGGGCCTCTACTGAGGAGCCTAATGGCAACTCTCCCCAGGGAGAGGCGCCCTGGCTGGCAAGCCGGGCCTAATGGTGACAGTATGAGGCCAAGTGAGAACCCACAAACAAAACAAGTACTTGGTCTGCAGGTGCTTGGTCCAGCGGGCCTGTAGGGTAAAGAAGGAATATCTAACTGCACACCAGCCCTTACCCGAGGCTGCAGAGGGAGCCAGATAGCCTCAGAGTCCCAGTTCCACGTGTCTAGGGGCACTTCGACCTCTCCCAGAAAGATGTTGCGACCCAGACTTTCGCGGTGCCACACAGACAGGCTCAGCACTCTGCCTGGGAGATCGGCCTGTTGGACAGAGTGCTGGGGACAGGAGGTGAGTTTCAGAGGCGCGCCCTGGAGGCCCTAGCGCCATCGCTGTGGCTCACCTTTGGTTGGAGATGGTCTCCCCATGCTCCTTTCCAGGATGGAATCCTGATTCAGGGTTAACTGGGCTCTCACTATCACTTCCCAGCACCAATTGCCGAGCTCTGGACTGCGCTAACCACTAGCTATCTTGTCATTACTCTCACAGAACAAGACCTGGAGCCATCAGGAAAATTAAGTAACCCGGCAGCCCCTGCCACTCACCCCTACGAAAATGGTACCCTGTTCATTTGCAGGGATGACAAAACCCTCGATGCCTCACCCGCAGAGTCTCATTAAAGATAGGGTTCAGATTCCGTTTCTTCACTGCCGTCTTGCGCTTGCTCTGCTTATCCGGGAGGAGGTAGCTTTTCACGTAGCTGGGCAAGAGATATGAAGGTTGGAGGTAAGGGGGAGCCCTTTCAGAGCTCTGTCCAGCTCCCGGGCCTTCCCCAGTCACCATCCAGAACACAGCGCCTCATGTGGAGATCTGGTGTTAATTATCAGGCATCCAATTTAGGACGTCTCCCAATAATAATGTTGCGCCCATTTTGAAGAGGAGAAAACTGAGGCTAAGGCAGTTAAGTGGTAGGCTGGGTGATGGAGCGCCCCCCAGTCCCCTTGCAGCCCACCTGTGAGGTAGGCACTCACGGGTCGGAGCGGCGACGCCGGGCAGCGGCGAGGCCCTGGCACTGGATCACCTGTACTCGCAGCTCAGCGGTGCCAGGCTCGTAGCGCAAAGAGAAGAGCACTGAGCCCCGCACCTGCACGGTGCCCGCCTCCGCCTCCCCCGACAGGCTCATCAGGCTGCCGCTCAGCTGTGGGCGGGGCGGGTGGGAGGTCAGGGTCCCCAAAGGGAAGCTTCCCACTGTGGGGTTTGCCTGGGCATCCCGCCCAGTCCCTCCCTAGTTCTTCACCGTAGAGGAATTGAGGCTGGACACAGAGGAGCTGCTGCTGAGCATGCGATCAGGAGAGGGGACGAGTCCCAGGGCCTCTTCTCCATTTTCCAGGATCTTGGAGGTCGTATTGGTCTGGAGAGGGGAGAAGCGACAAAGGCGCCCTCTACTTCCCGGGACCATGCGGGGGGTGGGGGTAGTTGGGGGTGGTTCACCGACGGTTCCCATCCCCAGGGCAGGTACACTCTGAGTCTGGAATCCGTTCCCGGTCTTGAGATCAGCCACTGGCTACTCCCGCCTACCTGGGCTGGAGTTGGCCATGACTCCTGCTCCGCCTTCTGCTCTGGATCCAGCTCTGGGTCCGCCTCTACTACCTGCACACCCCCTTGGTCAGGGGCTGGAGTGGGGTACAAGCTGCTGAGAGAGCCCCTCTCTTGTGTGTCCCTAAGCAAACCTGGAGGAACTTGTTCACAACTCTTAGTCACCTGTCAGCTTCAGGCCCCAGTAGTGACCTGGAATTGTCCCTGAAGGCCAAATGGGGGACCCAGGAAGAAGAGGGTGAACATAATGGTTGGGGTCATTAAAAATGGCCCCTGATCCCCTCAATCTCTTATGCTCCCCAGTACACTCTCCTGCTCACCTTCCTGATCCTGGGGCTCCTCCTCCTGACTGGAAGCCTTTGAGGATTCATATGGTGAGGAGAAATCAGGCTCCTGAAGAAAGCAGAGAATAGAGGTCATAGTGGGGGTTAATGAGAAAGGGATCAAGGGTTATGCTGGGGTCAGAGGTCAAAGACTCCAGCCTGCTTAGCTCCCCGTTAGAGTAGGGTTGCCCTCAGGGCAGGGCTAGCTACCAGCTGCAAGACCAGTCAAGCCTGTACTTCACACCCTGGCTTCCCAAGGCCTGTCTCTCCTGCTGTGCCTGCCTGACACCTAGGTTCAGGTGGTGGAGGCCACAACATCTGAGTCCCTGGCCTCAGCCCCACCCGCTTCAGTACAAGCCTATTTTTTTTTTTTTTGGTAGTAAACTGGCTTCCCACCTCTTGTGTGTAGTTGAGGATGACCTTCAGTTCCTGACCCTCCTGTTCCTACCTCCTGGGTGCCAGGATCAAGGTGTTCACCACCATACTGGGTTTATGTGATTCAGGGATCAAACCCAGAGCATCGTGCGGGTTAAACAAGCACTCTATCAACTGAGCTACATCCTTTGTATTTGTTTTTCAAGACAGGGTTTCCCTGTGTAGCCCAGGCTTTCTGAAACTCTGGAGTTGTTAAAACTTTGAGGCTGGACTCAAACTCACAGAGATCTGCCGGTCTCTGCCTCCCACGTGCTCGGATTAAAGGCGTGTGCCACCACGGCCCTGCATGTATCCTTATTCTTTGGGGTGTTTGTTTATTTGTTTGTTTAGATTTATTTGTTTTATGTAAGTACACACACCAGAAGAGGGCATCAGATCCCATTACAGATGGTTGTGAGCCACCATGTGGTTGCTGGGAATTGAACACAGGACCTCTGGAAGAGCAGTCAGTGCTCTTAACCGCTGAGCCACCTCTCCAGCCCCTATGTCTTTATTCTTAAGAGCTGGATTTACAAATTCCCTTAGAAGCTAGGTGTAGGCCACAGGTTGATCAAGAAGGTGGTGAAACCCAGAGACAGAAGAGACTTGTCCAGGTCTCCTGACTACCAGTAGTGGGGTTCCTTGCCCAGATACATTCACATACACACCCCAATTTGAACCACAGTGTGCTCGCTATTAACTCAGTCCCTGGGTACTCACTTGGGTCTCCGTGCATCTCTCTGGAGCAGCCACCTCTATGGAGACCCTGGGAGGAAGGAGCCAGAGTTTTCAGGGCTGGGCAACTGCCAGTCCCCCTCTCCTCTATGTGCTGCCTCTCACCTGGACTTCAGCTCTTCTTCAATGGTGTCTTCCCCTGCAGCCTCTGCTTCACCATCACTTCCCAGAGCCTGGTCCCCTGGGATCCGGTGAGAGATTCCCTGAGCCTGCATTCTCAGGAAGCCCCATACTGGCCAGGACCCACACGATAAATGCCCTTCCACCTCCTAGAGTCCGCAGAGGGGCAGGGCCACTCAGACATTCAGTATGGGGGCAGCCAGGACTCGAACCCAGGGCCCAGTCCTGCCCATTTACAGTCTGCACCCTTGGCTTCCCAGGGCTCTCCCTCCCTGCCTTAGGGTCTCCTCTCACCCTTGGAGCTCTTCTTCCTTCGGATGGAAGCCCGGACAAGGTCAGAACCAAAATGGGTGTGATGGTGCCGCTGGGAACGAGCTTCTTGGAACCAGTCCCCTGTCAGGATCTTCAGCTGCCAGGGGTCTGCCAGTGAGGCCCGGAGCTTGCTAGATGACAGAGGACACAGCTGTCATGACTCATCCAACCAACATCCCTGACACCTGCTCTGGACCAGGGACCAGGGACTCAACAGCAAATCACACTTGACCCTTGTCCTGGAGCCACACAAGCTACTAAGGAGACAGGATCCAGAATGGACAAGTTCAGGGATGGAGGTATGTTCCCATGTATGTGGTCACATGCATGCAGAGGTCAGAGACTGAATTTGCCCATCTTTCTTCAGCTCTCTCCATCCTATACACTGAGGCAAGGTCTTTCATTTGAACCCTGAGCTCAGCAATTTGGTGAATCTAGCTAGCCAGCTTGCCCCAGCAATTCCCTATGACCACTGCTGAAGTGCTGGGATGGTGGGTGGGCCACCTTACCACCCAGGCATTTATGTGGGTGCTGGGGATCTGAACTCCAGTTCTCAAGTCTATGCAATAAGAGTTCCACCCACTGAACCATCTCCCTGCCCTCCTTGGCTTATGTTTCAGCAGAGAAAGGGGAGGTTCAAAGTCAAAGTAACTGCCCAAGGTTACACAGCTGTCCCCAGACACTGCTTGTCACTCTTGAGTCCTCTGACACTTCTCCTCTAGGGAAAAGAGACCTTTTCAGCTTGGAAGTCAAAAGTATTCAGGGATTAGGGAACACCCTTGTGTTTGTAGCAGGTTTATGTATGGGGGGGGGGGGCTTAAAGGGAAGTGGACGAAATGGAGAGCTAACAGGGATCAATCAGGGTGATCTATGGACACACTTAAAGGCTTTGACAGTAGGTTCTAAGGGCTAAGGGAGGGTCCAGGGTACTAAGGACAGGAAGTATTTGCCCATCAAAGTGTCCTGTCCCAAGGCAGTGGCCAGAGTGGACAAACCTAAACACAGGGAAGCTGTTACAGGTTTGAGAGAAGGGATGATCTCTGGACTAGCCAAGGTCAATGGAGACCAAAGGGTGGAGCCAAGAACTGCCCAGACCCAACCATCAACATCCAAGGACCCCAGATCCCTTCTTTCTGGCTGATGGCTGTCCTGTCTCACCTGACACGTCCTTCCTCCAGCTGGCGCAGGCGGGCATCTCGTTTGAGGACATCAGAAATGGCCTCCTGTTCCTCCTCTGTCAGGAAGCTGAGGTCTAGCAATCCCTCAGCCTCAGATTCTGGTCCATGTGCCATGGGGAGGGAGGGCAGGGCCCAAAGCCTCTCCTGAGTTGGGTGGCCTCTCTGGGGCATCAGCTGGAGTTGTGCCCCAGCTGGGCATATGTAGCTTCCTGCGGATAGACCACGGGCTGATCAATGTCTCTCAAATGCACAGCACACCCTGAAGCCAGCTGCCAGTTGTCTCCTAAGCATATACCTGAATAATAGGAACAAATCAAAGGAAGGCCAGGTCAAGGTGAGGTGGGGTGTAAGGGTGCACTCAAAGAAATGTACATAAGCGCATGCTCCTAAGGATGAATTACAGAGAACTGCAAGATAGTACACACTGATACACATACCCACTGGTCTACGCACAGTCATGGGTAAACTGATACCTGGACAAAGACAGTTACACGAACACACATCCCCCATGAAGGAATTATGCACACACACACACACACACACACACAAAACACACCATGAAGGGACTATGCACACATGCACAGAGACCTGTGCCCAAGAGCTGTGCACAGTAATTCTTAAATCTGCACATGCTGGAGAAATGGCTCAGAGGTTGAGAGCACTGACTGCTCTTCCATAGGCCTCAGGTTCAGTTCCCAGCAGTCACATGGTGGCTCACAACTGTCTGTAACTTCAGTAACAAAGGACTGGAACCCTCACATAGACATCCATGCAGGCAGAAAAACAATGTATGTAAAATAAAAATAAATAAATAATTTGGGCTGGAGAGATGGCTCAGCGGTTAAGAGCACTCACTGCTCTTCCAGAGGTCCTGGGTTCAATTCCCAGCAACCCCATGGTGGCTCACAACCATCTGTAATGGGATCTGGTGCCCTCTTCTTGTGTGACTGAAGAGAGTGACAGTGTACTCACAAACATAAAATAAATAAATCTTTAAACCTGCACGCAGTAGGCCCACTCAAGGACAAGCATGCAATCACACACAAGAATAAGTCCCTGCATATCTACAGATCGCTCTGGCTTCCTCACACTCTACCTGTCTAACCTGCTGCATACTCCTAGAAACTAAGGACAGCTCATTCCCCTCAAAGCTGGTATTTCCCACAGAGCATAACCTGAGTCTTAATGAAATGCAAATTTATACCTGCATAAACATGTGAATGCATGCACAGCCTTCTCCACCGCTCTGTTTATCCCCTACCCAGCCTGCCTCTGCCCTTGCCTCCCTCCACCCTGCCCTGGCCCATTTGGCCTTCCTGTCTGAGGCAACCTCCTCCCCAACCCTCACCCCAACTTCCTCCCCCCCAACTCCCACAGCACCCAATTCCACTGAGGCCACCTGCCTAAGATTCCCCACCATCAGCCCTGCCTTCGTGGAGGAGCTTCTGAGCCCCTCAGGTCTGACCCCAGGGCTCCCCAACCTCCAAACTTGGCTAGAAGCCTCAGCTGGCAAAAGAACTCATGCCCGGGCACCATAGCTACTCCGGAAGGAAAACATTGCCAGCCGAGAGGGGCATGTGGACGTGGCAAGGGACCAGCACTTAGTAGTGGCCCTGGCCTGGACCCACTGGGCAGTCTCTCTCTTTCCCACCCCCTTCTATGCCAGGCCTCCAGCTGGAGCTGAAATGGGAGGGCAGCTCAGGGGCAGGTCCTGGCTTGTGCCTGTCTCCTGCTTCTGTCTCCTCCCAGCTGAGTCAGTATCCAAGCATAGCAAGCAAGGAAGCCTGCCTCCTCTCCTTCCTCGCTTTCCCTCCGGGGGTTTCTGCACATCTCCATCTATATAGCCCTGGGCTGGATGCCTGTGTACTGACAGTGACTCTCTCTGAACTACTGTACTTGAGGTGCTGGTATCAAGCCAGCTTAGGATTTTTCTGTGGCAGGGTGTATGAGCATTGCCGTGTCCTGCTGTCCTGCAGTATTAGTAGACACGTCTGCAGGCCAGGGTAAAGCGTAGCATCTGTACCTGAGTGCTATGTTGCTTTATGATACTACAGTGTCTCACAGGAGCATTGCTGGTGGGGCAGTGACTTTCTGGGAGACAGTGACATGTGGGTGTGTGCATTTCTTCCTGTGTGGTCTGCCAGCCCAGGCTGGGTTGTGGTTTGTACTTTTGTACCCTGGGGACCACCAGATGTGTATGTGAGTGAGGACATTTGGCAGGACTGTGCCTGGCTTTGTCTTACAGGTCTGCTTGGTCTGGGCTGTGGGCCTATACAAGGCCATGGTCTCTACCTCAAGTTCTCTTTCAGAGGCAGATTAAGCACCAGATGTCCCCTGCACTGTATTAACACTGTGAGACAGAGACCTTTTAGTGATAGAAAGTGTTGATCTACCTGGCCAGGCCAGAGTCACAATCTTGCTCGCACCTCCTCCCCCCCTAACCCCCCCCCCCCCCCCCCCCCCCAAACTCCTGAGGTACCAGAATGTGGTCAGGACACCAGATGGCAGTGCCTGTCCCTTAGACCACTGGGTGTGTTACCTGTAAGGGTCCAGTAGGGACGACAACTTCAAAGGCAACTCCAGCTCTCCAGGAAGGCTCTTCAGAGACTAGAAAAGCAGTAGGGACTAAAGCTGACTCGCCCAGCAGCTGCTGCCCCAGCCCCGAGGAGGGAGGAGGAGGAGACACCTCAGCAGGGCCTGGTGCAAAACCGGGCCTGGACTGCATGTCCCCAGGGTGCACTGGGTGCACCCACGGCAGCTGTCAGAGAACCCAGGGGCAGTTTTGTGGGCCCCTGTGGTTGGGCCCAGCTGTATTGTATGTACCAGACTTACCCAGTAACTAAAGCAAACCTCACCTGCAAGGCTAGCTCAGGGCCTTGGTTGATCCATCTGCAGAATGGGTAGCAGACCCACTCTGCCACAGAGAGTTGAAGAAAACTGCTTTGAAAGCAAAGTTAGAAACTTCTAAGAACCATGGTATCATCGGGAGGACTGTACAGTTGCCACGAGGCAACCTTTGGTGAGGCCCAGATCCAGCGCTGTATGGTCTTGGGCAGGTTTTATAACCTCTCTGATCTGAACAGTAATTTCCTTCCACGAAAACTGGAGAGCAGAGCCTCAAGAGAAGCTTGGGTGGCTGGCACAGCTGCGGGTGACCTCTCTCCAACAGACCAATGCTCACAGCCCCACCAGCCCCTCTGACCATCCATGTTCACAGACAGAACAGCTGTTTGTCTCATTTGTTATCCTGGGCCTCTTCTGTCTGAAGGGCCCTGGATTCCACTGACAGCTGAGGACCCCACAACCTCACCGTCGAGTGCCACATCTTGTTCAGGAGAGAACAAGACCTTAGATAGAGTACACAGATTTGGGGACCATGTCTATAGCCATCTACATCTGGTCCTAGTCATGGAAGGCTGCCTCCAAGTCCTATATTTTTATTTTAAATGTATATATATGTGTAAATGCTTTGACTGCATAAATGTATATGAAACACATGAGCACCTGGTGCACAAGGGAGCCACAGGAAGGTGTCAGTCTCTGGAACTGGAGTTAAAGATGATTGTGAGCCACCATGTGGGTGTTTGGGATCCCAGGTCCTCTGCAAAAGTAACAGGTGCTTTCAGGTGCTGAGTCATCTCTTCAGTACCCTCCCACTTCCCCTAGATAGGGTTTCCCTGTGTAGCCTTGGCTGTCCGGAACTTGCTTTGTAGAGCAGGCTGGTCTCCAACTCAAGAGTCCACCACTGTCTCCTAAGTGCTGGGATTAAAGGAGTGTGCTGCTACCACCACCTGGCCATTATTGCCATCTTTGAAATAGCTTTTTATGTTTTGAGACAGGGTTTCTCTGTGTAGCCCTGGCTGTCCTGGAACTCACTCTGTAGACCAGGCTGGATTCCAACTCAGAAATCTGCCTGTCTCTGCCTCCCGAGTGCTGGGATTAAAGGCGTGCGCCACCACGGCTGGCTGCTTTTTACGTTTTATCTGTGTGCGTACTGTGTTGTGTATGTGGAGGTCAGAGGACCTTGCAGGAGTCAATTTCTTCCACTTTTAGTTCTAGGGGCTGGACTCAGCTCATCAGTTTTGGTGGTTATGTGCCTTCGCCCTCCAAGCCAGGCATGTTGTTGGCCCTTGAGCTCAGGTATTTTGCCTATTGTGCGTCACATGTGTGCCTGGCGCCTGTGGAGGTCAGAAGAGGGCATCAGATCCCTTGAACCAGCTCTGGATGGGATGAGGTACTATGTAGGAGTTGGGACTCGGACCTGCGACCTGTGGAAGAGCATCCTACTTTTGCTCTTGACTGCCGAGCGATCTGTCCAGCCCCAAGCCGCTCTTGTTTTCTTGATGGTTGCGAGATGCCATGCTGGGACTGGGAGTTCCCCATGCCCTGGAAGAACATCCTGGGCTCCAACCTCTGAACTATCGCTCTCACGCTCACTTGGTTTTGTCTGTCTTGTTTCTTTTTCCTTATCTAAATTGCTTAATAAATCATTTTTTAGGCTGGGTGGTGGCGCACACCTCTAATCCCAGCACTTGGGAGGCAGAGAGGCAGGCAATTCTCTGAATTCAAGGCCAACCTAGTGTATACAGCAAGTTCTAGGACAGCCAGGGCTACAGAGAAATCCTGTCTTGAAAACAGAAAAATCATTCCTAGGTTTCCCCACCATTGAGTGAACTCCCTAGATTCTTACAAAATACATGTGTAAAGATGGAGGTAGCTCAGTGAAAACACACATGCTTTTCACTAGTGTCCCCTGTGGAAGTGGCACTTACACCGTTAAGCCTCTCCTGAGGGAAGAGTGGCAAGCAGAATCCTTCGACTTCCTCGGGGGGGGTATCTGCAGCCTTCCTCCCACCTCTGGGCACCCCTGGAAAGTGTCCAATGTTGCTAGTCTTCAGGCCAAGTGTCCTTTCTAGGGTGGGGCTCTGCTGGCTTTTGGGGCACTCTTGCTTCCTCCAAGCTTGCACAAGCAACATGGGTGCTCTTTTCTTCAATGTCACCTGTGACTGATAGTGACTGCCTTACAAGACTGTTGGGAGGTTACATAACTGCACTCTATAACACGGGCTGGTACAGCAAAAGCATTTGAGCGCTGGGGATAGAACCCAAGGCCATGCCAGACAACAGGCTCTGTCAGAATCAAGGGCTGTCCTGGAAACAGCTTTTAAGCTGGGCCTTGGTGGAAGGCAAAGGATCAGAGGGAGTACATACTGGTATATGGTGAGGAACACAAGAGAATGCTGGGAGCCACAGGAAGAGGCAGCAAGGAGCAAGCTGACCAGTGACACAACTGCGGGATAAACAACATGCAGTTCAATATGGCCACCACACAGAGCAGGGCCATGAGCTGCCAATCCTCTTGGCTTACCCCAACTATGTACTCCAGCTGAGGAAGGAGGTCACTTCAGAGCAAGGCTCGTCTATAGACCCAACCCCAATGCCAAATTTTTCCCAGCAGGGAAGATGAGAATCCTTCCAGAAGGGATCTTGGAACATAGACAAGGAATGGCAGGGACTTCCCACAGCCTGTGCAGTGGCAGAATTCACAAGTAATGTTGATGTACCCGTAAGCTCCAGCTGGAAAGACTCAGGCATGGTGGTAGCAGCCAGATCTCTTTGCTCCAAATCCCCAGGGATATGAGCTTAAGGAATCAGGGCACACAGAAGAAAATGACAGACACCACTTAGATCTAAAACTTTATTTCCTGCCAGGAAGCCCCTTAAAAAGGAGCCTGTGGACCAGGGGGAGGCAGGCTGCACAGGAAACAGTTCCATTGTAGCAACTGGAAACAGACCCAGTCCATCAGGGGGCACCAGTGGCTCTGACGTGTTACTCACATTTTGGACCTAAAGGGTTCTATCCCCAGCATGAGGCCTCCTGGGCTGGAAACACGTGGGGTTTATGTTACCTGATTTACAGGGGACCCACTGCACGTAAGTGCCATTCAGCCCTTGTTAGCCAGGGCCCTGATTAGCAGTGATGAGACACACACTGTGCTAGCGCAGCTCTAGCAGACACGGAAGGAGCACAGCCAGCCCTCACAGTCCATCGAGGCCAGCAGAGAAGGTTCCAAGTCTCTTGGCATGCAGCACTTCTAACACCATTCCCTACTCTGGACACAATTACCAGGCAGCTTCAAACCCAGCTCTGAATACTGCTTTGCCTTGTGGGTTCCTGTTCTCACTGTGCCCTTGGCATGGCAAGAGTAGCCCACTGATGGTGTCAAAAGACACTCTAAAGGAAGGCCTTGGATGCCACAAAGGTGAGGTCTCAGGCCCAGGGAGAGAGGACAAGGAGGCTTTAAGTGACCTCATCAGGTGCTCAACATCAGCACTTCTGTCCCAAGTCCTGACCCTACTTCCAGCCCAGGAGGCAATGCTGCCTGAGGGTAGGGATAAAAGAATTGGGACCAAAAGGGGCAAATGGCAGGGATCTCCTTGGGGGCCTGGTGGGCTCAGACCACCTGAAAGCCATCACCGCAGATTGAAGACGAGACTGACGGTCAGGATAATGCCCAGGAGAAGGACAAAGGGTAGCCAGGTCTTCACAAAGGCCCCAACACTGACAGGGGAGAAGAGCACAGGGTCAGGGTCAGGTGAGCAGGGGTATAGCCCAGAAACCCTCCTTCCCCACCCCTGACAGGATTTAGGTTGCAAGGGTCTCCAGAGACTTAACCCTCAACTTGGTCAGCCAAGGGGTGAGGCCTGAGGAATACTATGGAGGCCATCAAAGAGGCCAATGGGCTGGGTCTCTGCATCTACCAGCACTCCAGACCAGGAAGCTGACAGAGTATCCATTGAGATGGTAATGAATGTCAGCACACAAGACAGGGCTACTCATAGGGTAGGAGCTGATCAGGGCCTGAACTGAACCCTGGCTCTGCCTCAGGCCTGTGTTATGTTCTTTTTTGGGGGGTGGAGGGGGGTGTCTCTAAAGCCTTAGAGGCACAGAAGTCCCCTGAATTTCCCTTCCAGAAGCTCGGGATAAGTATGGTTAAGAACAAAGTTAGGTGCCTGGCAGTGGTGGTGCACACCTTTAATCCCAGCACTCGAGAGGCAGAGGCAGGTGGAGTTCGAGGCCAACCTGGTCTACAGAGGGAGTTCCAGGACAGCCAGGGCTACACAGAGAAACCCTGTCTTGAAAAACAAAACAAAAACAAACAAACAAACAAAAGAACAAAGTTAGGGAAGGGCTGGAGAGATGGTTCAGTAACTGGGGGCACTAACTGCTCTTCCAGAAGACTGGGGTTCAAATCCCAGCATTCACATGGGAAGCTCACAATTGTAATTCCAAGATCCGACACTCTCACATAGACAGTTATGGAGGCAAAACACCAGTGCATATAAAATAAAGGTAAATATTAAAAAACAAAGTCTGGGTGGGGGAGCAGCTCAAGTGTAACATGTTTTTTGTTTTGTTCTGGAGACACGGTTTCTCATTCCAGGCTGTCCTGGAATTCTCTCTATAGACCAGGCTGGCCCCCAACTCAGAAATCCACCTGCCTCTACCCCCCAAGTGCTGAGATTAAAAGTGTGCGCCACCGCATGCAACGTGTGACATGGTTTCTAAGTCTGGGGTCTGCTGTGGGATACAGGAAATTCAGCCAACCTGAGTTAATAGTGTGGGCTGGGAAGAATGTCTTAACCCTCACTGGTCCTGAAGCTGTGGCTTCAAAAGTCTCCCTGGACTGTGAGTCCAACTGTCCAGAAGCCTGCCTCCGACAAAGCAGGCAGGGGAAGGAGCCTATGGAGGTGGGTAACACTACCCAAGAGGCCCCTGGCTCCTCTGAGCATCTGTAGACTCATAGCTTCCTAGAAGTCCTTTACCAGGGCCGACTGTAGCCCAAAAGCAATGAGCAAGTGACAAGTCAACTGGGAACACATGTGAGCAGGACTTTGGTACAGCCACTTTGCTCTCCACCAGGAACTGTTGCTCCAGAACCTCAGTTTCTGTTCCAACTGACACTAGTGACTGAAGGACTCCAGTGACAGGAGCCTTTCCAGGATCCTTGGGAGAGTGACTGGAGGGAGCCCGCAGGTTGAAGACAGCTCACCTGACATACTTCCCATAAATCAGGCAGAAGAAGCAAAGTGTCACCATGTTCCAGTTGGTGCTATTGTTGTAACGCATCAGGTTCAAGGCCAAAGCCACGTGTGAGTGACAGTTATCACAGCAGAGATTGTGCTGGAGATACAAGAGCATCGGGGTCAGGGTGGGTGGGGTGGGGCACAAGGACCCTCTGAGCCAGTTACCACCTACCATGCGGTGCTTGTACTCTTCAGAGGCATCATGCACAGCCGTGTCCCATGCGTTGGGCCCACTAGCGTATACCTGTCCAGGGTCCAATTTCCAGAACCTGAAGGGAAAGGGGGGATATTCTGGGCACTGGCTCAGCCCCTTTGTGGCTTTCAACTTTATGAACGTTCTCTGTGTGGGTTGCCCAAGGCTGTGGGCACTGGGAGTTGGAGGTGTGGGGGGACCAGGTCCAGGTCTAGTGCACTGTGGCTATTTCCTCCCAATTGAAACATTCTCTTCTAGAGGGAAGAGGGGAGCTCTTGAGACTCAGGAAGTAAAAATTCACAGGGCTCAGGAAACTCCTGAAACAAGAGTCTCAAGGCCCTTTCCCAGGGTTGTGTAAGTTGTAACAACTGTAAATTCAAGGAGGTCCAAAGCTTGCTTTGGGTACAACCAGTGTCCAAGCTGGGGTGAACATAGTCTGTTCACATCTCCCCAGGAAGTGATACATCAGCAGACGACAACCAGGCAAGACCAGAGTGTTGTGGTCTGGATGTTTGTCCCCCTAGTCTGTTGAAATCTTAACCCGAGCAACTCCCCCTGTGAGTAGGAAGGCCTAAGAGACCCCTCATCTCTTTCCTCATGTGTTGGCCCCACAAGGTACGTCACGTCTCAGCACCTCATCTTGGCCCTCTTAGTCTCCAAAGATGTGACACTTTCGTTGTTGATGAGCCACCCACTCAATGGCATTTGTCATGGCAACGTGGATGGATGAGAACGGGAAACACCTGAGTCTGGGCTGCTGAACAGGGTTAGGTCAGCTGGAGGTGTGGGAACAGCTTGAACAAGGTAGGAAGCATAAACTGTACAGTGTGGCCCAGTAATAAGTGGCTGAGCAATCCTGGAGGGCTCAGGAGAACAAGGTGACAGGAACGAGACTTGCAGGAGGTGCAGACCTGAATGTCACCCTGACGTGGTTTGAGGGCCCGAGTCGCTTTCCCTCCCTCCAAACAGAAATGCAATGGTGCACCAAGCAGCCTCCTAGTTCTTAAATGGTCTGCTTCCCAAGGCCAGACAAATCCAGGACAACCAGGGCTATACTGAGAGACCCTGTCTCAATGTGTATATTTAGAGAGATGAGATTTCTCCCAAGGGAAGTACGCCAGGCTACACAGGAAGACAGACTTGGCTGCAAGATCAGCTTTGGTGCTTCCTAACTGTGTGATGTTGCCCGAGACCCATGGCTTTCTAGAGAAGACTCGATGGGCTACAAGAGGAGACCTAGACAGGGACTGGCTCTAGGTGCTTGCTATAGGGCACTCAGGGTGCCGGCTGCTGCTGTGCCTCATAGGGCCTGGCCTGTTGCTCTGAGCAGGAGGAGCCTGTCTCTGGCTAGGCACAATGGCACTCACTTACTTGGCAGGCTTTCCAAAGGCCATGTTGTCTTCCTGTTGAGAGACAAGAGCAGAAGTCAGTGGAGAAACTACATCCAGTCTGCTAACAACCCTGGGTCAGTGGCTGAAGGGCAGTGACTTAGAAGGGGATGTCAGAGCCGCAACACAGCAGGGCACTGGTAGGGTCACAGCAGCTGCCCTGTAGAAAGGAGGCAGTGTGACCGCACAGGGCATCTCTGGCCCTCTCATGTCCCCAGGGCAGTTTCTGGGCTTTTGTCATGGGCAGGTCTCCTTCATGTGCAGCACCAACGCTCCGACCTCTCAGCACCACAGTGAGAGCTCACGTGCTCAGAATGGGGCAGCTTCAGTGCAACTGAGAGGCTGCTGGACCACAGGTCCTTCTTAAGGGGAGAGTGGGGGGAGTCCTAGACTCCTTATGTAACACACACCCCAGAAATATAATTTCTATATATATTGAGAAAGGGTCTCTTATATAGCCCTGGTTGTCTTGGAACTGTCTATGGAGACTAGGCTGTCCCTGAACTCATTGTCTTTGTCTCCTGAGTGCTGGGACTAAAGGTATGAGCTACTCTGCTGGCTCTGTTTTGTTTTGTTTTGGATGCAGGGTCTAACTCTGTACTCAACATTGACCTGGAATTCACTATGTAGCTAAGGCTAGCCATGAACTCTTGGTACTCCTCCTGCCTCAGATTCCCAATCCTGGGATCAGAGGCATGGGCCATTATGCTTAGCTAGTCAAGATATTAAGTGCATGGCAATAGGCCTTGTCCTGTCGGGATGGTCCAAACAACTACTAATAAAAAGAGGCCATGGCGTCCCCTCTTCAGCTCCATCCACCTGGAGAGAGGCAAATGCATATGCTCACTAGAAAGAGCCCCCGGGACTAGTGTCGGTTCACCCCTAGGAAGCAGATTTGAGAACGCAGCTGGCTCATTCTAAAATCCCCACCATGGGAACCACATCAGCCTCCCCTGTCCCCCAGCCATGGCTCCCACCTTCTGAAGGTCCAGAGATGTGGCTCCAGGATGGTCTGACTCCACTCTTGCCTCTAACCCCTACCCATGTCTTGGTACCCAGGGATGGGGACAGAGGGTTGAACCAGTTACTTAAGATTCCTCTGGCCACACTGCCCTCCTGGCCTGTCCTGGAGGCAAGAGAAGGAAATGGGTCAAACACCGGAGAAGGGCAGAAGGCTAGGGTCCGGGGTTAAAGTTATGTGTGATATCCTGGGCCTAGGCCAGCCTTCTATGTGAGCCTGGAGTCTCTCCAGGACAGGGCAAACTTCGAACTCACCGAAACAAAATAGGGGCCAGCGAAATCCCGAATGACTCCTGTGGATGTGCAGATGCCCATGTGGCCAATGATGGGGAAAAACCACCTGCAGAACACAGCAGCAAAGGACAGAGCTGAGGTCTGTCATCAAGTTAGGCAATGCTACAGAAATGCATGTGAAACAGTGGTCAGTGATGAGTCATGGTGGCGGGGGTCTCCAGGGCTACCACTGAAAGGGTGAGAACGCTCAGCACAGGGTACAGAGCAGCCACATCTCTGCTGGGTGGCTTAAACACCTCTCACAGAGAACTGTCAGCCACTGTAAGCTATGCCTCAGCAGCTCTAGTCTGAGGATGTACAAAACATACATAGTCCCCGCAGTGCCTGCTTAGCATATACAAGGTCCTGGGCTTGAACCCCAGCACTGTAAAAAGCAAAAATCCTCATTGAACTGTGCTTTTAAAAGGTGTACCTTTTATTGGGGCTGGGGAGATGGCTCAGTGGTTAAGAGCACTGACAGCTCTTCCAGAGGTCCTGAGTTCAATTCCCAGTAACCACATGGTGGCTCACAACCATCTGTAATGGGATCTGATGCCCTCTTTTGGTGTGTCTGAAGACAGCTACAGTGTACTCATATAAAATAAATAAATAAATAAATCTTTTTTTTTTTTTTTTTTTTTTTTTTAAAGTGTACCTTTATTGGGGCTAGAGAGATGGCTCAGTGGTTAAGAGCACTGGCTGCTTTTCTAGGGGACCTGGGTTCAATCCCCAGCCCCACACATGTCGGCTCACAACCATTTGGCCTCTGTGGGCACCAGACAGGTGAATTACACAGACATATATGTGCAAGCAAAATACCTATACACATAAAATGAAAAAAATATATACCTTTTTGTTATATGTAAATGATCTCAAAGTGAACTTTAAAAGACGACAACAAACCCTACAGAGCTGGACACAGCTGGTGTGCCTGTAATCCCAGTACTTGCCTTGTCTACATAGTGAGACCCTGTATCAAAAAAAACCTCAAAAAACAATGGGACTGGAGAGATGGCTTAGCTATTAAGAGCACTTGCTGCTCTTGCAAAAGACCTGGGTTCAGTTCCCAGCACCCATATAATAGCTCAAAGCGCCATCACTCCAATTCCCCAGGATGTGACACCCTATTCTGACCTCTGTGGGCAGCAGGTGTGCATGCAGTATGCACATATACATGCAGACAAAACACCCATACATACAAAAATAACATTCTCTCAAAACACCCCCACCACACACACACACACACACAAATAATAAAATGAAGAAAATGTCAAATGTTAAATTATGTGTCTGCATGTGGGTATGTATGGGTGCTCACAAGTATTGGACCCCACTGGGGCTGGACTTACAGGGGATGTCAGCCACCTGACACAGGTCTGGGTCCTGTGTAACAGTACAGGTCTTAGTTGCCGAACTGTTTCTCCAGTCCATAAGTTGAAAAAGAAAGAAAACCATGAAAGCTTCCCTAACTGTATGCCTAAGATTTGTGCACTTTATAATATGTAAGTAACCCTTCAAGAAGGAAGTTTAAAAACAGGGCGGGACATGCTGGTAAGATGGCTCAGGAGGTAAGGTGCTCAGTACACAGCCCAAAGCGGGGGGGGGGGGGGGGCAGGGTTGAGAAGGCAGGAGGAGGCCTGTGTAGAGGCTACTGTTCAAGTCCCAGCCCCAGATGACAGTCTTGACTAGACAATCATAGATGATTCTTTGCTGAGCCGTTTTGCCAGCCCCAGTTCAATAGCCATAGGTTTGTCTTGTCTGTAAAAGGAAGAGATTTTCTTTTTTTCAAGATTAATCTTTACTTATGTAAATACTTGTGTATATGTGTGTAATACTGTGTAAATACTTGGGTGCAGTACGGGGCGAATGCGTTAGTTGCTCATCCTAGAGTTTCATGCCTCAATATCTGCTTTCAGATATCCGTAAGGACCGGATGACAATTAGCATGAAATGTTTAGCTGTTCTTATCACTAGCAGCAGCTATTACTATGAGGTGGACAGGTCTTAGACTCAGTTTCCTCCTCTGACCTCCCTGCATAGACATGCAAGTCTCCACATCTGACCCTACATTTGTACATCCCTTCAGCAACATCACATAACTATGTCATTACAAAAGTTAATTTGTCCCCAGTCCCTTCTGCTGAGGGGCGAGTCCTCTGGCAGGAAGTCTTATTCATGTTGGTCTTATAAACACAGATCTGAAGAGACCTGAGACGCCCGCTCCTTCTAGCCTAGACAATGGGGAACTGTGTGTCTCCACCTCAGGTTGCTACCATTTCTCAGCAGAGGACTGTGACACAATATTTCTGAAAATGAGGGGCTACAAATGATTCAGTATATAAAGGCACCTGTTGCCGAGTCTGATGACCTGAGCTTGACTCACACTGCAGCAGGGGACAACTGACTCCTGTACGTGTCCTCTGACCACCACAGTGTTCCTACATTCAAGGTAATTTTTAAAAAGAAATGAGGAAAAGAGCAACATTGCCAGCATGACTGCTTTTCACACAAGCAACAGGGTCACCTGAGTACCCAGCCGCTTTCGAAGTGACAGCCTACTCTCTTCACAGCTCTATCCACATCTGGAGTTCTCCCGTCAGTTATTTACCCTCTGCCGTTCCCATCAACACTTGAGAACAAACGGCAGCCTGCCTTGCCACTGTACACCGGATCTAGGCTTTACCAAATGCAACTCCAGACCACAAGGAGTCAGTTGGCAAACGTGTTAGAGGAACAGTTAATGAACTAACAAGTACCCATCGTAAGGTTTTATTTTATTTTACTTTTTGGATCCAGTGTCTAACTCTGGAACCCTAGACTGGAGCTTCCTCTGCAGCTTAGGATGGCCTCAAAACTGTCAGGGACCTTCCTAACTTAATCTCCTGAAGTGCTCTCTGAACAGTGGTGTGAGTCACAGTGCCTGGACTCAAGACTTTGATTTTTTTCTTTTATCATCCATCTAGTTTTATTTATATAAACGTTTTGCCTACATGGATGTATGTGTGCTGCATGTTTGCCCTGTGCCCGTCAGTTTTCCTGGAACTGGATTTACAGATGGCTGTATACCACCTCGAGGGCTCTGGGAATTGAACACTGGTTTGCAAGAGCAACAAGTGCTCTTAACCACAAATCACTGATTCAGGCCCCAGCCCGAGCTCCATTTTGGCTTTGCAGACTAAGAGCCGGGAATACATACAGACGTGTACCATCACTATGCACAGCACCCCATCCCCACCCCCTTCCTGAGACAGTATCTCTCATTGACCTGACAGGACTAGGTAGCCAGCAAGCCTCAGAAATGCTCTGACCTCCACTTCCTCAGCTCTGGGATTTCAGGCAATGCACTGCTGCATAAAGTTTTTTACATGGGTGATAGGGATTCAAACTCAGGTTATTTACACAGAAAGCACTTTACTGACTGAGCCATCTACCCAGGCCCAAGTAGCTTTACATAATTCAAAATTTAGGGTCATTTGATGGATGAAAGAGTATACACCTGTAGTCCCAGAACAGTCTGAGGAGGGGGAACAGGAGTTCAAAGTCAGGGTGGGCTACACAATAAATACCAGGCCAGCCTGGGCTACATATCAAGCTCTTGTCTCAAACTTAGTTAAAGAAATACAAAACCAAAAGATTAAAGTGATTTTGAGGTCATAAATATTTGAGGCTAAAAATGATTCCTTATCCACACAACTTGGCTCTTTTTGTTTGTTTGTATTTTTTTGTTTGTTTCAGATTGGGTCTCACTATACATGCCTATTAGCCTAGAATTCCTATCATAGACATCTGCTTGCCTCTGCCTCCAAGTACTAGGGTTAAAGGTGTGGATCACTATGCCTGGTGGCTGGTTTTGAGAGAGAAAAAAATGTGTATCTCCTCAGGTGAGAGGTGCTATGCCACAGATGAAGGACGAGTTATACAGTCAGTGAACTGGCTTCTGATTATCTTCTTGCTAGGGTAGTCAACTGACCAAGACAATGTTACAAGAAACTCGGCTTCATCATGGGGACAGGGAATTTCTACTTCAGAAAAATCAAGCTTGTAAACTGTACAGACTGTTTGGACTAAAGTAGGAGGCCAGTAAGCTATATTCTTCCACGGGGAGGCAGACACCTAGGTATTTGATACTGCTTTGCAGCTCAGATGATGTAGGGGGCAAAACGCTAGCATAGACCTCCCAATGCTGACATTCCATGAACCAGTGTGGCCTCAATCAAACTCTCACTTTTGCTTCTAAAGGCAAAACGTCTACAAGTACGCACTTATTTGCTCAATGAGTGAAGAAAAAAAAAAAAAACCTGATGAATGAATGAAGATACCTCTTCAGACAATGGATAAGGGTCTTTTCTGTACACCTGCAGCTTAAGGGCGTGCTAATTACCTGATCTTTGCTGCTAATCTACTACACTTGTCTTTCTCCCCAATTAGACCAAGGGGAATCGGGGACGGAAATATGCCCCACATCCAACGGGAACACGCACCACAAAGGTGACGGGGGTTCTAGGGACCGGGGGGCCAGCCTGGCCTGGAGTAAAGGTTGCTGCAAATCTGGGGGAAAAAGCTAGAATGGCACACCGGAGGACGCTCGGGCCCTTCCTGACTTCGCGGCGACACCGGAAGAGACTCACGTGAGCACCGGGATGGGTGTCCACACCACGCAGTATGGGAAGCGGCTCCGCTCCACGTCCATGACGACGCCACCCGACCCGTGGTACCGCTTCTTGTCCGTCTCGGCCCCCGTCGGCGTTTCTACTTCCGCCATCCGAGGAGGGGGCGGCGGCTGCTGTAACAGGAGCGGAGAACTCCCTTCCGCTTCCGCCATCCTGCGCGCACCCCGCTCGGGAAGCCCGGCCGCGGCGCCGCTCGCCCCTGTGTCGTCACTTCCGGGGGATGGGGGGTCCGCTTGATTGATCTTCCCTCCGGGAATTGGAGCCTTGTCCTTCTGGGCCCGGCTAGTTTAGCCTCTTTCCCGCGTTTGTAGCATTTACGTGGACCTCAGGAAACTCTCAGTCTAGCCCTAGGAACCCACAACCAACCGCGGTTCCGTATGCCGGTATGTGGTGCAGGCACTATTTATTATTGATCACTTCTTAGATGCCAAACACTTGATATTCATTGTTACTACTATTCATAAACTGATCAGACATACACATTAGTTGTTTCCCCCAGGTTACAAATCAGAGACGAAGGCTCTTAGAAATGAAGTGAACCACAATTCAAACATAAGTCTTTTGATTTCCTTTGTCCTTTTTAGTCTGTGGCATGAGTTATATAATAGTTTGTTACGTGATGGTGTAAAGGAAGGTCAAACTAAAATCTTGGTGTGTGAGAGAGACACATGCAGCGATGTGAAGGTACTGATGTTTACTTCGGGCTTGGGGAGGGCACGGATGTAGAAGTGCCAAGACAGGAAACTTGAGGTCACTATGTGCAGTAGAGAATATCATCCAAAACTTAGGTAAATCCCTTTATTGTTGTTTTGGGGCCTATGTTTGGTTTTGTTTTGAAACAGGGTCTCACCACTTAGTTCTGTCTGTCACTATGTAGATTAGGCTGGCCTTGAATTCCTAACTCTGCCTCCCAAGTGCTGGGATTAAAAGGGTACATCACTAAACCAGGTCCTTTTTTGTTTAATAGAAAACTCAGCTCAGCAGTTAGCACTTGTCTAAGATCACACTCAAGAACACAGAGCGGCCAGGCTCCAGTCTTGGAATTTTCAGAGGGATAATCAGAGAGACACAGAAGTAGGATGTTATGTGGTGAGGGGTAGGTGGGGTGGGTTTGGAAGACAAGAAGGGAACCAGGCTACAGGAAGATGTAAGAAAAACGAGGCAGAGAGGCAGATGGATGCTTCAACAGGCTGAGACTGCTTTATTGGAACAGAAGGACTGGAGGACATTTATAGAGATATATAGATGGGTAGCTAACAGGACGTTACAGTTCTTTTTTTGTGGTTTGACTGGGACCACAGTGGGTTGTTTTCCAAACTCAGGTATATTGTTTCTGCAGGTGAAGCAGACCTATCAGGCTGGGGCTAAGCAATTCTTTCTGGCTAGAAGCTATTGCCTAGTACAGGCAGACTCAATTCATCATCACCTGGGGCTATTAGCCAACTGGAGGTATGGACAAACGTTTAGGGAAGATGAAAGCTATGCCTTTGAAAAGATCTGCTTCCAGGAAATTGCTCTTCTTTAATGGTAACCTGCCAAAAGCCGTCTGTCCTGATACTTAAATGCATTTTTAAAAAATCTGGCCAGGCAGTGGTGGCTCACACCTTTAATACCAGCACTCGGGAGGCAGAGGCAGGCGGATTTCTGAGTTCCAGGCCAGCCTGGTCTACAGAGTGAGTTCCAGGACAACCAGGGCTACACAGAGAAACTCTGTCTCGAAAAACAAAAAACAAACAAACAAATAAACAATTCTGTGCTGTGGAAAATCCAAAGGTCTTTGACTACACTAGGTTAGTACAATTCCTACTACTGCAGAATGGAGTAGATGCTCCAGGAACTTCTCGAATACCTAGTGAATGTTTACTAAATGTTTCTCAATTTACATATCTGTTAAATATCTCATTAATATCCTAGCTGAAGCTAATTCTAATCCACTCAGAATTCTTTGAGCATGTTTGTACCTCTCTCATGAATGACCCCATGCAGTGTGAAACCGGAAGGGTAGCAACCAGCCTCCAGGACAATTTGGAATAGATTAAAGGCCCATCATATAGTTGTCATCATATAGTTGTCAGGTGAGTAAATCACATTAGTTCTTGACCCAGTCACAGTAGTTGTCTAACTTCTTCTGTGCATCTTGGATATTCTTCTGCTAGCACTGGCAACTTGTATGCCTTTTAATCATTGATTGGATGGATGGATGAACAAACAACCAAAGTAAGTCTCCGGGGGTCTGCCACGAAGTTGGCAGTATTAAAAAATACATTTAATCTGACAAACTCCAATGGCTTCTCTTTGCACTTAGTGTAAGATACAAATATAGACCATGCTTTGACTTACGAGGCTCTGTAGCTTCCAAACTGTGTCTATTTCTTCCTTTCACTATACTACGGATACCCTAGCATCTGATCAGTCCCTTCCATCCTGAGGAGCACACACCCCATCTCTGCCTTGTATGTACCCTCTACCCACTTATTCTTCCAGACTGAGATATGACGTCATTTCCCTAGCCAATTTTTGGCTTCCAGTCTGAATTAGAAAGTCCCTGTCAATCTCCTCTGGAGCACCCCTTTTCGTCAGAGCGCCTTTAGAGCAATGTACTGTTTCCTCAACCGACTGGAACCCATTTCAGGAATGGTTGCCTTCCACTTCCATAAACTGAGTGCCTAGCTAGTATAGTGCTTAGTGGTTTTTAACCAATGTTCACTAAACCAGATCCATAACAAATACCTACAGGCTTGGCATAATATTTTGGTAACAGATTGGCTGAGCAAAGGGACCTAGCTTATCAATTGCTACTTCCTTGAGCTCCTAGCCCTTTTAAGGGGTCCTAAAGGCTGGTGGACACAGTGCTTTATTACTGTGCACCGAGAGAGCCCTAGCTTTATTTTTATTTATTTATTTATTTATTTGGTTTTCAAGACAGGTTTCTCTGTATAGCCCCGGCTATCCTGGAACTCACTCTGTAGACCAGGCTGGCCTCGAACTCAGAACTCCGCCTGCCTCTGCCTCCTGAGTGCTGGGATTAAAGGCTTATGCCACCACTGCCCGGCCCCTAGCTTTATTATTATAGCATGCATTATCCATGCTTTGCCTTGAGTAGCTACAGAAGCCGAACAGCTGTACAGAGAAGCCAGCTCTATCACTGACTCCTGTGAGGGCTTGTCTTCCACTACAATCCCTCACAGGGCCCCTCCTCTCACACACCTCTCACCTCGGTTCTCACCCAGGGCTCCCTAGCCTCTGTCCTTCCCTCCTCTGCCTGTCTCCCTCCTTCCCCCCCCCCCCCCAAGCCAGATGGATAATCTCCATCAAAGACTATCTCTGCCTCCCAGGCTCAGAGGATCACAGCGGGGCCTGGAAGAAGCTCCTCTTACACAGAGAGTTTGTTTGAGGATTGATGGGGTTCAGAGCCGCCCCTCCCCCAACACATACACTACCGAAAATAGGAATGACCATCTGGATCCATTTATGGGGCTGCCTGGGGGAGGGGAGGATGGCAGAGTGGAAACTGTCAAGCTGGTAAACCTTTGAAGGTAGGATGCTGCTCATTAGAAGAATGAGCTTAGGGTGCTCCCCCTCTTGGTGGGAGTCAGGACGTCTCCTCAACTGACTCCATGTAGGACTCCCCAGGGCTCACAAACCTCCGCTCTCATTTCACTCATTCTCCCTGGGCTGATCCCAAATTTCCTTTCCAGATTCATCGGTGTCCTTGTGATTTTACAGTGCTGGCCTCACGGTACCTTATACCTCATGTCCTTGCTTATGCCGTTCCTTAATCAGGAATGCCCTTTGCCTCCTCTCCTGCACCATGTTCAAGGTTTCAGCCTAAAGCTTCACCTATGCTTCCAGAGCAGGAAGGCTGTTTCTACCTATTGAATATTCATGTGTACTTGCATTAGCATTAGCTGTTTACGCGGCTGTCTCCCCCTGGAGATTGTAAACTCCTCGAGAAAGGGACTGACTGGATCTACTGGTCCCTATAGTCAGCTGGGAAAGAGGGCTTGCTCAAGGAGTGCCTCAGGAGCTCTTTGTTGACCATATATGGTCTCCTTTCTGGGGAAGCTGCATCTCAGTCAGTAAACCTGCAAAGGTGACACGGGACAAGGCCAGGGGCTGCCTTGGCTGCTGGTTGGAGGAACTCCTGGACTGGATGCATGGTGTGGTGCACCAGCAGGCAGTGTCTTTGATTTTGTAATCTTTGTGCTCAGCTCCATCATCACACCTCGCCTCCTAGAGACTGGATACCTTTCTCCCTCTCCCCTCTCCTTCCTGTCCCCCCTTCTCTCCCCTCCCCCTCCTTTTTTACCTTGCCATCCCCATTAGGGCTGTGAAACTTTCCACAACTGAGAGGGGACTAAAGGGGCCAATCATTTAATGAAGAAACCATTTGACAACTAAGTCTCTGACTCTTCAGGTATCATAGTACAGTTTCCTATTCTCTTCCCTTTCATGGGTGAATTTACCCCAGCGAGGTTACAGATGTACAGCTAGGGTGGGAATCCAAGTCTCCTAGGTTGGGATGGACAGCAAAGCATGGTGTAAAACATGTGGACTCGGGAGATGGCCAGTGGGTTTAGAGTCTGAGGCCTAGCTGTCAGGAGCTATTGAAAGTGGCTGCATCAGTTTCCTCATACCTGCAATAGGAAACAGCTGGGGTATTGTTCATTAGGTATAGTTCCTCTGTAGCATATACAAAATCATGGATTCAGTCCCTGTAAAACTGGGCACAGAGCTGGGTGTGGTGGTGCACACCTTTAATCTCAGCACTCTGGAGGTAGACTCAGGAGGATCTCTGGAGTTTGGGGCCAGCTTGGTCTACATCTCAAGTTCTAGATAACAAGGACTACAAAGAGAAACCTGTCTCAAAAAACAAACAAACAAACAAAAAACAAATAAACAACAAAAAATACTGGGCATAGTGACACAAGCCTGCAGTCTCCATACCAGAAGATCTTGATTCTAACAAAAGAAAGAAAGAAAGAAGAAACCATGTTTTAAAAAACACTTGAATCGCCTGGCAGTGGTGGCACACTACGTTAATCCCAGCACTTGGGAGGCAGAGGCAGGCGGATTTCTGAGTTCGAGGCCAGCCTGGTCCACAGAGTGAGTTCCAGGACAGCCAGGGCTACACAGAGAAACCCTGTCTCGAAAAACCAAAAAACCAACCAACCAAACAAAAAACCGCTTGGATTTTTATTTTTTAGATATATTGATGACTATTTTGCTTGCATGTATGTCTGTGTACCACATTCAGGCCTGGTGCCCATGGAGATCAGAAGAGAGTGTTGGCTTCCTTGGGACAGGAGTTACAGATAGTTATGAGCTACCATGTGGGTTCCTGGGAATCAAATCCTGGTCCTCTACAGGAGCAACAATTGCTCTTAACTACTGATGATCTCTCCAGCCAGCAAATACATTCTTCTTAATCTCTGCCTCTCAAGAGGCTGTGTATATCTTGTGCTATCATTCTTTGGTTGGCCTGGAACTCGAGGAGACTCACCTGCCTCTGCCTCTGGAGCACTGGGATTAAAGGTAACCGTTACCACACCCAGCTATCTTGGGGTTGTGATGTCTGGTCCATACAAGGATTATTCAATGCTAATCAGCAGTGATTAAAAACTGTGTCTCACTAGTGGGTGCATATCTACATATTCTCTCACCATCACGGAGAGCCTCCTTACAATGAAGGAAGATAACCAGAGCAGGCAACAGTCTCCATTTTGCTGCAAGAATACATCCAAAGAGGTTGGCGGGTGGGGTTGAGGTTGGGGTTGGGGGCGGGGGTGTACAGGATGGGCTTGCCTGAGGTATAAGCATGTATTGTAGTCCAAGCCACTTCTGCCTGTCTCTGCCGGAAAGGGAGAACGACAAGAACAGATAGTCCATCTGAAACAGTAAACTACCGCTTACTAGGACTAGGACCTATGTTCATTTAAAGAAATGTGGCAGTGGAGGGCAGACCAGTCCTACTTAGAGCAGGATGCTTCTGTGGCATTTGGCCTGAGTCTGGAGTGATGGCACCTAGGCTTTGAAGCAGCCTTTTGTCAGAGATTGTTATCTGAGACTTTATGGGCTTGTTACTTTGAAGGATTCTCAGAGCCTTTCCATAACTTAGTCTGGAGACCTGTCTGGCAAACCAGAAGTCTCCCATGGCTGAGAATTACTTAGGTGGTGGTTCCTTCAAGACAACCCTAGATCAGATAAGAGGTTTTGGCATGTGGAAGTTGACTTGCTAAAAGTGCCTTTTGTGTAACAATAAAAGGCATAAAAAGCACTTCCAGGAAGCTGCCAGGTCAGTTTGAGAGAGGCTTAAACTCATCCTGCAGTGTCTCTTTTCAATCTTCCTGCCTTAACCCTGCATACCAACTGCCTTCCATCTGTCCACCCTCCACGTTGATATCCTTAGGCCTGAGCCTGACACATGGAGGGACACTGAACAGTGCATAAGAGGATCTTGTTTCCCATTGAGGGTCAATGTTCAGGGGCCCAACACAATCCCCTAACTTGCTATTCCAATAATAGCAATCTGGAATATTCCAACAATAGATAATCTGGAAGCTCTGGGCTGGCAGAACAGTCAGGAACCAGGATCCAGGTCTATTGTGTGCATTCTTATTGAGCCAGCAGCCAGCCCAATGCAGGCACACAGAAAGCTGAAACACCTATCAGTAGTATTAACATAAGAAAAATGTTGGTAGTGTTTTTAGTGAAGATAAAAACCAGGGCCTTAAGCCAGGCAGTGGTGGCTCACATCTTTAATCCCAGCACTTGGAAGGCAGAGGCAGTCGGATTTCTGAGTTCGAGGCCAGCCTGGTCTACAGAGTGAGTTCCAGGACAGCCAGGGCTACACAGAGAAACCCTGTCTCGAAAAACCAAACAAACAAAACAAAAAACAGGGCCTTGGGCATGCTAAGAAAATGACTTACATTTTTGTTTTATTTTTGTGTTTTGCCTGTATGTATACCTGTGCACCATGTGCATGCTTAGTGTTCTTTCTTAAGACAGAAGAGCATCTTGGATCCCCTGGAACTGGAGTTACAGACGGTTCTGAGCCACCACATGGGGGCAGGAAGTGAGATCCAAGATCCCTGAAAGAGTAATTCATCAACTACTAAGTCATCTCTCCAGTCCCAAGAAAATGACTCAAAGAACTGGACTAGGAACCAGACATTAGGGATTTCGCCTCGGCCATTGCTTCATTTGCTCTGTGGCCTGGGGCTCTCATTCCTTTTCCTCGTTCTCTTTGGAATTCATTGTCCATGCTCATATAGTTTGAACTCAGCCAGGTTAGTGTTCTCACCTCTGGCTTCACCATAGAAAGAACCTGAATAGGTCCAAGGAAATAACATAGGTTGCCAGGCTCCACTTCAGCCAAATCAATACAGAAGCTCTGGGTAGGGGACAAGCAAAATAGTTAAAAGATCCTAGGCAGTCCTGCTTATGGCTAGGCCTGAGACTTCACTGAACTAAGAAACTCTTAGGTTTTGCAACCACATTTTGGCATGATCTGTACTGAAACCATCGAAGGTCTCTGGGGCCACACCTGCCTACACTTCTATTTGTAATGTCTGCCTTGCTGTGGATTTCTACCACGTGGGCTTATCTGAACCTCCAGGCTCTCTTATCAGCAGGGCCAGTGAGAGCTTTGGATGAGTCACATGTGTGCAGAGCTTTAAAAATGGGACTCCACTGATCTTTTTTTTTCTCCTGTCTTTATACTTTTACCTTTTCCAGAGCCACAGAGCTGGAATCATAAAACGTGTCACCTTTACTGATTTCACTGTGCATTTATTTTACGCACATTAAAATATTTTACATGTATTATGGGTGTTTTATCTGCATAAGTCTGTGTACCACATGTGAGCCTGGAACCCTCTGAGGCCAGAAGAGAGCTTGGGATCTCTTGGGGTCTGTACAGATGGTTTTGGGCTGCCCTGTGTGTGTTAGGTGCTGAACCTGGCCAGTCTTCTGGAAGAGCAGCCAGTGCTCTTAACTGTTGTGCCATGTCTCCAACACTCCCCCTCCCCCCAGACGGGATAGATTCTGTTTATGCTGGCCTTGAACACTGAGCGCCTTACTTCAGTTTCCCCAGTACTTGGGAGCACAGGTGCAGGCCACAGCACACAGCTAGATCCGTTGCCTTTCTTGTATCTGTTACTTTCAGAGATCTGCCTGCCTCGGTATCTTGAGTACTGGGGTTAAAGGCTTGCCATGCCTGGCATTTTCCCCCTTAATATTTATTTATTTTTATTTTTATTTTATTTTTTTTGGTTTTTCGAGCCCTGGCTGTCCTGGAACTCACTCTGTAGACCAGGCTGGCCTCGAACTCAGAACTCCGCCTGCCTCTGCCTCTGAGTGCTGGGATTAAAGGCGTGCGCCACCACTGCCCGGCTCCCCCTTAATATTTATCTTCATGTGTATGAAACCCCCCCCCCCCCCCGAACATTCCTTCGTATGATTGTAGCTGGTGGTAGTTGGTTTATCGGCTGACCTTTTGAAGCACAGGCTGGGTGATTCCAGCTTAGACAATCATGAACAAAACACCTATAAACATCTAGGTGTGGGTTTTTGCACAGAAGATTTTGCCTCATTGCGGTGAGTGCCAACAAGTTCACCTGGCCAGTGTGGTAGACTATGTTTGGTTTTGTAAGAACTGCATTCTCTCCTTAAAAGTGAGTCTATTAGTTAAGTGTTGTGGTAACTATTGCTTATAATCCCAGCATGTGGAAGACTTAAATAGAAGGCTCATAAATCTGGGCTACATGAAGTTCCAGCCAGCTTAGGCTATATAGAAAGGCCGTTTCTGATTCTAATTTTGCTTTTTTAGCAGCAATGAATCAAGTTACAGTTGTTTCACATGCTTGTTAGCATTTAGTATTGTCCTTTGTTTAAACCATCCAGACAGATGTGAAGAGATTTCTGTTATTTTGCTATTCTGTAGGGACATGTTGACTTCTTAAAGATGTAATGACATGTTGACTAGGGACATGTTGACTGTTTTTTTAAGACAGGGTCTAAGATGCACTGGCTAGCCTGGAACTCTTTATATAGATCGGGGTAGCTTCAAACTCGAGATCCCCCTGCCTCTGCCTTGTGAGTACTGGAATTAAAGACATGTAGAACCACACCCCTGCCATATTTAACTGCCATTTCACAATGCTTAGAGAACATCTGTGGTAAGGAATTTTTGTAGGGCTGCCCTGGGGTTTGAGACAGAGTCTATTATATGGCTCTGGCTTTCTTGGAACTTGAACAAGTTAGCTTCAAACTCACAGAGATCAACCTGCCTCATCCTTCTGAGTGCTAGGATTAAAGATGGTGCTACCATGCTTAGCTTTTTTTCTCTTTTCCTCCTCCTCCTCCTCTTCTTCCTCCTCTTCCTCCTCCTCTCCCTCCTCCTCTTCTTCTTTTTTTCAAGACAGGGTTCCTCTATGTAGCCCTGGCTATTCTGGTGCTTGCTTTGTAGATCAGGCTGGCCTTGAACTCCTCAGAGATCTGCCTGCTACCATGCCTGTCAGATTATATATACAGTCAGAAAAGGGAGTCTGATCTACAGTAATTAGGTGCTGGGAATTGAACCCAGGTCCTAAGGAAGAGTAGCCAGTGCTCTTAACCACCAAGCTACCTCTCTCCAGCTCCTGTATGTATCTCTGAGTCCACCCATGACCCCCTTTGAGACAAGGTCTTGTAGCTCAGGCTGGCCTTGAACTCCTGACTCTCTTGCTTTTACCTCCCAATTGCTGAAATGACAGGCATGAACATGCTTCCACAACTGGCTCAGAACTGAAAAGTTCCTTGGAGCTGAGTATGATGGCTCACGCCTGCAATTTCAGTACTTCAGATTGCTGAGAGTACCAGGCCAGCCTGGGCTACAGTGTGAGACTGTCTCAAGAGATAAAACAAAAACAGCAAGCTGGGCTTGGTGGTATATGCTTGTAATCCTAGTACTTGGGAGGTAAAGGCAAAGATCAGGAAGTTCAAAGCCAGCCTAGGCTCCAAGAGACCTTGTCTCAAAATGCAGGACCTACATATTTCAGACCCAAATCCTTTCCCTGACGTTTTGGCAATATTTCTTCACAATCCTTGGTTTGAGTTTTCATTCTTTAACAGTGTCCTTTGCTGAGCCCAAGTTTTTAAGTTGGATGAATTCTTACCACTGATCTTACTTTTGATGTTGCATCTGAAAACTCAGTACTTTACTCAAGGACACATGGGTTTTCTTGTTATTTTCTCTCAGTCTCCCTCTGTTGGACAACTGAACAGATGTATGTGAAACCCAGAAGATGGCATTGGATTCCCTGGAGCTGGAGTCCAGGCTTCTGAGCTGCCCAGTGAGGGTGCTAGGAACCAGAAGAGCAGGAAGTGCTCTTAACTGATGAGACATCTCTCCAACCCAATTTCTAAAGAAAAAGAAATTGGTAGTCTAGAGGTAGCAGTGGTGCATTCCTTTAATTCCAGCAGAGGCAGACAGATCTGAGTTCCAGGACAGCCAGGGCTACACAGCAATACCCTGTCTTGAAAAACAAAACCAACCAACCAAACCAAAGGGAGGGAGGAGAAGCCAAACAACCAACCAAAAAAAAAGCAAAACATGAAGAGATGAACAGTGCACTTTGGGAATAGTGAAACTATTCTGTGTGGCAGTGTAATAAAGGTGTACATCTGAAGTATACTTCTGTAATCTGCACAGGGCAATAATAAAAACTTAATACTGGCTCATCCTGGTTGCTGTGAGCTGGTTAGCTTCCCTCTGTCCCTTGTCCTTCCATGTGTCTGCCTTGCCACACACAGGCTGAAAGGCAATGGGACCAGCTGACCATCACCCACAGCCTATGAAACCATGAACCAAAATGAACCATCCCTGGTTTAAGTTGGTTTTCTCAGGTATTTTTGTCACAGCATTGAAAAAGGGACCAATACATAGACAAGCCCAAGGTGCCAATAACAGAGACCTAGCCAGGGAGAGGAGAGAGGTGTATGGATCTTCCCGCGCTTTTTATTTCTGTGCACGGTTCACTCATGCACGTTTGTGTGTATGTGCACAGCATCCACATGTGCGTATGTGTGTACATACATGTTGTGTAGACCAGAGGTTGATGTTGGGTGTCCTCTATTGCTCTCGTGTTTTTGTGGCACCTGGGGCTTGTTGACTCAGCTGGACTTCTGACCAGCAAAGGGTCTTACTGCCTCTGCTACCCAGCACTAGGATTACAGCTGCATCTGGGTCCTCATGCCTGTGTGGCATGGATCTTATCATGTCATCCCATGTTCCCTCAACTTTCTCTAACCCCAAAACTACTCTAGGGGAAACAATGGCTAAAGCTATTATCTAAGAGGAGGAAAAGGAACACCAATGGCAAAGAAAAGGGAGCTCCTGGTAAAACTCTGAAAACTTTCTTCCTCACTGAGGATGGCAGACTCAATCCCAGCAACAGTGAAGCAGAGGTAGGTGGATCCCTATGTTCGACGCCAGCCTTTGGTCTATATTATGAATTCCAAAACAGCTTCTCATTCACTTCTTAACTGTATAGGTGTTTATCTGCACATATGTCTCTGTGCCACATGAATGCAGTGCCCATGAGGCCAGGGGAGAATGTTGGATCTTCTGGAACTGGAGTTACAGATGGTTGATGTGTATGCTAGGGACAGAACTCAGGTCTCCTGCGAGAACAAATGCTTAAAACAGTTCCTATTCTCTTGGTAAATTCTAATGGCTACTTGTCACAGTAGCAAGTCTCTTACTGAGGACATGGATCCTCCAGTTAGCCCCTCCAGCCCACTGTCAATCACTTTGGATTTCCAAACACACAACACTACATTGCATACTTCCTTTTCTTGGGACACTGTACCTCTCTTACAGTCTGGAAATGCCTTGAAGTTTCTGGAGACTTAATTTGGGAACACAGGGTCTTTGTCTAGACCTGATGAGGCACAGTCCGCTATCCCGGCTTGGTTCTTCCCACAGCTACAAAGAGAAGATTCTTGTTTCACAGTGGAGCTGTTCTTGTGGCATTAACAGCCCCTAAACCGTATCAAAGGACCTTACGGTGGTGCCCTGGTAGGGTGTCAACAGCAAAAAGGAATGTTTTAAATCTGAGAGCTACCAACATCTACTGGCCACTGAAAAAATGGCCAGCTTGAGGTAGTCTGCAGTCTAATTACGAGACCACATCACACTGCTTTTGACTGCATCCTTTCAAGAAGTTGGGTTTTGACTCACTTTAGTAACACATACCTTTAACCCCAGCATTGGGGAGGCAGGAGCATCTCTGTTAAGTTCAAGGTTCCTATTCTACCAGGACAGCCAGGGCTACATAAAACAGTGGCCCTGTCTCAAACAAATACAAAGTTGGGTTTTTAGTAGTTGTTGTATTCTGTCTAAACTCTGCCCCACAGTTGCCTGGCAACAGCCAGGTGTGCCTGACTCACTCTAAGAGGGGCTGCTTGCCCCCTCCTCTCTTGCTCTTACCTTCCTGTTCCCCCCCTCTCTCCATGTGCTCATGGCCAGCCTCTACTCTCTCTGCCTCTACTACCCCCTCAACTCCCCTCCCTGTGCTCTGAATCACCTCTATTACACCTTTGTATGGCTGGTCCCTCAGGGGGAAGGGATGCCTCAGCATGGGCCCACCGCCTCCCCCCACACCTGACTACCCCTCCATAGAACACATCCCCCCACATCATAGTCACTGTAATAAAAACAAATTGATGTGAAATTAGAACTGAGTGGTGTTGTCCGCTTTGAATAAAAGTTTCTGCACAGCAAGTCCATAGATCCCACCTGGAACTGACTACTAAAGAAAAGATAGGGTGGGGGGTGTGGCCCAGTGGAAATTCCCCCCACCCCAATATAGGATGCCCTGGGGCCATCCCCACTCTGCAATAAACTGCATCACATTAACTAGGTGTGGTGGTGTACACCCATGATCCCAGCACTCAGGGGATGGAGGCAGGAGGATCATCAGTTCAAGATCATTATTGACTACCTAGTGAATTCAAGGCAAGCCTGGGCTGGAGAGCTTGTCTCAAAAGTTTCTCCTAATTTATGTGTATCATTTTTTAAAAAATATAACAAATTCGCTATGTTGCTAGGCCATAAAAACTCCTAAGCAAATTGCCTTAAATACTTAATTGAGCTCGGCTTTTTTTTTTTTTCCGCTTAGGAGGCCCCATGAAAAATTACTATGATGATACTGTTGAGCTGAGAAATTCTGGAATCTTCTGGTTTGAGAAGTCACCAGATAATCTAGGACACAAAAGAAAAACAAAAACAAAAAGGCAAACAAGAAAACTCAAAAGAAAACTAAAACCACCCCCGCCCCCCCCCCAGGTTCTGGAGCCCATTTAGTAGGTTACCATTATATTGTTTTCTGCAGTACAATAGAAAGGTACACAGACAGCACGGCGGCTGCGGCGTGCAGCAAAGGGTGGACACTCCTGTGTAAAATGTTCACTCCTCATAACATACACAAGAACCGTGCCCATCGTGGGTCATAGGACGGGATGTGCACCTGCCTTGGGTTCTTGTTTAAAGAATCTGAAAACTACCAAGATTTGCAAGCCTTCATTTCCAAGGGGAGAAAGCCCGAGAGTAAAGCTGATGATGTCAAATCACAGCTATTGGCTGTGGGCTTTGTACTAGGCCTGCTGGGCTGAATGACCCACACAAGGCAGGTCTCATTCTGCTCAGCAGAGGTGTGGTCGCGCCATGTCACAGAGCCATGGTGGGGAGTGACTCAAGACCCATTTGTGCCCCCAACAAATGCCACCAGTCACAGCTAGAACAAAATGGTTTTAATCAATTGCATCACCCTCACTCTCCCGGGAGCAGAGCAACAAAAGGCTCGGCTCCTGCCCCGGAGGACAGTAAGGCTTATGTGTCTCTCCACACTGCAGGGTCCAGGCTAGGCAGGCGGGTGGGAGACATGAAGATGGACAGGGAGGATGGCAGGTGGCTTGAACATAGGAAAGCAATGGGACCCTGACCAGTTCTTGTGCCCCAGGGCCTAGCCCAACACTCCTGCTCCCCCTTCCTGGCTTGAGAAAGGTCATGAGGAAGAGACAGGGGAGCAAGTCCCAGCAGCAGGAGAAGCAGCAGCAGCAGCTGTTTCCTTCACCAATAAATACACTTCATTACCAAGCTAGAAGAGAGGGGTGGGAAGAGGACCTGGGGTGGGCAGGAAGGGGGGAAAGCTGCCACCTGTGTCGCTGAGATTAAAGCAGTGAGATGTGCAGACCCCCACCACTTGCCTCACCCCCCCTAGTCTCCTTAAAACTGTGAAAAAGCTTTTACCATGGCCCTCCTGTCTCCAGGGCTGCTCAGAAGCTTGACTGAGAGGAGGCACCTGGCAGAGACAGGGGCGAGGGAGGGAGAGAGGGGGGGAGGAAGGGAGAGAAGGGAGGATGCTTCTCCCCAGAGGCTGCAGCTGGAGGGCTGCAGCCCAGAGGAAGCACACAGGGCTGGGGGAGGCTGGCATGAACCAACTCCCAGCTCCAGAGCAGGAGCCAAGGGGCCAGAGGGAGAGGGAGGCTTGGCGGTGGAGTGGGCGCTGTGTCCAGTGTAAAGCTTGGGGCTGCTGAGGAGGGACGGCTGAGCTAAGGACTTTCCCACCCCTCCCCCCAGAGCAGCAGGGGACAGAGAAAAGCCATCACTTCTTTGGTCTTTGTGGCGGCTCAGCACATGGGTGGGAAGGAGGGCAGAGAGGGTGAGAAAGGGTCCCTAGGAAGCGCCACCTCAGCAGAGTAGGCCTGGCTGGGAGCTCTGGCAGAAAGGTCACAGTGAGGCCGAGGAGCGCCCCAGGAGAGCGGCCATGGCGCATTAGTACTTGCACGGGCAGGTGGGTGGGGACGAGGTACCCCACCCCCTTGTCATACCATAGGAAAGGCAAAGCCCTCAGAGACAGCCTAGAACAGGCCAAGGAGGGGATGAGGAAGCTCCACTGCCACCAGGGCAGGTGGCCTGACCTTGCCACTTCGGGTTCCCATGTTTCCTATGCTTCCACCGCAACACTGGTGGCTGTGAAGGGACCTTCCAGAAAGACCACAGGGGAGCTAGCCCCATAGGCAGGAGAGCAAGTGGCAACAACAGGCCAAGGCAAGCCTTTGCCAGCAGGGAGTTCCACTCCCTTTCTGTTGCTAACTGAGGGGCAGGGCAGTCTGTGAAGACAGCTTCAGCTCTTGCCTCTCCACTGGAGGCAGAAGGGGTTTTGAGAAGGGCCAGAGCCTTCCAGAGACACGGAAGCAGGAGGTAAGGGCATACGGAGGGGCTTTCCCTCCTGCTTTTCTGCTCAGGGCTGGGGACAGTCAAGGGACAATCAGCCCAAGAGTCTGAAAGCCAGCAAGTTGCAGCAGTCCCCACCCACAATGTCAAACTAACAAACAAAACAGGGAAAAATGAAAAATGGGGGTGGGAAAGACAAACCAAAACAGAGCCCAGCCCTCTGATCTCCTGCACAGGGCTGGGAACTGGGGCTAGGAGCATCTAGCTGGGCCGGCACTGCACCTGGCCCTCTGCGCTGTCCTCCTCATCAGAGGCCCCAGCGCCCCCGCTGCTCAGGCCTGTGATCCGGTAGCCCATGTCCAGCAGCATCGCCTCCAAGGGATTGGCATTCATGCGCCGCTGGTTAGCCTGAGAGGCACCCTCCATATCCTCCACAACTCGGCCTGTGAGGTCTTCACTCTGTCAAGAAAAGGCAGTTGTAGTGAGCTCAAGGTAGAGGGACAGCAGGTATGAGGCAGGCACATGCACTGCTGCATATGCAGAGGCTGAGGAGACACACATACTGGGATATAGAAGAGGAAACATCCACTTCAGAATATGTAAGAGATCACACTGGGAATCTAAGGGGCACATAAGATTAAACACGGGGAGAGGTGTGCACACAGGAATACACGCTGGAGGATGCCTCACATGTGTTGGGTTGGGGACCAGATACGGCCCCTACCTCTAAGAACCCTTTACATTTTCCCCCTTTCAAGGAAAGGTCCCATGGGGTCCTCTTTATAAGTTACAGCAAATCAGTTCTGGACTCAGATCTACTGGATGAACTCCAGGCTGCTAGCTGTCTCTGGAAGGCACTAAGAGCAGAGGCGGCCACACTGGCCTAAGTGCTCTGTGCACAGGACTGCATAACAATCAACTCCGAAGTCTGTGCACCGAGGACAGTCTAACAGCGTATGAAGGGAAAGGCCTCTGGGAGCCTGAGGCGGTCCCACAAGAGGCTGGGCTACTTCTTGTCTTCTTACACACCTGCTCTTGGTATATGGGCGTTTTATCTTCATGGCTAGCTCAAGGTTATGCTCCAAGGATGCAAAAGCCAATCTCACCCCAGAAATGCCCACTGTATTTAGAGCTTCCTAGGGCCTAGGGCTCCCACTTTCCAGCTTTACGGTTCCCAGCAGTTTCTAGCCCGTATGGCCCCTCCCTTCCCTAGCACTGACTCAGCCAGAGGCTCCAAGCAGTCCTTATGCTCCTTGTCATCTGGCTTTGGCTACCTTGCTTGTGTTCTCACCTCTGGTCGTGGATTCCACAGTCGCACAACAGGGTCAATGCCACTGGTGGCCAGGAAGCAGTAGCTGGGGTGAGGCTGCAAGCAGTTGACAATGGATTCATCCCCCTGGAGCACTCGGACTAGGTTGGTGGTCTCCTTTTCCCAGATGAAGAAGGAGCCATCATCAGAGCCGCTGACGATGTACTGAGCATTGCTGGCAGAGGGTAAAGGGCAGGGAGGTCAGACGCAGGGAAAGGCTGGAGGGAACAGGTGAAGCCTGGGCCCACTCAGTTCCTCACACTCAAGGGGCTATCCTTGACTCAGAACTCTATGCAAATGATCCCCCCTCTTCTACACTGCATGTACCAGTCATCACTGTATTAAAACCTAGCATCAGTTGCTGAGCATGGTGGTGCACACTTTCAATCACAGCACCTGTGAGGCAGAGGCAGGCAGATTTCTGATTTTGAGGTTAACCTGGTCTACAGAGTGAGCTCCAGGACAACCAGGGCTACACAGTAGCCCTGTCTCAAAAACCAAAAATAACGGGGCTGGAGAGATGGCTCAGCGGTTAAGGGCACTGACTGCTCTTCCAAAGGGCCTGAGTTCAATTCCCAGCAACCACATGGTGGTTCACAGCCATCTGCAATGGGGAATCAGATGCCCTCTTCTGGTGTGTCTGAAGATGGCAATACTGAATTCATATACATTAAATAAATAAACAAATGAACAAATAAATGTTTTAAAAAATAACAACAACAAAAAAACCCAACCAGTGACTGTCTGGGTCCAATATGGCACCACAGTATCCACGAGGTACATTATTACCTCACTGGTGTAGGGCCGATTCTTGCATCTAGCTCTTGTTAAGAACAGCCTCATCTAGCCAAACCTTCCCTCAGCAATCCCAGACTTCTTGGATCCCGACTACCAAATTCTACAGCCCATCCACAACACACACACACACACACACACACACACACACCCCACTGTTGAGGCTTGGAGGGGATTTTGGGGGAGAAACCCCCTGGATGTGAGTGGAAGGGTATAAACAAAGCAAGGGTGGGGCTCGGGGTGTGAGTGTCTGGGAACACAGGCAGTGTCCCCAAGTACCCAGGGCGTGGTCTAAGATGCCCCTTTCAGCAGCAGACAAAAGCTCCAAGTGTCCAGACAAAGCCAGCAAGCTCTGGGACACTAGAAACTTCTAGGCACAGCATTGATGCCACTCAGGACAGTCTGTTAAAGACTGTGAGTGGTGTGGTTGGTTTCACTGTGCAGACAAAGAGCCAGAGGCTGCCAGAGGCACCTCAGGGTACAGAGGCAGAGCCAGGCAACAAGGACCCCCAAACTATGTCTCCCATGTGGCCCCACCCCTCAAGCCCTTGCTGCCAACTGTGACATGCACCCTCCTCCTGCTCAGGGCCTCAGACCTGCCAAAGAAATTCGCCTCCTTGATATCTGTGGTGGTGTTGCAGTGGCCACAGTAGCGGAACTGATAGTCGTAGCTCCGCTCCCGTAGCACCATTTCGTCTTCTGAGATGGAGTCCTTGCGACTTGTGCTTCGAAGGCGAACTGGACCACCCCCAGCTGCCTTCTTCTCCTCTGGGGCAGAAAGCAAGGAGAGGTGAGAGAGGGGTGAGCAAGAAAGGAGAGGTGGGAAGCTTCCCCTCATCCTCACTATCTCCCTCCCTCTGTGCTACAGTATCCAGCCCTGACCTGGCAATATGTCTGCCCCCAGCTCTACTCTGGAGAACTAAGAGAAGTCCATAGGAATCTGCATGGCTGCCTTCAGCCTGAACACAGAGCAAGCGAATCCCACGGCTAGTTATCTGCCTCATGTTCATAGCCCACATCTCCATGATTCAGCTTGGTGCCCTCTGCTGATGAGACTGGTCTGGAGGAGTGCTGGATCCATGACCACACTTCAAGCTGGTAGAGCTGAGCTGGGAACTAAGGCACTGTCTTAGACACCATGCCTGCTGCACACGCCCAGATTGAAACAAAGGCAAACAAATAACACTCGCCTCTCAGCCCAGTGCATTCTCTGCCAAGGCCCTGCCTGGGAACAGGTGGGAAGGCCCAGCTGGAGCCCACACAGCCTTACTGGGCAGGCTGTACCTGGCACCTTGAATGCTAACATTAACCTTCAACAGAGTTTTAATGGGATACACTGACTGTCCGCCCCCTTCTTCAGGTATGAAAAGTGAGTTTCAGGGATCAGCAGACTGTCTGAAGGCCATGGAGTTTCAGAATCAACATTTGAAGCCAGGGCTTCTAGCTCAAAGCACCATGGCCTTTCTGGGTAGGGAAGGGACAGCTGCATCTCCTGGGCACACACTCACCACCATCACTGCTGGAGAAAAGGGCAGCTGTGATGTCCCGACCCAGCGCATCACAAGCACTGCTGTGGGCCTGCTCTGGGAACTTCCCTTTGAAGTCATCCAGGCACTCCAGAGCCTCAGCCACGTACTTCAGTTCAAAGAGGCACCGGGCCAGACGGAAGTGTGCCTTCAGGTGGCAAGGGTTTAGGGAGATGGCCTTGAGGCAGTCCCGGAGGGCATCGTAGTGGTCACCATCCCTGGGAAGGTACAGGGATAGCTTAGATACAGGATAGCTTAGAGGTGAGGGAGGTCCTGTGGCAAATACAAGGTTCCCACCATTTTCTGTGGCTACTTCTAGGTAATCTCTGGCAAACCTCAGGGTGAGGAGATACTAAGATGAAGCCTTGGCTTAGCCTAGTACTCCCTCCCTGGGAGATGGAGTAAGCTGAGGAGCAAGCCAGGAACCCGGAGGCTTAGATAGTAAAAAAGCAGTGTTGGGCTGCCCTCTCCTGGGCAAAGACTGAAACTGTGCTCTGCTCACCCCAGGCACCCGCAGCTCTGCAGCAGCAGGCCTGGCATCCTGCCCACCTCACACTCCCCAAGCCCTCCGTCTCCTTTCCTTCATCCACCTCCTCAAATCCCCCTGCTGGCCTTCAAAGCTATGTCCAAGGCAGGGGGCCCTCAAGGACAGTTCTGTGGTCTGGAGAAGCCAGAAGTGTTAGGCCAGGGGCTCAGGCTCTGACCAGCAGGCAGCATGCCCTCAGCCAGACCCCCCTCGGTCCTGGCTGACTGATCTGCAGCAGCTGTGGCCTCCACCTCCTGGGGCTGGAGGATGGGGCCTGACTGTCTGGCAAAGTCAGCTCTCTGGAAGCTGATGGTGAGGGGCTGTGCACACCAGGAGCTCCTAATCCTCCCCACTCTTCTCTAATGGCGAATTATGGATAAAGGGAAGCGGGGGCTTTTTATTGGAGGGGGTAAAGGGTGAAGCCCCCCTTTTCCTATGCTGACCCAGGACAGGAGGCACACCTCCCTGTTGGCAGAAACACCATTTGCCTCTCATCTGCACAGCCAAGTGGCAATGAGGGCCCCTTTCCCCTTTAGAAACACGTAAATCTTCCTATTTTCAATGCTGGGGATTGAAGCCTCCTCCCTTCCTACTGGGCTGCAGTGGGCCTATCGTTTGCAGTAAGCAAGCACTCACTAAAGCCAATGGTCCCTTCACCAAGGGCACAGGTCACAGAAGGTACCTCCCGTTCTTCTCTTGCCACGTAGTCAGGAGGAGCACCCAGCCCTTGGAGTAGCCACTTAGACTAGGGACCGACAGCTAAGCAATGTGGGGCAAGCAGGAAGCAGAGCTGCTTTGAAGGTATGCTCTGCGTCACAATGAACGGCTATGACGAAGGAGCAGGCGCTGTTTGGAAACCCAGTTACTGCCTGCAAGGTGCCCCTTTCTGAGCTCCTAGCAAGAGCCAGACCAGAGACCAGCCAGGAGCCAGAGGGTGGTCTGTTTCCAGGAGCAGATGGTAGCCCTGGGGAGACTGGCCTTGGACAGAATGTGACATTCTAGGGGTCACTGGCAGGCATGTGGGGACAGGGAAAGAAGAGCAGGCTGGCCCCAGGGCTCACCCATTCTAGATGTACTGCCAGATCAATCTCCCTGAAAAGACAGCCCTCTGCACATCCCTGCTCAATCTCTCCAGTAGCTGCCCATCACACGCTGAATCAAGGCCAAATGCCATCCTCTGCATTCCAAGCCCTTTCCAGGCAAGCCCCAGGCTACCTCACAGACTCATCCCCTGCCAGTCCTTTCCAGAACCCTCTGCTCCAGCCAAATGGATTTGCTGTTCTGAAGCAGGCTCTTCAGTCAGTCCCCCGCCCCCATGCCTTTGTTCACACCATTTCCTCTCCCTGCAATGTCCTTCCCCAAAGCCCTCTCCCCCCCCCCCTTTCCTTGTCTAAGCTGCCCACACTTGATGAGACGCCACATCTTTCTGAGGCTTCCCTGATCCTGAGCTGGGGTGACTCAACTCTTCTTGGTGTCCACATCACTTTACCTGACCATTTACAAGACTTATTGCTTCCTGCATCTTTCATGTGTTCCATGCTGAACTATGTCAGAGATTTTATTCTTGTCTAGAGGCTGGGCATTCCTGGGCACAGAGACTCAGAGTGATAGAACTACTCTGTTTCCCTAGTACCTAGCACATGGTAGGAACTCAGAAAACAAGCTGTGAATTAGGACATCACCAACTTCTCTCAGCAAAAATACAGACATGAAGCTGAGCTCTCAGCCAAGTCTAGATGAAGGGGCTGTCACATCCCACCCAACCAGTGCAACAGAGGTGATAAACCTCAGATGGTCAGGCCCCCATAGAGTCCTCTTTTGAATGTGGGTGCTCCTGGAGCCTTGGGGGAAACTCTTGATGCTTCAGCTAACTTCTCTGTGTGTGGCATCTCCCCCACTCCCATCCTGCTGACTTGGGTGGGTTTCTTAAGCTTCCCCAGGCCTGCCTAGTTTCAGCCAGACGATGGCACACCAGCTGGCCTGTCTGTCTGGGCAGAGCCGACGGATGCCAGACGGAGCAGAAATGGCTGTGGGCCCAGCTCTATCCATCTCTAGTCTTGGTCTTGGCTGGGGGATGGGGGTCTGCCTGCCTGCCTGTCTGATGGTGCTGCAGGCAGGACTGGGGCCCTGATGATCTGAAGATGATACTGACCCTTTACCACCAGTCAGTGTATCTCTGAGGTCTAGTTTGTACTTGGTCCAGTGAGCAAATGCAGGGCCATTCAACCGCAGAATCATTTTATGAAGATACAAACTGAGTTCGTCAAGCTCCTCAGTTGTGCCTATCAGGATCCCACTGTTCTCCAATGATTAGTATGAACACCGCTCTTAATCCGTACTTCCACGCACACCTTGTAACAAAGCAACATGAAAATGCCCTGTACACTAAGTGTCTTATGCTACCTCAGCCTTAGGTAGAAAGGAGGGGCCTTTATTCAAGAGGCCCCGAGGCAGTGGGCTGCCAATGCCACTTTCTGTGGATGCCCTAGCAACTTCGTCTCATGGTTCTGACCCAGGAACCTCTCTCTGCGCTGCCCACTCACCACTTGCGCTTCATGTAGGCAGCAGCTCGGTTCCCATAGAGCATAGCACTGTGGGGGGCCTTTTGCACAGCCTTGCTGTACAGCTGGATGGCCTGGGTCCACTGCTGGCAGGCAAAGGCTTCATTGGCTTGCTGCTTCACGCGTTCCAGATATGGGGGCAGCTCCACCTGGGGGCTGTGAGGGAAGGAGAGCCAAGTTAGACCAGCTAAAGGTTGGTTGTGCGTGGTTTGTGGACCCTGGCATCTCACTGCCATCCAGGAGAAGGGGCCACTTTCACCCTATTACCACAAAATAATATATATAATTCCAAACACTGCGAGCCAGTAAGAGAGGCAGGAAAGGTATAAAGCAATTATTACTCAAACGCTTGGGCTCAGGCGACAGCCACTGATGCCACCTGCATCCACACTGAATTAAACCTTGTTGACCATTCTACTTCCTCTTAGGAGAAGATTCTGGTTTGGTTTTTTTTTTTTTTCAAGGACTGGATAATTTGAATATCTAAGCCCAACAGAGGGCTGGGAAGAGAACAGAGGCAGAGATGTACTGTAAAATGGGAAATAATGTAACGGATGGATCATCTGCATGGGAGACAGAGCTCAAGGCTAAGAGGCAGCTTTAGCCTCTGGACCCTTACCCAGTGAGCAGGACAGAAGGACAAACTTCAGTCTGGGTTGTCTGGCAGCCGGTCAGATAGAAGCTGCTTTCAGAACTCTAGCTGCTAAGAAGGCTCTCTGGCCCAACCTCTCCCATCTGGGATTCACAACTGGGTTAAGGTCAGGAGGAAGGGTTTTTGGTTTGTTTGTGCGTGCATGCATGCACATGCATACATGCATTGTGTGTGTTTTGTTGGGATTTTTGTATTGTGTGTGTTTTTCCTATATCAATGTCTGTGCACCAAGTGTGTGCATTGCCTGAGGAGGCCAGGAGGGCATTGGATCTTCTGGAAATGGAGCTATAGATAGCTGTGGCAGCTGTATAGATTCTGGGAATGGAAGCTGGGTCCTCTGAAAGAGCAGCCAGTGCTTGACTGCTGAGTAGTCTCTCCAACCCCAAGAAGAGAGGTTTACAGGACATGTTTATCTCTCCTGTCCATAAGCTGTAACTAAGACTGAAAGACCATTGAGGTCAGTGGGCCTCACCTGATACACCCCTTGCTTTCTGGCAGCCGGAAGCCATTGCTGTGAAGGTGTAGGGCATTGGACACTCCGTTGGACACACCATTAGTAGACATCTTGCCATTCTGGACTTCTGGCAGAATGAGAAGAAATAACAGAGACAACTCAGGAGTTGGCTTCACTTCTCTGCATCCCTTTGGCTTCCATCACAGGATCTGACAGCTCCACTGTGAGATTATTCTCCCAGGTCAGACCCAGTCTCAGAAAACAAGTCAGGACAGGCAGGCAGTGGTTTTTAAGAAAAGCCTGTGTGCCCTCTGCTGGCAACAGAGGATATAGCTCCTTCCTGTCTGACATTCTCCACAGCTGAGGCTGGGGAGGGAATGAGGGGTGAAGAGGTGGGTGCATCAGCTGTAAGCCACAGGAAGAAATCCATGAACCAGAATGAGAAGGCGAAGGCCAACTACTTCAAGTTCTTAAGAGCCAGGGCACCAGAAGGGCCCATCCCAGAAGAGCAGGATGCAAAGCTTGGACAGACGTCTGACCCTCATGACTAGACTATCCTTCTGATAAGGCCAGTGTAGAGATCTTCTCTTTTGGAGTGTACAGACAAAGGTCAGAGTAAAGAGTGGGCCTCTCCACAGAGGAAAGCACACAAGCCTCCACCCACAACAGCATGGGCGCCCTAAGGGAGAACTTACCCACCGAGTGGCATTTTCTAGGCAAGAGGAAGGTATATGGTCGTTGCTTGTAAGTCAAGTCAAACAAATACACCTGGGATTGAGGAGAGATGGAGGCCATGAGGCAAGGGTGTGGCTGAAGCATCAGCAAGATCCGGGCAGCTTTCAACACCAGGATCCTCAACTCCCAGTGAGCACTGAGCATGGAACCATAGAGCTAGCCAGATGTAAGCAGGAAAATCTGCCAAGCTTCTGAGTCTTGGGATAGGCCATGCGACTTACGTAAAGCCCTTGCTGACATATGGTCATTACCTGGGAGCACATATTTAAATCTGAAAGGTCCTCAAAGGTGCACAAACTTTGTTTTATAGACGAGAAAACTGAGGCCTCAGAGAAGAGAAGCTGCTAAAACTGACACTGCCGATCACTCCTGTCAGTAAGCAAATGTCACCTGTTATTCATATTTACTGGGTGCTATTCAATGCTTATTTTGTTCCAGTGTTATGCAAAGTATTCTATATGGACTTATCCCAGAATGTTCCCAACATGAAGAGCCTATTAGTATCAGCATCATCCTTTCTGCAGATGAAGAAATGCAGACTCAGAATTCCATACCTTACCAGGGTCCTAAGAGCAGGAGACAGCATAGCTGCCCAGCCTCCAACCAGCCCTGCCTGCCTCTGACTGCCCTGCCAGGCCTTTCGGTCATCCCCATCGCCCTCAAGACAGGTCTCACCCACTCTCCCAGCCCGTCTCCTTTGTATTTACACCTTGCTTGTGATGGGTCACTGTTTCCCTTCCTGTTTGCTGTCACCGTCAGGGTTGTCTGTATTTGCATCTGTCCCCATCGTGTTTATGACAATACTAGTGCCACAGAAAGAGATGACTAGAGATGAATTTCTACAAGGCTCAGTGCACATCCTGAGTTGAGAGCACATAAACAGGGGTTGGCATCATCAAGTGACACTTCTCAGAGCTGGCCCTAGATCACAGAGTGGCTGAGCTCTACGCCTCAAGGATTTCCTTCCAGGAAACACCAGGAGAGGAAACTGAGGCTAGGAAAAAGAGAGACAATTGCTTCAAGTCACTGGGAATAGTAAGCAGCAGGTTAGTGTTAGAGAGTGAGTGCAGCATTCTCTTCTTTTTTAGAGACAGGTCTCCGAGTGAAGCTGAGGTTGGCCTTGTATTTTCTATCTCCTGCATCAGCCTCCTGAAGCTGGGATTACAGGAGCCACCACACGAAGACAGCATCATCTGCCTGTCACTTCCTCCTTCCCCTCTCAGATAAGCTGGCCTTGAACTTGTTACATAGAACCAAGGGTGATCTTTAACCCCCGATCCTCTAGTGTTTACCTCTTGCACACTGGGATTTGAGGGCACATCCCTGATTTCCTGGCTTATGTGGTCCTAGGGATCAAACTCAGGGTTTTGTGCATGGTAGACAACACTGTATTCAGTGACTAACACCCCTCACCCGTGGCCCGTCCGTTTCAATGTCTACCTTCTTTTTCTTCTCCTCTTTATTAGGCCATTGAGTGTGTGGTCCCTGTGAATGCAGGCAAACACACACCACAGTGCACATGGAGGTCAGGATGGCTTTTTTCCATTTGTTTTCAATAGCTCTGGTTACCTTGGAATTCACTCTGTAAACCAGGCTGGTCGTAATCTCAGAGATCCACATGCCTCTGCCTCCTAAGTGTGTGCCACCATCCCCAGTCCAAGAGGATAGCTGGAGACTCAGTTCTCTCTCTCTTTCTACCTTGGGATCTGGGACCAAACTCAGGCTGGCAGGATTGAACAGCACGTACTTTTACCTGAGGAGAAACTTGCCAGACCCTTTAAAGCATTCTTAACCAAAATACCATACATCTGTCTAGTTCACTAAACAGAAAAGGACACTAAAAGGCTAGGGTAGGTTAACTGTGGTCCCTCGTCACAATGTCCTTTACAAGGAAGCTGATACTCTTATCTGCTAAGATAGGGAATTCGGGGAGAGTCTCCCCAGGCAGTGGACCTACCTGCTCTCCTCCCATGTTGACTAGCAGCTCGGTGCCATTGGGGCTGAAGGTCACATAAGTGGCAACCAGCACTCTCAGACGGCTGTTATAGTCAGGCAGTTTCACGGGCAGGTGACCTGTCAAGAAGAGCACAATGACCCTAGGATGAGACTTGAAGAGTTGGGACAGTGTAAAGACGGCCAGACTGAAATGCTAGCAACCAACTTCGTGGAAGCAGCTCCAAGTGTTAAGGCCTCTGTATGGTCAGTGGGCCAGTGGCCTCACTCAGGTTTGCCTCAGCCATTTTATGTGCGACAGACACTGGGTCTTGCTATGTAGCCCACACTGGTTTCATCTAGCTTCATCTAGCCTTTTCAGACTGATAAATAAGAGGATAAGGCCTCCCGCCTTAGCTTCCTGAGTTCGGGGACTACAATCCCATTTTAAAGGGGGAAACTCCTCCTCGGAGTTAAGTGGTATGTTGACAGTTACACAGCTGGTCAAAATGGGGAGTGAAGTCCAGACCTGTCTGATTCTAACCCCCCCCCTCTGGACAGCCCCAGAAAGAGCCACAGGTCCAGGCAAGAGCCAGGCTGGGCCCTACCTGCGACATAATACTGCGCTGCACCATCTGGAAGGGGCTTCTGCCGGTCACAGAAGGTGTGCACGCCAGCCGAAGGGCTCTGTTTCATGCTCTTTCTGATGGAAGGAAAATCGGACAGGTTAAAACTGGCTAGCTGTCCCTGGCTAGCTGGATCACACTCCACAGAGAAAACCCAGGGTTATGCCCCTAGTGCTACAGGACGACAGAGGTATCTTTCTTCCTGCTATAAGCAACTCCAAGGCTTGCTCTTTAGATGGCTGTGGACACATCCACCAGTCAAAGTAGAGCAGGCTGGACCTGTCCTAGGATCAGGGATAGCCAAGCCTGTGGAGAATGCTTGGGTTATCCCAAGAGACTGCCCCCTCTCTCTTCTTTCTTTTCTGAGACAGGGTCACATTAGCTGAGGTTGACTTCTGATTCAGCTCTGTAGAGGTTAGCCTTGAACCTCTGATCATCTCTCCCTACATCTCAAGTACTGGGATTGCAGTAGTGTGCCACCATTCTTGATTTTACTTTTTCCTTTTCTGTTTTAAATATACATTTATTATAAAAATTATGTGACTATATCTGTGTGAGGACTTGAGTATGTGAATGCCAGAAGAAGCCAGATCCCCTGTGGCTAGAGTAGCAAGCTGCCATGTTGGGTGTAGGCACCCAACAAATATTAACCACTGAGCCATCTCTCCAGCCCCAATCTTCCAATTTAAAAAAAAAAAAATAAAGTAGGGACAGGTATGTAGTTCAGTGGGAGAACACTCGCCCAGCACACACAGGCATGTTCTTTTCTTTTCTTTTAAGATTATTTATTTATTTTATGTATGTGAGTCCACTGTCACTGTCTTCAGACACACCAGAAGAGGGCATCAGATCCCATCACAAATGGTTATTGCTGGGAATTAAACTCAGGACCTTTGGAAGAGCAGCCAGTGCTCTTAACCACTGAGCCATCTCTCCAGCCCCAAGGCCCCATGTTCTATCCCAGTATCATAATAAATAAGCAAAACTATATGTACAAAATATTACATGTATAAGACTCTAACTCTGAGATCAGGCATGGTGGCATAATCTCAGCACTTGGGAGGCAGAGTAGATCTCTATGAGTTCAAGACCAGCCTGTTTTACAAACTGGGTTCTAGGCCAGCCAAGATTACTTAACAAAGCCCAGCAGTGGTGACACATGCCTTTAATCCCAGCACTAAGCACTAAAAGGCTGGTTGATCTCTGTGATTTCTAGGCTAGCCTGGTCTACAGAGTGAGTACCAGGCATCCAGAGGCACACAGAGAAACCCTGTCTCAGGGGGAAAAAAAAAAGACTACATAATACATAATAAGATCTTATCTCAAAAAACAAGAAAGGTTCTGGGGAGGAGGAAAAAACAGAAAGCAAGCCGGACTCTTGGGGCTGCTAAACCGGCTCCACTTGCCAAGTCTGATGACCAGAGTCCCCACAGGGTAGAGTCAGAGAACCAACTCCCTAAAGGTCCTCTGATTTCTGCACATGCACCATGGCACATAAAACTATCCTTGTCTACACACACAGAGAAATAAATGATTGTAACTAAAAAGACTATCACTCTGTACAGATACTATCAGCAGTGAGGTAACTAGCTGAAATATACAGTGATTTTTGGGGTGGGGGATATTGTTCCTGGTGTCGGCTGCTGGTCGTACCTGTGGTTATGGATCATTCGAATGTCATAGAGCCTCACAAAGGGCCCACTGGCCCCTACTGCCAGGCAGTTGTTATCCTGGGGATTGACGGTGAGGCACTTGGCCTCTACCATTGGGCCACAGTATTCTGTTAGGTCGATCAGCACCTCTGAGTGTTTGCTGTTCTCCCGAAGGTCATACTGGCTGTAAGAGAGGATGAAATTAGTGACTAGGGTTCTTATATAGAAAGCAGGGGGTGGGGTCCTCTCCAAGCCAGGGGCCTGGAGTAGTCTTTTTTTTTTTTTTTTTTTTGAGACATAGTCTCACTATGTAAGCCCTGGCTGTCCTGGAACTCACTCTGTAGACCAGGCTAGCCTCCAACTCAGAGATCGTCTGCCTCTGCCTCCCAAAGTGCTGGGATTAAAGGCATGCACCACTATGCCTGGCTTAAGATATTCTGACTTATCCTAAGTTAACCCTCAGGGTAGACCCTACAGTTGAGATTCTATAACTATCAGCATTCCTGCTACCACTACTCCACCACTGATTGCTAGTACTGAGCAAAAAAAAAAAAAAAATGTGCTGTTCATCCGACATGGTCCTGAGTGTCCCCATGGACTACTGGTTAAACAGCACCAGCCCTGTACCCACTACAACACTAACGGCCAAAGACATTCAATAAACCATCTGGGATCTCACATCTTTGAAGGACACAGCAGGACACCTGCTAAGACTATGGCCTGTAAACTATTATGTTAGCTGGGTGTCATGTGTATGCTTGTAATCCTAGCATTCAGAAGGCTGAGGCAGGAGGATCATGAGTTCAAGTCCTGATCTACACAGTAAGGTTGAGGACAGCCTGAGGCGAATAGTTAAGACCTCTTCTTAAAAACCAATCAATGAGTCAGACAAAACCCTCCAAGCCCCAAGAACCCACTTTGTTATGCTCCATCCTAACCTACCTTCGGGAAACAAGGGCTACATGGAGGTAAGAAGAAGAGAACTGAGCTAACCTGAGAGCTGCCTACAGCCACGAAAGCCAGGGCCAGCCCCTCAGCCCCAGACACATGGCAAAGGAAAAGCAAAGACTGCAGCAGCAGAGTCCTGCTAGGGCAGAGGACAGTTTTGCTGCACTACATAGGATCCTCCAGAAGGGGGCATGGCACCATCCATGCAATCAGCTGCTTCTTGCCTAGCTGTCTCTAAAAGCCTCACACGTTAACTGGCCCTTCTAGACCATCTTAACTGGAATGCTCTTCCTAAAATAGTCTGACATCATTCTTATGCCACTTGATAACTGCAGCCTGAGAGTTAAGTTTATCAAACTCCACAGTCTGACTTTTAAGACCCAATTTCACTTACCTCCCCTCCCTCAGCTTTCTATGTGGGCCAATTATAAGTACAGCCTTTTTCTTCCCTCTCTCTGAACTAGGGATTGGATCCAGGGCTTCACATACGTTCGTTGAGCTCTTTGCTGCTGAGCTGTATCCCCAGCCTGCACCTTCGGCGTTCTTTATCTTGTATGCCACTTTACCCTGCCTTCACAGCACCTACTCAGGTGGGGAATCCATTCTGCTTCTTCTCGCCCATCGATTGTCTGCTCTTGAAGCCCAGCTTCCACACTCTGCTAGGAGATTCCTGCTGCTGTGGCAATGTCCAGGTCCTCAGGATTCTACCTGATGCTCGGGCTGCTTGGATTCTACCAGCTGGCCCTGACAGCACGGTGGTCTGTTAGGTCAGCAAGTGCTTCCTGAGCATGCCATTGGCCGAGGCCGTCTTAAGCACTGTGGTTGTTTTACATGAATGTTCTCAGCTATCATACTCAGATCAACAAAAGGAGATATCATGATTATTCCTGTTTTATAAATAAAGAGACTAAAGTTCTGGGGTGCAGTGGCCTTTTCTCATTTTAACATTGAGAGAGAACTAGAATTGAATCTGTTCTGCCTTGCTTCAGAGAACTGCTTGTAACTACAATGTAATGAGTTTATACATTACTTAATGAATGGTGCATGCTCATAGATCTAGCTGCTTAGGAAGCAGAAGGTGGGATCCATTGAGCCCTGTGTTTGAAACCAGCCTGAGTAACAGAAAGATCCTCTCTTATATCAACAGAGTGGGGGCCGATTGGGGATGAACATGCTTGAGTACTTGAGAGGCTGAGGAACTAAGACCTAAACCCAAGTACAACCTGGCTACAGAGCAAGCCCAATCTCAGCATCCAATGCTCCCATGAAACGGGTGTCTATAACTTAGCTCAGTGGTAGACAATTTATCTGGTATGTAAGCGGCCATGGGTTTGACTCCATTTTTCCCAAAGGGAAAAAGAAAGAAGGATAATACTGCCATCTTTGTCTGAAGGGAGCAGGGCAAATAATGCAACCACACAACACAGGACGCTGGAACGGGGAGATCCACTTCCTGTCTGCTGGAGGGAAATACCAGGTCTGTGGAAGGAGGCACTGCAGCAGAGCCACCAAAGCAGAGGACATACAAGTGATTTCATGCAGAGATCCTTACCGGATAAGCCCATCCTCAGCAGCGCTCCAGAATGTGTTGGGCCACATGGGTGCTGTGGCAATGCGTTTCACCCGGTTTGTGTGGTCTCCAAACATGTGGATTGTCTCCTTCACCGTAAGGTCATGGACATGCACCTTGGAGTCAGCTGCCCCCGTGATCAAGATTCGGTCTCCAGCATGAGGCAGGAACTGCTCACAAGAGATTGAATGATTGGCAGGAGATAGGGTAGAGCTGGCTACGAGAGAGCTGGAGATTGGCCCTCTCGTGTCACGTAGGAAAGTAAGCTTGTCTATAAGAGCTATCGAGTAGCAGCCTATCAGCACAAAGTTCAATCAAGATCTGCACTTCATGCTGTCACAGTGTCACCACTTACTCGGAGCTGTGCTGCCCAAGGAGCCCTTCTTTCTGATTCCTCTCCAAGCAGGAACTGAGTGGATGATAATCCTTGCTATTACTTAACTAAGAATTTCTAAATACCAGACAACAGGGCAGATGCTTTGTCCTGATGATACTGAAAACAATCTCATTATAAATTAGAGGCTGGGTATGCCTCTCAGTGGTGACCACTCACTCAGTATGTATAAAAATCTTAAGCATAGGTGAAGAAAAAAAACCTTTAAGGGTCATGGCTAAGGGTATGGCTTACTGGCAGACCACATATGTAACATGTTTGAAGTCCTGGGTTCAATTCTAGCACCAAAATGAAGTAAAGCAAGCAAAAAACCCAGCAAGACTGTTGGCTTTATATGTGTATCAGTCCACCCACCCATCCATCTATCCATCCGCCCGCAGGTCCATCCATCCACACATCTGTCCACCACACCTCAGTTCAGCCACACATCTGCCCATCCAGGTTTAGATTAAAAAGCAATTCCTATCTTTTGACCTAAACTCCCACTTCTAAGATCCAAAAGAGAAAAGGGATCTGGGCAACAATGCTCAGCAAAACTCCTTATTATAGCAAACAGTGGGAAGAGTCTAGATGTTGGACAGTGAAGAAGGGCTGACCACTGTAAGACTACTACCATTACCCCTGTCAAGTGGAGAACACAGCATTCTAGATGACATGAAAGCCTCCCTCCCCACCCCACTTCTCTCCCTCTCCCTCCACCCCCACGTCTGTCTGTCTCCCTCCTTCCTTCCCTGTACTAGGAACAGATCAGATACCAGCACAGAAAATGGCAGGCAATTGCCCAACCACAGAGCTACACCCCAGCTCTCCTTCCTAGTTTTTATTTGGAAAAGAGACAAAACAACGCTTTTATGCTTTTCCACCTAGAAAAAGGAATATATAAACTTATTTTTAGGGGCATGCAGCAATCTTTACTCCTGTCTGGAGGCAGCACAGATTCCAGCCACAGCCCTCAGTGCTGCCACATTTGCAATGCACCACAGTTGCCACCAGAGGGAGAGCATGGATGGAGTACTGTAAATGCCCAGAGGTGGTGTTTTAACTATGTCCATTGAAAAGGAGGCCTTTCTTAAACTGGAAAGATTGCTCAGTGGGTGAAGGCACTTGCCATACAAGCCTGGTGACTTGAAATCAAGCCTGAGGTCCCACAAAAAGGAAAGATATAACCAATTCCACATACTACATAAACAATAATAATACATTGTTGAAAATGTACTTTTAGCTGGGTGGTGGTGGTGCACCTTTAATCCCAGCACTCAGGAGGCAGAGGCAAGCAGATCTCTGTGAGCTCAAGGCCAGCTTGGTCTACAAAGCAAGTTCCAGGACAGTGAAACCCATCTCAAAAAACAAACAAACAAACAAAATGAAACAAAAAACCTACTACCACCACCACCACCAACAAAAAGAAAACAGAAAGAAAAAGAAAACATGTTTTAAAAACACCAAAACCCAAGAGCAAATCAAACCAAAGGACAACAATAAAAACACCAGAAGGGTTGTGCACAACTACTGTCCAAATATCGTCTCTGAATGAGTGATCCAAACTGAAGGCTCTCGTTTCCCAGGCTTGACCACACAGACAATACTGTCCAGTTCCTTTAGCACAAGGGGTCTCCTCAACACCTTGTGTTGATCTTCAGAATCACAAACCAAGCTGCAGTTGGTATGTTTCTAGAAAAATCACAGGCACTCACCCACAAGAGGTGAGAGAAAGAGGGAGTGAGGCACAGCTCAGGGTGATAAGGCTCAGCACTCTCTGAGGCGGCTACAGTTTGGGTAGAGTCACTGATCTTCACAATAGCCAGGGAAAGGAGACGAGTGGAGCATTTCAAAGTCAACCACACACTCACGTATGCTCACAGATATAGATATACAACTGCAGGGCTGAAAAGGCCCTCTCCTCACAGGTCACTTCAGATCCTTAAACCTGGCAGCCAAACTGACCAGTGACAGGCAGCCTAAGTGCAAAAACCCTGCTTTTGGGATCGGGGCACCAAGGTCCTGCGCCCACAGACCTCCAAAGAAGCCAGGAGTGATAAGCATGCAGGACTGTCTTTCCAATGGGAAGATGTAAAACCTGCCCTTCCATCCAGAATGCTGGGAATTGGAAGTCATTAACAGCCTGGTGGTTTGTGTTATCTGCAGGGCCAGGTAATACTAAGCTCCCACAACCAGGACCAGAGGTGGCTAACAGCCTAAAAGACCTCTATGCTATTTGTATGACCAAGACCAGGCCCAACCACCACTTAGGCTCTTAAGTTAGTGCAGGTAGCCTAGAACCCACCATCTTGGAAGAAATGTGCCAAGTTTCAATGTAATTACAGTTCCTTGTGCACCAGGGATGGTATTATACCAGGAAACTTTTTTTTCCAGATTAAACTATGGTTAAATTTGTTGGGATCAGACTCCCCAAAATCTCTATCCAGGTTGATGGTCAATCTGAACCAAGTTCCCACTCTCACCTCTTTGTGGTTCACCTCCCTGTCTGACACGGGCAGAGACACCCTCACTCTGATACATCTCTAGAGTCTGTTCAAGCCAGACATGGTGGCACATGCCTTTAATGCTAGCAGAGATAGGCGGATCTCTGAGTTTGAGGGCACCCTGATCTACCCAAAGTGAAACCCTGCCTCAAAAAGCAAATAAACAACTTCCGTCAAGGAGCCCCAAGCATCAGGGGCTCTTCTTTCTCCAGCCCCACATGTGATCCTAAGGTCTAACAGCAGCTTCTGGGTTTGTTCTCTGGGATCAAGACCTAACTTCTGTGCACAGGGATGAAAAGACTGTGGACTGTAGAGAGTAAGTGCTTGCCTCGAATCTATGAAGCCCTGGGTTCCACCCCCAGTACAGCACAGCAGAGGACCAGAAGTTCAAGGCCATTCTCAACCACAGAGCTGAGATACAGGCCTGGAATTATAGGAGACTTGTCTCAAAGGGACAGCCTCACAGAACAGGGCTTCAAGGTCTGTAGGGTCCTCCCCACCTCCTCTCAGCTAAATTCCCTTTTATCAAGGGAAAAGATTCATTTCCTATGACAAGGTGGAAAACTTACAAGATCTATGCTAGGTGCTTCCCCCCCCCCCCCCAAGATCTATGAGTGTTTTGCATGTTAGCCCCTGGAGGTCAGAAATGGGAGTCCCAGGAGTGCTGGGAGCAGGTGAAAGGCAAGAACTGACTGGTGCCAGTGTTCGTATGACCTCCACATGTATGACAACATACATGTACACCATGGCACATGTGTACTCCCACACTAACAAACATATACAAATTTAATAATATAAATGGATCTTGAGTTGGCCAGTGGTTTTGAGAAGAACATAGAAAAGAGTCAGGTTCAAGCACCACTATCTAATGCTCACCCCACAGAAACATGCACAAGGGACATGATATACCAGTACAACCACGCCCACAGTCCAGGCCCGCCATGCGGCTTGCTTTGCTCACCTTGACAGAGAAGATATTTGCTGTGTGTCCTGTGTGCATGGAGAGCAGCTTCTTGTGGTGCAGTGGGTCCCACACGATGGTGTGCTGGTCATCGGAACCGGAAGCCAGCAAGCTGAGGGCAGAATTAGAAGCTCTGACTTCTCAAGGCTCTGCAGCCTCTTCCCCATTTCCAGAGGATAGGAGTTGGGCACAGATAACTCAAAGGACAGTAGATGTTACAGTTCAAGGCCAGCTTATAAATATTACTAGATTATATTTTACTTTGTTGAGAATTTCCAATACTCTCCCAATACATTGGACTACAGTAAATAGGGTTTGGATGTTATCCAAACTTCTGTCTATACTTGAGTTACTAAACTGTGTTGACAGTCATGGATAAGCTTAGGATGTGAGAGAATGCAGTCTCTAGATGTACCAAGATGAGGAGCCTGCTTCTCCGCACTGCTTTGACCCCTTCCCTGCACCTGCAGCTTATACTTACTCTCCTTTCTCATTCCATTCCAGACAGTTGACACATCCTGAGTGACCCTGGGGGAGGAAATAGAGGGTTAAGAAAAGAGCTGAATGGACAGTTCCCTGGGAAGCTCACTGCCAAGAAATGGGGTTAGGCAAGCAAACCGCCTCTCCTTCAGCATCTGCCAGGGACATGTCGGGGCCAGAACTAAAATGCCCCCCTCCTACAGCATATAAAGTGCTTTCTCATGCAGTGTCAGCTGACACTGGACACCCAAGTCACAAAGGCAGGTTTCTTCCATTCCACTCTGCAGGAAATTCATACACAATAAGTATAAAATGGGAAAACTGTCTCTATCCCTGGAAGGCATAGGTGCCGTTCCTTCAAGGCTTGCAGCATCTCTGAGGCCCTGTGCTCCATTCTTGCATTCCTTCAACCCCATTCCCTACAGAAGGCAGATCCTAGAGGTTAATGCACAAAGGTAATCTAGGCCAGGGTGTTTATTGTGAGGGTTTTAATTAAGAATCAGAGGAAGCAGGGCTGGAGAGACAGATTAATGGCCAATAGCAGAGGACCCAGGTTCGATCCCAGCACCCACATGGTTGGCTCACAAACGCATGGAACTTCAGTTCCAGGGCATCTGTTGCCCTCTTCAGATCTCTGGGGTACCAGCACATGAGGGCAAAACACTCACTCGTACACATGAAATAAAATAAACAAATCTTAAGAAAGAAACAGAGAAAGTGAAGCAGTCTACTAACAGAACTTGAACTTACAAAAAGCAGAAGGTATGAGGAGCGGACCCCAGGGTTCACAGCAAAGGAGATGAAACGAGCAGACCAGGTAGGCTTCACTGTCCCTTCACCCCGCCCCCTTCCTAAGGGCACCAAGATTATCACTGACTGAACTGCCAGCTTCCTGCCTGAAATCAAACCAAGTGTCCTGGGAAGCACAAATCCATTTTTCTTGCCACTGTGAGGTTCAGGAATTAGGCCTAAACCAAATAGTATATAGAAAATAGTAAAGCTTATCGGGCCACAGTAATCAACTGAGAGATGAACTTTAACCTGGGATCAGATGCCACGAGGGAAAGGGGTGATAGGAGCATGTGTGTCCCATTCTCAGGAGTTCTGGATACATAGGTGCTTCCGTGAAGGCCAGGCATGTGGATGGACCCATTGTTCAAGTTGTTGCACATTCTGCCACCTCGAGGGCAAGCACCCTGGGGGTGGAATCGGCATGCAGAGGTAGGCTTATCTCATAGTCGTAGAAGATGGAGCCAGACTGACTATAGTAGCAGACCCCGACGCTGATCTTCTCCTGCCCCTCAGTTCATTTTTTTTAAGAATTCAAACTGTGCTGTTATCTATGGTATAAAGCATCTGAGCCAGTAATTCCAATCCATTCTTCAGGTATCAGTGAGCGGGACCTTCTCTTTCAAGCTGACCTGCATATCTTGTGAAGGTGGGAGGGAGGTTTCTTTCCTGCTGGCTCCTGTGCCATCCTACAGTATGGCTCTTCGGCTCTGTAATTATTTTCCTCTACCAGACTGAGGCATGAGAAAGCCGGCTTTGTGGATTACACTGCATCTGGCCAGCCTAGCAGTTATCTAGCTGCTTAACTGACTAGATGCATCCGTCCAGTGGGGCTAGTGAGGAGAACCGAGAGGTAGAGACACATCTAATTTCCCAGCTGTCCAGCAGAAGAGGCCGTTCTTTCTTCTTCCCAGCTCAGATCCTTCCTCTCCTCTGGGTTGGACCTCATTCCTTTCAGGCTCTGCACCTGAATGTACAACTGAGACACCCTCTGCTCAAGGCTGCCAGGGTCCCTGTCTTGTCTTCTCAGACACTTGGTTGCAACCCCACACCTTATCTGAGTCAAAATCATCTCTATCCTGTGCCTGAAGTCGCAGCTTCATCTTGGAGCACTAATGGCCTTGAGTGACTGCTACTTAGTGAGGGCAAAGCTGAGTACTTGTGTAGGCAGAATGGCCCCTTATTGATGTTCTGCCACAATTCTGAAACCTGCAAACGCTATCTGAAGTGACAAATAGAACTTTGCAGATATGATTAAGGTTAGGACTATGAGATAGCAAGATGGTCCTGGATGGTCCAGGTAAGTTCAAGGCTGTCACATGAATCCTTAAATCCATAGACCGGGTGTGTGCTGGCGTGAAAGGACTGAACCAGCTGCTGCTGGCTATGCAGCAGAGGGAAGGGCCAAGAGCCAAGACTTGCAGCAGCTTTAAGAAACTGGGAATAGCAAGAAAAGAAATTCTACTCTAGCCTACAGCCTCCTGGAAAGACAGAGCTGCCAACACCTTCTAGCCTGGTGAGGTTTGTGGTAGACAGCTTTGATTTACAGACCTGTAACGTAGGCCAGTAGCGATAGAAGAGCTCTATGAGAGGCTGAGACAGGTTGGTCTCAGAGAATTCGATGTCAATCTGAGCCAGATAGAGAGTGTCAGGCCAGCCAGAGCTACACAGCAAGACACTACCTCAAAACACTTAAAAACTAAAATAAAACCAAAAAAAAACCAGGAGCTGGAGAGAGAGCGCAGGGCTCCCAGATCCCAGGGTTGACTCAGCACCCACATGTTAACTAATATCTGTCTGCAACTCCAGTTCTAGGCCCAACACCCTCTTCTAGAACACACTAATAGGTAAAACATCTACACACATAAAAGCAGTAATTCAAAAACCATAACAATTTTTTTGTTTTCAAAGCATTCATTGTGGGATTTTCTTTTTTCATTTATTGTGTTGTGTATAGCATATTTGGGCACTTGTAAATAGTCCCTCCTTAATTCTTAGCCAGCCCACCCCTGCTTGGAGACAAAGCTTTGATATTTAGCTCAGGCTGGCCTTGAACTCATAATCCTTCTGACTTATCCTAATACTAGAATTAGTATTTTTTTTAACTATGTTTATGTATTTACCTTTAGGGAGGAGCTTTTGGGCAAAGTGCATATATCTTTCTCAAGCCAGTTCTTTCCTTCTACCAAGGGTACCAGTTCCGTGGACTTGGTAGCAAGAGCCTTTACCCACTGAAACATATAGGTCTCCCCCAGACCTATCTATTTAGTGTCTGTGTTTTTGTACACGTGTGTCATGGAACAGGTATGGAGGTCTGACGACAACACCTCATGGAAGCTGTGGTCAGGCTTGGCAGACAGGCAGCATCCATGTAACAGCTGGGTATAGTGGCAGCCACCTATAGACCCAGGTACAGAGAAGGCAAAGACAGGCAGATCCCTGGATCTCTATGACCAGCCAGGCCAGCCTTCATCAGGGGCTCCAGGTTCAGTGAGACACCCTGTTTCAAAAAATAGTGTGGAAGGCCAGGTGTGGTGGTAAATACTTTTAATCCCTAGCACTTGGTAGGCAGAGACAGAAGGATTTTTGTGAGTTTGAGGCCAGCCTGATCTATATAGTGAGTTCTAGAATAGTTAGAACTTAACACAGACCCTGTATCAACAAACAAACAAAAATAATCTAGAGGGCTGGAGAGATGGCTCAGAGGACCTGAGAACAGTTTCTAGGACCCAAGTATGATAATGCTAGGCAGGACCACAGACATTTAGTTGTGATCTCATTATTCCTTCCTACAGGTAAGACTAAGCTTCAGAGACATTAAATAACTCGTGTTATCATGAGCTAATAAGCATCACTACAAAGGAGAGGGCATGGAGAAGAGAAAAAGGAATTATCAACCAATATCTATCCATCCATCCATCCATCCATCCACCATCCATCCACCATCCATCCATCCATTCATCCTCCATCCATCCATCCATCCATGTGTGGTAGAGTAGTGAGTGCTTGCCTAGCACATGCAGCATCCTAGGTTCAGTCATGACTCCTGGACCTGACAGTGTGGTGGATGCCCTTAGTCCCAGTACTCAGGAGGCAGAGGCAAGTGGATCTCTAAGTGGAAACTTAAGGGTTTTTTTTGAGAGTCAGTTGTGTTGGATGGTGTTTCACTGGAGCAAACACATGAAGGAGTGTTTTCCTGAAGTGGACACAGGTAAAAGACTAAGGCAAGTGATGAAGGACTATAGGACACGTGATGAAGGATTCTTTGCTAGCCACCCACATGTATTGGTCCACTTTACATTGGGTAGATGAGCTCCATATGTCGGGACTCCACAGAGAGAAACGCACCAAAAATTTCTGGTGGTGTGCTGAAGTTTCTTGTCGCTTCTGTGGACGTGGGCTGATTGGCAGAATGAAGTCAGCTGAGACAGCCGCACATGCTGAGGCAAGACCTGTGCTGAACACGTGATGTTTGGAGAGAGCATAAAAAGGACTCAGACAGTGACGGAGGCTGAGCTTGGCTTGCTTATAGACCTAGCTGTGCAAGGCTTGTGGGTCTCTCATCTTCTCTGATCTTTGCTCCCCTGAGAAAGGCCAAGAACTTCTGGCACTCCTGGTTCCTCCTGCCGACTTGTGTGAAGGCTGAAGCCTGGTTGTCTCTGTTAGGTCTTGTCACTGCTAGCCTGTTTGCTAGCCTGACTACCGAGCTAGACTGCTGGTGTATCCATGAAGTGTTTGCGAGTGTCTCTAGTGCCACTGCTGACCTGTGAACTGAACTGCTCATTTCCAGACAACACAGACAGGAGTTGCTCCTAAGAACCTTTCTAAACAGGTCCACTTCCCCACCAACCCCCCCTTATCCTTTCTTTTCTGCCACCTCTGGTGGGTTAAAAGGAAGATTACAATGTTTAAGAACCATCATTGAAAGTAGAATTTGAAAAAATTAAAGTTATAGATCTCTGAGTCCAAGGATAGCCTGGTCTACAGAGTGAGTTCCAGGAGAGCCAGGGCTACATAGTTAAAACTGTCTCAACAAACCAAACCAAATCAAGCCAAACCAAATCAAACAAAAAAAATCAATCAATCACCACTTCCATAAAGAATGATCTATCTATAGCTACATACACACACCAATTTCTGCTGTAGCAGGCAGCATCATAGGCAAGGCAACAGCTGTAACAGACCCTTTCCTTACTTTACGCCTACATCTGGTACACATTCCTGCAGTCTTTGTACTAAGCACCTAGCGTAGAATTAATTCTTCTACTTGTATATGCTATTGACCTCTAAAGGGAGAAAGGAAATCCCACATACCTCAGACAGGTTAGTCAGGGAGTGACTAGGTGCTGATAAGACCACAAAACACACTGCAAGAGCACTGCAGAGGTCAGAAGGCCTCTCCTCTGAAAGGCAGGAACCAGACCAACATCTTCACTGCTACATTCACCTCCCAGGGTCTAGACACACTGCTGCTACATAAGCCACACACTGCGCACTGCACATCTGCCTGTCCCGCCACTCGAGGGAACTAGAGGTGCCTTCAGACTGCTGTGCTCAGGTGGCTGAAACACAAACTTACTTCAGCATCTGAAGCACGTGCAGACTTTTTCTGTGAGGGGCCAAACAATAGATATTTGAGGTTTTGCATACCATATGGTCTCTGTATGAATCATTCAATTCTGCTGTTGAATCACTAAAACAGACAGACAATAGATAAATGAATGAGTGTGGCTGTGTTCCAATAAAACTTTATTTATAAGAACAGGTGGCAGTACACTTGAGACTCATATGGAAATGCAAAGGACTCAGAATAGCTAAACAACCTTGCAAAAGAACAAAGTTGGAAGATTCACTTGCCCTAATTTTCCAAGTTGCTACAAAGTGGTATTGGCATAAGAGCAGCTATTTTGATCAATGGCATGGGTTGACAGTTAACAACAACAACAAATTACATTTATGGGCACTTAATTTCTGTTAAGAGTGCCAAGACACTGTAACAGTCTTTGCAACAAATGGTACTGGGACAACTGGACAACTGGACATGCAAAATAATTAAGTTTGGGATGCAGCTCAGTGGTACAGCACTTGCTTGATCCTGGTCACCACCGTGAAGGACCAAAGACTGATTAAGTGTCAGGGTGGAGAGGAGCCTCGGTATTAAAGGCTGGGCTCACAATCAACTCTAAGAATGAAGTTACGAACCCCCTTAGGGGCCTTAATTTTGCGCACACACACACCCCAACTCACTGGATATTGTTACTGAAGCTCCACCTATTCTCTAAAACTATAAAACTCCGGAAGAAACAAATATAAATCTCCATGATCTTGAGTCAGCAATGATGCCATAGATACAACACTGAAAGCCTAATGAGAAAGAAGAGGGCAGAGCTAGAGGAAATCCAGCCCAGTGAACTTAGTGTGATTCCTGGGACCCCCATAGAGCTGACTCCAAGTTGTCATTTCACTTCTACGCGTGCAGGTCAGGAGTTCAAGAACAGTCTTAGAACATACATACAATAAATAAATGCAAAAAAAAAAACATAAAAATAAACAAAAGTGTGTAGCTCTCCAGGTGTGGCTGTGGGCATGCATCTAACTCCACTCTAAAGGCTGAGATGGAGGACTGAACTCCAAGGGCAGCTGGGCGTATGCTATGAAATCCTGTCTCAAGGAATACTGAATTACCATGTAAGTCAGCTACTCTACTCTTCGCTATATCACAGAGAGATCTAAAAGTATGTCTCTATGTATGCATGCATACATACATACTTAATAAGTTTTTAAGGCCCACTTAAAAGGCCTCTACCATTCTACAGCTTACACAAAGCCATGGTACTTCTATGACATACCAACTTGACTCAATCTAATTTGAATCTATGCTCAAATTACACAAGAAACAAAATGGAAATAGAAGGCAGTCAAAACCAGGCATAGTAGCCCACACCTGTAATTCCAACTGCTGGGACTCCCAAGCAGAAAGGTCAGGAGTTCAAGAACAGTCTTAGATACATATAAGTAAATTCAAGGCTAATCTAGGCTACAAATAAATACTGTATCAAAACAGTAACAGAAGGACAATAAAAGCAAATGGAGAGCGCAGGTGAGACATGTAACCAGCTCCAGTATCGGCAAGTTCCATATGGGCAGACTCAACCAACACAGAGGGAAAACAACAGTCAGGGTTATGCCAGCTGCAGCTGCATACAGACATTTCCCCATCATCTTTGAAGCCATTCAGTATATCAGCTATCTACAGAGCATTTACATTGTATTAGGCTTTATAAACGTTCTAGAGATGGTGTGTTCAGAAATATGTTTGTAGGTTATATGTAAATTGACACATCATTTTATTAAAAACAAACAAACAAATCAACCTGGGAGCTTTTGAAGATACTTGTACTTGTGGAAAAATTCCCCAAGCATATCGAGGGATGACTACATACTATATGCAACTTACTTAAGCATAATATTAGCTGGGTGTGGTGGCACACACCTTTAATTCTAGCGCACCAGGGTGAGGTGTGGAGGGGTTGGGGGGGATCTCTGAGTTCGAGGCCAGTCTAGTTTACAGATCAGGTTCCGGGGCAGCCAGGGCTACACAAAGAAACCTGTCCCAAAAAAAGCAAAAACGAAAAGAAAAGAAAACTGGGGGCTGGAGAGATGAGCCACCATTTTAAGTACAAACTGTCTACAAAGAAGACCTGAGTTCAGTTCCTTACCCCATATCAGGTGGCTCACAGCTGCCTGTACCTTCAGCTCCAGGGGGATCTGATGTCTCTGGCACACACACAAAACATACCCACACACTCACATACACCTGAGCTAATCGTGGTAGCATACACCTCTAACTCCAGCACCGAGCAGCAGATAGCTCTCTGCATGCAGAGGATGGAAAGCAGGATGTGTGTCTCTTACCTGAAGCTCTGCTTCCAGGCCCAGCCGCCGGATAAAGGGGTCAGTGACATGATATCTCCGTTCAAAGCTCAAGGCACCCCGCTCCTGGAACAAAAACAAACTTGATTTTCCTTGGATTCAATTCAGTATTATTTAGTATCTATCTTTTTAGGAATTTAGTATATGTATACGGATGCTTTGTCTCTGAGTACATGTGTGCACCACGTTCATGCAGAGGTCAGAAGAAGGTGTCAGATCCCCTGAAAATGGGATTATAGCTGGATATAAGCCTCCATATGGGTGCTGGGAATCAAACCCGAGCTCTCTGGAAGAGCAATGTGCTCCAGACACAGAAAGCCGCCTCTCTAATCTCCAATATAACCAACTTTTCTATATTCAACCCTATGCTGGACACAATAAAAAACAGAAGAGGTAACGAGGAATTGAGAAAAACAAAGGCGGACTGCTTCTCTATTTAGGATGGATGCATCTTTAGGACGCACGCTGTTAAGTCACACACACACACACACACACACACACACACAAATAACCTACTGACTCTAAGCTTCTAAAAGCAGTTCCTTGTCTTTAAGGCCACCTGGTTCAATAAAATCCCCCAGAACCTTGTAAAGGTACACCTAAAAGGTTCAATGATACAAGGTGAGACAGACAAATGTACAGACTAAAACCCACCAAACACCTGGTTCCTATCAGGGCATAGACTGCACTCAGTCCATCCAGTTCATCCACATGATCACCAAAGCTCAGTGCTTTGGTAGGTAATTCTATATTTGAAAACATCGTCTCAGTATGTAGCCCTAGTTGGAACTCTCTAGGTAGATGAGGCTAGCCTTGAATTCATCTAGATCTACCTGTCTGAGGGCTGAGGTTAAAGGTATGCATCACTACACCCCCTGACTAAGTAATTTTTCTTTTTTGCTTAAAAATGTTCTATCATTTAACTTTTCAAAGATACTCTCACTTAAGAACAGAAAAGTTAGAGCCCAGGCAAGCAAAATGAGCAGTCTTCGGGGAGTTCCACTTCTCGGGGCAGTGGTACACGAAGCTGAGGACTCCAGCTTAGGGCTCTAACCAGAGGCACTCGTGCCCTGCTTTAAACTATTCCTTTTTTTTTTTAAAGATTTATTTATTTTATGTGAGGACACTGTCATTGTCTTCAGACACCGGAAGAGGGCATTGGATCCCATCACAGATGGTTGTGAGCCGCCACGTGGTTGTTGGGAATTGAACTCAGGACCTCTAGAAGAGCAGTCAGTGCTCTTAACCACTGAGCCATCTCTCCAGCCAGCTTTAAACTATTCTAAACTATTCTGCAGCTCCCATGCTGGAGTCTCCAGCTGGGGCCATGAAGAGGCTATTGTCTATAATCCCATGTGCACACTCACATGGATGCCTTCTCTACACTGACGGCTCACCAGCCTACATTAACCTTAGCAATGGAGGCACAAGTACAGAGACAGAAGTCTCTGTGAATTCTTTATTTTGAAAAAATTGGAGGAGGCAGAAGACCTTGATTTCATCCTTAGTATGCTGCTAGCAAGCTATATGACTTTAGGTAAGTCACCATCTCTAGAGCTGTCCGGGTTCCGCGCCCCCCCCCCATCTTTAATAAATGAATCTGTAGGGTTCTCAACCGGTGGGTCACGATCCCTCTGCCAAACGACCCTTTCACAGGGTCACCCAAAACCACTGGAAAACACAGATATTTACATTATGATTCATAACAGTAGCAAAATTACATCAATAAAGTAGCAACAAGAATAACTTTGCGGTTGGGGGTGTGTATTAAGGGCCACACATCAGGAAGAACCACTGTGGTGGGGGAGAAATGGCTGCTGCACTGCGTAGAAGGGCTGCTGCTTACCTTGATTTGCCTACGGATGAGGTCTCTAGTTATGTTGACTTTTGCCATCTTCTCTTAATAGTTCAACAGAAGGAAGCTATAGAAGGGTCTTCAAGACCCTTGCACATTCCAGCCAAGCCCAGGCCCACAAGACAAGCATTTAATTACCTAGGAGGAAAACAAACAAAATCCATCAAGCCTTGGGCAATGGAATAGGTGCCTTCAAAAGCCTGATCCCACTGCTACAGCAGCCCACTAGCCACTCAGTGATTTCTAGCATGGTGGGCTGGCCCTGCTCCGCAGCCCTGAGAACCCCTGAGTGGATAAAGATGGAGAGAGCCGTGACTCATAACCATGGGGAGCACTGAGCAAGCACTTGAAGGAGTCATGTTTCCTCCAAACCTGTGGCCAACCATCTGACCTGTCAATCACTTTAGATCTGAGACCTCAGCTGGACTCTCCACAAGGGAGCTTTCCAGAGAGCTGGCACAAGCAAGGACACTCCTGGCGTGGGTGGGAAAACTCCACACTATTATTTATGTCCTCTGTAAAGTCCTTTAGAATAGACCAGTAAATAGTTTTAAAGTACTGTCATTCCTATTACAAGTGGGCACATATGTATGTGGAGACAGAGACTTCTTTGTGGAGTTGGTCATCCCTTTGCTCCTTCTACCTTTCTATGGGTTTCAGGGATCCAACATAGGTGACCAGGCTTGCTCTGTGTATTATGTGCAGACCAGAAGAGACCAGGAAAGTATTAGATCCCCGGAAACCGGAGCTGCAGTGGATTGTGAGCCACCATGTAGGAGTGTGGAATTGAGCATGGGCCCTCTGGAGAACTCTTTTTTTTTTTTGTTTTTGGAGACAGGGTTTCTCTGTGTAGCCCTGGCTGACCTGGAACTCACTCTGTAGACCAGGCTGGCCGCGAACTCAGAAATCCTCCTGTCTCTGCCTCCCCAGTACTGGGATCAAAGGCGTGCGCCACCACTGCCAGGCAAAAACTCTTTAACAATCTCTCCAAACCCATGCAGTATTTTTTTTTTTTTTTAAAAAAGAGATTTATTTAAAGATGTATGCCTGCACATCAGAAGAGGGCACCAGATCTCATTATAGACAGCCACCGTGTGGATACTAGGAATTGAATTCAGGACCTTTGGAAGACCAAGCAGTGCTCCTAACCTTTGAGCCATTTCTCCAGCCCCAAGGTTTAAGTTTTATTTTAAATTGTGTGTGTTTCTGTGTAAGCATGTACAATGAGTGCAGGTGCCAGCAGAGGCCAGAGGAGTCAGATTCCCTAGGAGCTGGAGTTACAGTCAGTTGTCATCAGTGTGGGGCTAGCAATCAAACCAGGGTCTTCTGGAAGAGCACTGCCTGAGCCACTCCCCAGCCCCTAGCAAATATTAAGCAAATATATGATGACCATGGTTAAGACTCAACTGAATAAAGTCTTCTTCATTATTCGGATAGTTTAGCCTTTGTTCCATCACCCCTCAAAGCTAATCCTCTATCATCTACTTCTGTTTAAAAGAGCAAGTAGTCCAATCCTTTAGCATATAGCAAAAGGAAACACAAAATGCAAGAAGGAAGATTAAATATATTTATCACAGACTTTGTAGAAAAAGAAAAACCCACAAATTCTCAATATTAGGAATGTATTGCCATATGACATCACAGAGACATGAGAAAATGATAATCCCAGATCATCAAGATGGCTTAGTGTGTAAATGTACTTTCCCTGGCAACCACATGATAGAAAGAGAAATGATTCCAGTCAGCACCTGTACAACTGCACACACATGCACACATCACATATCAAAATGAATGCAGTTAAGTTCGTTAGGAATAAATACCAGCTACGAAGGAAATCGGCCCATGCCACGAGTGGCCCTTAAACAAACACGACACTCAGCTAAGTATTAAAAAATAAAATATAGCTACTTGGGGATTACAGTAGGATTTTTTTTTTTTTAAATTTTTCCTGAGACAGGGTTTCTCTGTAGCCCTGGTTGTCCTGGAACTCACTCTGTAGACCAGGCTGGCCTCAATTCCCAGAGATCCTCCTGCCTCTGCCACCACACCCAGCTTTAATACCCTTTCAGGTATCTGCCAGAGTTGGTTTCTGTTGCTTTTAACTACAGATCCTGCCAGAGGATAACTCTACAGCTAAAGGAGAAGGATGAGAGCCAAAGAACTGGAGGAAGAGACTTCTGAGGAGAGATTACCAAGGCAATAAAGCTAGAAAGGTTCACATGACTGGATCCAGGTTGATGCAGGCCTGTTATTACAGCTACCTAGGAGGAGGGGCTGCCGGCTGGCAGTGGGGGTGGGGAAGAGCATGCTCAAGGCTCTGGCCCCAGCTTCAGCATGGAAAACAATGGCTTCGAACATGCTGCTTCTTTTGTCATTTTAAACAGAAGCAAACAGATTCACATGTAACAGTTTCACAGGGTCATGTGGCCAATCAACAGGAGCAGTGAAGAGACTGGAACCCAAGCCTATGTGACTCCAAAGCCCGTGTTCTTAATCACAATGCTATGTTCTTTTCCAGAGTTATGGCCACAGTGAGAATCCAAAGAGCCAACCAAATCATAACTACTTATTCGTGGGTTTTCTCGGAGCGGTTGCACATGTTTATCAAGTATGAAGCACGGTTGGAACGGAGACTAGAATAAACGGCACAGCATGCACACGGAGAGCTTGGGGCTGAGGATAAGGTGCTAGTTAGGGTTGATGTGCGGCTTGCACATATAGAAAGAAACAAAGGAGGAAATCAGCACATGGGCCACAAGTCAGTCATGAGGTAAAATAAAGATGCAGACTTAAGTCAGACTGCTTAGTGTGATATAACCAATGTATACTTAACTTGTTTGTTTGGAGACATGGTTTCTCTGTGTAGCCCTAACTATCCTGAAACTCACTGTAGACCAGGCTGAACTGGAACTCAAAAGAGATCTGCCTGCCTCTGCCTCGGCCTCTGCCTCCAAGAGCTGGCATTAAAGGTGTGCCACCACTGCCCTGTTTATTCTTAGCATCTTCATGAACATTTATTTCTGTTCTACCCTGAGAAGAAATGGGCAACACCCTGGGAAGCCATCCTGGAATCACAGCCTGGTTTTTCTCAAGGAAACAAAGACTCAGTGCTTTTCCACAAAATTTTGTAGGCACATCTAACTAGATAAAAGATTCACAGATGAAGAAATGCCAAGGGGCACAACTGGCTTCATATTCTCATCCCAAATCTGGCAAACATGGTGGATGTGCTGGCCACACCTTTAATCCCAGCAGTTGGGAGGTAGAGGCAGGTGGGTCTCCATGAGCTTGAGGCCAGCCTGGTCTACAAATCAAGTCCAGAATAGTCAGAACCGGTTACACTGAGAAACTCTGCTGTCTCAAAAAAAAAAACAAAACAAAAATCTCACAAACATAAAGAATTGGATCAATAAAACTTATTTTAAAGATGAAGTCATGACCAACTTTTAGAGTGTTATTTCAGTGAGCATTCTTGAAATAATCAACAAGTCACACACAAGCTTAGGGACGAGGGACCTGAAGTTGGCACGCTGCAGTGACATACAGGATCAAATATGAGAGAAGACAATGCCAATGGGAATTCTATACTAGATGCAAATTATATAAGGGCTGGAATTAATAATTTCAAGAATTTTATCAAAAATTTTAATGAGCTAGACTTGGAAGGATTAACTGAATCTTAGTTATACTAATTTATTCATACATCTTAGAAGAAATCACAGAAGACAGCAGGACATTAACCGCAGGGAAGGACATGCCAGCGTGGAGTCACTAGAGAGGACATGGACTCTTTGCTGAGGCAGGATGGTGAATGCCCCACCCTGACTTTCACACTCAGTGCTGGAAGAACATTGAGAGTTAATCTGTTCATTTGTTCACAGAAAATGAAAGCTCAATAAAGACTGTCCCTGGCTGGAGGACAAGGGTTTGCAGGGAACTGACTGCAATGAGGATCTACAAGGCCAGTCTGAGAGGAGGAGAAAGTGAATCGTGTAACACCAGAGGTGCAGAGGGAGACACACGACATGATGCTCCAACAGAAATATGAGCTGAGCTTCTGTGCAGATGTCACACCTTTCTCAAGGTATTCCCCCCCAGACCTAAAATGGCTAGCATGAGATCTCAAACCCTATCCTGACCGCAAGTCTTTAGCTTAGACTACTAGGAAAGTTCCTTCTACAACCAGAACCTACATGTAACCTCACCAAGTTGTTCTCTGACCTTCCTACACACCATGGCGTGGCATGTGCACACCCACGTGTATAACTGTACACATACTGGGCATGACTTCCAGCCCTCTCCATATGCCAGGAAGCCAGGAACCTTCACTTTTGAGTTTGTTTGCACATCTGTAAAATGGAAACAGGGCTGGTATACCTACCTCAGGGGGCAGCTCGGAGGAACAAATAATAAAACAAATATGAATGTCCCTGACAGTGCCCGGAACCCAGCAGAGGCTCAGCAAATCAGGCAGGTATGAACTCTAAAACTGGCTCAGTCCTGTCGTGCAAGTTACATGTCTCCCACATTTCTCTATCAAGAATGAAGCTGACATTGGGGATCCCATCACAGGACTGGGAGGTGGCATACAGCATTGCATCCTGACTGTTAGCTTTAAGTTGGGAGCTCAACTTAAATGGGCTTTATTTCTAAAAGGAAGCTCCACACAAAACCTTATGCAGAGATGTTTATGGAAGAGCTGGACAAACAACTCAATGCCTCAGCAGATAAATAGAACGTAGAGATTGTCATTTGACCAGAAAAAGCAGTGAAAAGGCAGGCTTGGTGGTACATGTCTGTAAGCTTGAGGGGTTGAGGCAGGAGGATCACGAGCTCAAGGCTACCTGGGCTACAAAGGGGGTGGGGCTGGGTGACAGCTCAATAGAATAAAGTACAAAGGGGGTGGGGCTGAGTGATAGCTCACTTAATAGAATAAAGTACTTGCTAATAAGTTCAATTCCCAGAGTTCACATAAACCAAGGTCTGGCAGCATACGCTTGTAATCCCAGTGCTGGGAGACAGGAGGCAGGGGGATTCCAGGAGCTTCCTAGCCAGCTGGCCTAGACTGTATCTGAGAGAGAGAGAGAGAGAGTGAGAGTGTGTGTGTGTGTGTTGAGGGATGGGGAGAGACAACTTAGCAGGGAAAACTGCTTGGCATGCAAGCCTGACCACCTGACTTTAACCCAGGAACCCATTCTCCTGAGTTGTCCTCTACACTCACATCCTGGTATGATTGTAACCACACACATATATACACACACAAACAGTGGGCCACCCCTGAGGTTGACCTCTTACCTCCATACATAACTCATGCTCATACATACCCTCAGCATACATGTGCACACACCAGCTCACAAACGAAATAAACTCAGGAGTGGAGCAGTGTTGGCACACGCCTTTAATCCCAGCACTTGGGAGGCAGAGGCAGGCAGATTTCTGAGTTCAAGGCCAGCCTGGTCTACAGAGTGAGTTCCAGGACAGCCAGGGCTACACAGAGAAGCCCTGTCTCGAAAAACACAAAAAAGAAGAAGAAGAGGAAGAGGAAGAAGAAGAGGAAGAGGAAGAGGAAGAGGAAGAAGAAACTCTGAAACCATCCAAATGAAAGATGGTGATGTCATGTGATTGAACCCTTTTAATATAAAATGTCTAGAACTTGTAAATGGAGAACAGGTTAACAGTTGCTTGGCTGGAAGAGAGGCAGAGGATGGCTAAGGGATATGGGTTTTGCAGAACAATTCAGTAGTATCCGGGACATTCAGTGTGGTGCAGCCACCATCCCTAGCTTGTTCCAGAACATTCTATTACCCACATCCAGCAAATATACAGCTCCCATTTCCCCTGTTCCCAGCACCTGGCAAGCACCAGCCTCCAATCTGTCTCCATGTGTCTACCTACTCCAGATGATTCACTAACAACATATGGCCTTTGTATCTGACTGTTTCCAATTATCACAATTTTATTTGAGATCCTTCCATTCTATGCTATCACTACTTCATTTCTTTTTTATGCCTAAATAGTATTCCACTACATTGATATACAGTGTTTATCCACTGGCTGGTATCAACAGTGCTGTGAATATCTGTGAGAAAGCCCCTGGCTGAGGATGTAGCTCAGGGTAAAATATTTTCCTAGCATGTACAAGGACTGGAATTCTTCATGTAAGAGTTTCAACTCTTTCTCTCCAAGGCTGGGTGTGGTGATCCCACACTTAGTAGGCGAAGGCAGTGGGCTATCTATGAGTTCCAGGCCAACTGGTTCTACATCCTGAGACCCTGTCTCTAAATAAATAAATACTACTTTTAAAAGTCTTGTGTACGAGTGTGGTGCACACCTGTAGCCCCTGAAATCAAGCTCTGCATGCACAGGCAGGATGACTGACGCCATTCTCAGCTACAAGGCAAGTTCCACACACCAACCAGGGCTCCAGACAGGCTCAAACCTAAAAATCAACAACAACAATAACAATAACAAAAGCTGAATTAACTGCATGGCTTCCGGTGTACACATGATGCAGTGAGTTTGCCTTTGTCAGCTTTTAATGTGCTTCACAACAATCCTGTGAGGAAGCCACACAGCTATTACATGTATTATCATCCCACTTAAGGAAGACTGAAACATACTTTGTGGTGCTGAGGAAAAGACCATGGGGCTGGGGTCCTATGCTCTGGACCAGCCTCTGCCTTAACTGACACGAACTTAAAGAGACACTGCACTCTGTCGGACTCTTGTTCCATTCACAGAATGAGAGCTACAAAAGAGTGGTGGTGCACACCTGTAATAACCATTATTTGGGAGGAAGGCAGAGATCAGGCTAGCCTCAGTAACAGAGTCAGTTAGAAGGTAGCCTGGGCTACATGAGATACATCATCATGGCAGCAGGAGGGCAGGCATGGTGCTGGAGCAGTAGCTGAGAGTTTATATCTTGATCCACAGATACAAGGTGAGAGAGCTAATTGGAAATGTCCACACCCAGTGACCCAGATCCTCCAATTGGGCCACGCTTCCTCATCCATTCCAAACGATTCCACCAACTGAGGGCTAAGCATTCAAATATATGAGCCTACTGGGGTCCATTCTCACTCAAACCATCTCAAAAAAAGGGGGGGGGGGGGGGGGGCTAGCAAGATGGCTCAACGAGTAAGGGTGTTTACCACCTTATACAATAACTTGAGTTCCATTTCTGTCAAAGGACAGGACTAACTTTTACACACACACACACACACAAAGGCAGACTTGGAGATGAGCTACAAAACCACTTCCACCAACGGGATTCTAAGTAGACCCTGCTATTTAGCTGCAGAAGAAAGATGGATGTCAATCACGTGTACTCCCAAGTCCTCTGGATATGCGTCTCACAGGATATGAAGGTACCGTCAGCTCAAGTAACAACTGACTCCTTTCAACATTCTGCATTGTGCAAAGATGTATGTAAGTTTCCTTTCCTTCTGCTTGCAGAGGTACCTCTGCTGGAGCGATCCCACAGGGGAAAGGGTAACATTATACGCATCTACTTTCTGAATGGCCTTTCTAGGCCTAGGTTTCCTAACCAGGTCCTATGTTTCTGTTCAGGGAGCCAGTGATGGGAGAGTGCAGGAGTAAAGGGTTGAATCTGAGCCGCTGACTGATATTCGCTCAGCATTCTAAGCAGTTTACACGTGTTACAACAGACCCCTAGAGCAATCCCATGAGACAGGTGTTATGCTTATCCCAGATGCAGGATCTGAGACACAGAAAAGTTAATTTATCACAGCCATAAAGTTATTAAGTGGGGAGTCAACCTAGTCTCATACCAGACCCCAGGCTACTGGCCACAAAACAACTATTGCTATGATCTTTAATCAGACCATGTCCAAACAGTTGCCGAAAACAAATTTTATCTCTTACCATTCTTCAGAGCTAAGCAAGGAGGCAAACTTACCAAGGCTGGGGGTGTGTGACTTACCAATAAAGAATTTGTTTAACAATGTGTGGCACTCTGGTTCACTTCCAGTACCAACACTCACAGGAAAAAACCTTGGCTTTGCTAGTCTTAAACACAAATTTATACAGGTAGTGGGTCACATGTACTTTTAATCCTGGCACTCAAGGCTGAGGCAAGGGAATCTCTGAGTTCAAGGTCAGCCTGGTGTACAGAGCAAGCTCTAGGATAGCCAGGGCTACAAAAACCAACCAATCAAACAATAAATTTCAAGAGTGCTACTTTAGGCTGAAGTATCAGCCCATGCTTGTTCCTCCAGCACTCAAAAAGGCTGAGGCAGGAGGATCATGAGTTTGAAGTTGGCAGAGGCTACCCAGTGAAATGCTGCCTCCAAAAAAACAAAAAAGCTGCCTTAGCAACGCAGGCCCACATCGGTATAGGTTTGTAGACCCAACATTTAGGTCATGAAGACAGAAAGATCACAGCTGAGGGCACACTGGATTATACAGAAAGCCCCTGTCTCAAATAAAGGGGGAGAGGGTCAGAATGCACACAACTTCATGGTCATGAACTAACTTAATACAAGAACAGTTTTAGAGCGAAGTGGGGCTGTACACTAGACCTATCAGCACAGAGCATCTCTGGAAACGCCTCAGTCTCCTTTCTGGCTCACGGGATCCATCCCATGGGAGTCTGACACAAGTTTTCTTTGGATAGACTTTCACAGAAATGCTTCACTTTGTGGGAAGCATTGAGAGAAACTCACCTTGACACTGAATGAAATTTCTAATGACATCTGGGCTGTGTACACATTTTTCCTGAGTTTTTAGAGCATTGCTCTCTGTAGTTAGCCAGTCTGCCTTCTGTTGAGCCCAAAGCATGCGTATCATAAAACAACAGATGAGAGCAAACAAGCAAAAAAGGAAGCCTGTTCTGATAATGCCATCCTCACTGCAGGTTTATGAGCAAACTCTGTCTTGGATTTGATCTTTAATTTGTGCCTTTCCAAATCCTGCCAGTTTCCTACCTCCTGCAAGGGAAGCCACTGAAGCTCCACCCTCTAACTCAGGTTTCCTAAAAGGCCAAGGGAAAGGAAGGTGATATTACCTTCCTTTACAGTAGCCGCATGACATACAGATGAAGAGGCTGCCAGCACCCATGCACGAGCGCTTTGACTGAAGGAGCTTTCTAAACAGCTAGCTACCATTCAAGAATAAGCAGTTTTATTCTGCTTGAAAATAGAACCAAGGAGTTGCAAATAAAAGTTTACTAGGTTCTGGTCCTAACACTGCCTGAGAGACACTGGGTAACACCCTGGGCAAGGTCCTACTCTGTAACCCTACCCCCACTCCAAGAAAATGGGGTTAATCCCTCCCTTGATGGCAACAGGGAGGATTAAGGGTCATTATTCTTGGCACCCAGCTCTGAAAGTGGCTCTAGCAGTTGTAAGCTTGTTTATCCTAAAAGAAGGTACTTAATATAAAAATGTAAACAGTGACCCTTGACCCTCACTTAAGAATGTCTGGATAAAGGGCTGGAGAGATGGCTCAGCCGTTAAGAGCACTGACTGACGGCTCTTCCAGAGGTCCTGAGTTCAGTTCCCAGCAACCACACGGTGGCTCACAGCCATCTGTGATGGGATCTGGCGCCCTCTGCTAGTGTCTGAAGATACAGATAAAAAATAAATAAAAAGATCCCCACCCCATTTTAGTTGCTGAGGCTGGCTTTGAACCCACTCTGGAGCCTAAGCAGGCCTTAAACGTTCAATCCTCCAAGATCAGCCTCTGAAGCAGCTGAAATAGGAGGCATGTACCACCAGGCCCGCCTAGCTGACAACTTTCCTTGAGACCAGACCCTCTTAGGCTCTGACCTGCTGGCTACCTCCTTCACTTACTCAGGTTTCAAGGTTTTAGGTGTTGCTCAGTAATGCCATGAAGCTCTTTGAGTCTGAAGTTATTACTAATAGTACCAAGAATTAGCCCAGGGCTTTCAGGGTTCCCCTATTCAGGCCTGAACTCACCCTGAGGAAGCCAATAACTACTCCGTTAAGTCCAAGCCTGGCTCCCAGGAAACCAAGGAGCCCCAGGGAAAAGCACATACTGTCTTGGTCCTCATCAGCCCATTCACAAAGCAGGTACCCTCATAAGTTCGCTCTAGGAGAGTCGTTTGTAGCTCAGAGAGGACCTGTGACCTATGTACATAACTACTTCAGATGGCGGTCCCACTGTGTAACAACCTTTCTTGACTTTGTGGAGTCTGTTTCTTCCAATGGGAATAATGATCATGTTGGCATTGTGGGGCACGGGGTTCTGATAGGATTAAGTGAGGTATTTTAGACAAAGTACCTGGCAAGTGTCCAGGATAAAGCAGAAAATCAATATATGTCACCTTTTTATGGATCAAAGAGAAAGCGGTTGGATATTTTCTCAGGATAACAGTTTAAAACATCAAAAGATTGTTTAGTTCAATTACTTAACGTTTTAACTCTCTGGAACGGTGGCCCTTGCCTTTAATCCCAGCATTGTGGAAGCAGAGGCAGGTGAATCTCTGAGTACTTGGAGGATCATTGCCAGTCAGGTACATGAGACTTTGCCCCCTGCCCCGAAAAAGCCAAATTTTCTCCTATCAAACCAAAGCCAATTTTTTGTTTGGTTTTGTTTGTTTGTTTTCGATACAGGGTTTCTCTGTGTAGCCCTGGCTGTCCTGGAACTCACTCTGTAGACCAGGCTGGCCTCGAACTCAGAAATCCTCCTGCCTCTGCCTCCCGAGTGCTGGGATTAAAGGGGTGCACCACCACTGCCCAGCTCCAAAGCCAATTCTTGAGATTCTGTCCTTTAACCCTCATGCTGTCTTCTAGAACCCTGTGAAAGCCCAGCTCCCTCTTCTCATTACAGTCCTTCAGGTATCTGAGGACACACCTCATGGTGCCCATCCTCCCAACCTTACTCTTTGCAGCTTGTGCTCCTACACCACAGAGGAAGCACAGTCCCCGGGGCACAAGCTGTGTTAAGTGAGTTTCTTTTTTTTCTTTTCCTTTTTTTTTTTTTAAAGATTTATTTACTTATTTATATGAGTACACTACAGCCAGAAGAGGGCATCGGATCCCATTACAGATGGTTGTGAGCCACCATGTGATTGCTGAGAATTGAACTCAGGACCTCTGGAAGAGCAGTCAGTGCTCTTAACTGCTGAGCCATCTCTCCAGCCCCCCTCCTTCCTTCCTCCCCCCCCCTCTCTCTTTCTTTTTTTAAGACAGGGTTTCTCTGTAGCCCTGACTGTTCTAGAACTCAGTCTTTAAACAAGGCTGGCCTTGACCTCACAGAGCTCTGCCTGCCTCTGCCTCCTGAGTGCTGGGACTAAGACATGTGCCACTGCTGCCCGGCTTCAGTAAGTTTCTTCTATCTCCCAAACTGTGACTTCATGTGTATAATAAGGAAAAATAATTTTCATCTCATAAGATAGTCCCAAAGTTAAAGGAGATTAAAAATGAATAATAACAAGCCAAGCCCACCGGGCAGTGGTGGCATACGCCTTTAATCCCAGCACTAGGGAAGCAGAGGCAGGCGGATCTTCCATGAGTTGGAGGCCAGCCTCCTCAAGCTCCTATATCAAATGCTTCCTCCCTAGCTGCTGGCACTATTTTGGGAGGTTGAAGAACTTTAGTAGGTGGGACATAACCAGAGAGCTCACTGGAGGCACACATGCCTTTGAAGGCTATGCCTGGTCTCAGCACCCTCCTTTTTCTGTTTCCTGTTTGCCTCCGTTACTTACTCTTGCCACCAACCAGGGAGCCAAGCAGCTGTGGAGTGACACCCTGAATCCAATAGCCAAAATAAAGCTTTCCCCTTTAAAGGAAAAAAAGAAGCCATTTATGACAACTCCAAAATGTCATTGTGAGCATTACGTCATCTAGTCTCTCTTCCCTTCGGCGACTCACAGGGAAGGTCCTAAGCAGAAATAAAGGTTGCTGTTCAATTATTTGCCAAATAATGCCCAAGGTAGTACTCCCTTTATAACACATGACTTGAAAGCAAGGGCTCCAAAAGGGCTCCACATTCACTGACAGTTTAATCCAAACTGACAGAAAAGGTTGTCTCCAGTGTACCAACGAAGCACAGCAACTTGCTGAGCCCAAGCAGCAGGCCTCTAACTTCAGTATCGCTCAGGAATCTGAGGCTAGGAGACCACAGGTTCAAGGCCTGCATGGACAACTTATGGAAAGCCTATCTCAAAAACTTGTGGCCCAGTGAGCAAAAGTACTTGCTCAAGCTCAAGAAGCCGAGCTCAAGCTCAAGAAGCCGAGCTCAATCCCCGGAACCCACGGTGAAGGACAGAATTGTCTCCCTTGACTTCACAGATGCAATGGGACATGCAAGCAGGGGTGTGTGTACCAGTACCTGCATATATGTGCGTAATATACATGCTGTGTGCACATGCTCTCACACAGAGCAATACATTTCATTTTTAAATTTAAAAAAGCTCAAGTAAAAAAATGAAGAACTGGTGATATAGCTGTGTGGTGCAGGGAGCTTACCTGGCACGTTCAAGGTCCTGGGTTTAATCCCCAGTGCTGCCAAAACCAAACCAAGACATAAAGGAACAGAAGGGAGGCAACCTTCTCAGAGAAGCCTACATCCATGCTGAAGCATGTTTTCCCCAAGCACCTCTTTCCTTCTCTTAATGTTCATGCTTAAAATCTATATTGAAAGCATTCTTTAGGGGGATGGAGAGGTGGCTGCTCTTCCAGAGGACTTGAGTTAAATTCCCAGCACCCATATGGCAGCTCACAACTGTCTGTAACTCCAGGATCCCAATGCCTTCACACCAACATACATGTAGGCAAAACACCGAAGCATATAAAATAAAAATAATTTTAAAGAATATTTAATAGACTAAAAAAAAAAAAAAAAAACCCCAACTATTTTTGCAAGACATGCTGACTTACACCTATAATCCCAGCGCTCAGGAGACTGAGGCAGGAGGATCTGCCTCGAGTTCCAGGCAAGCCTGGACTGCACTCCAAGACCCTGTCTCAAAAGAAGAAAAAATGTAATACAATGAAATACAATTTAACAATGAAGAAATCAACTGTTAGCCTTAGATTCAACCCTGCTAATTACACCCTGGTCTGTTTCAGAAAACTGGGGGTGGTGGGCCCCCAATGGAGATTTGGTTCAATGATTAAAAGCATTGGCTGCTCTTCCAGAGGACTGGGGTCAATTCCCAGTACCCACATGGCAGCTCACAACCATCTGTAGCTTCAGGGGAACCTTTCACCCCATTTTGGATTCTGTGGGCACTGAACACATGTGGTGTACATATATGCAGGCAAAAGACTCATAACAGAAAATAACAATTTTTTTAAAGTACTTGGGTATTATACTCAGCAGCAAAAATCCAATTCTTAAATATACAAGGCTTACAAGAAAAAAAAAATACAGAATTCAAACCAGAAACAGTCCAAGGATGTTCACTCACTGTATGAGCAGAGCCTGACCACTCACAACTTACTTGGAGACCAGTGAGCACACCTGTGCCTTAAGTAGAGATAATATAACATCATTGCATCAAAAGATACCCCAGAATGATTTTCTTCTCAAAACTGATTCAGACTTTACTTATTTATTTATACTTGGGTTTTGAGACTTGGTATCACTAGGTAGACCAGGCTAGCCTCAAACTCACAAGAGATCTGGCAGGCTTTGTTTAAAAAGGAACACCTGGGGCTGGAGAGATGGCCCACTGGCTAAGAGCGCCAACTGCTCTTCCGAAGGTTGTGAGTTCAAATCCCAGCAACCACATGATGGCTCACAACCATCTGTAATGAGTTCTGATGCCCTCTTCTGGGGTGTCTGAAGACAGCTACAGTGTACTTACATATGATAAATAAATAAGTCCTTAAAAAAAACAAAACAAATAAAAAAAAATTTAAATAAAGAAACACCTGGAGCAGGGTGTGGTGTCACATGCCTTTAATCCCAGCACTCAGGATGCAGAGGCAGGCAGATCTCTGAGTTTGAGGCCAGCCTGGTCTACAGAGTGAATGCAAGGACAGCCTACATAAGATAGGGTTAAGAAACCCCAACAGGGTTTCTGTTTCCGAAAAGAAAAACATAAAGGAACATTTGGGCCAAGGGTAATGACATTATACCACTTAATCCCTGTATTTGGGAGTTGGAGGCAGGAAAATAGAGTTTAAAGCCAGCATGAACTATATGATGATTTCAGGGCCTGCCTGGGCTACATGAGACTTTATTTTAAAAACCCACACGTGAAAAGAATGCTTATCTGACACTTTATCCTGATCATCCACCCTATCCTTAGAGGGAATGGAAAAGCTACTGTCACAGTACTCAGCTTCTAAACTCAAACTTGACAAAACTTTCAAGTTGCTCCACCAACACATTACTTCAAGAGATTTAAGAAAACCAGAGACCTTCACAAGAAATCAGTCACATTCAGCTGCTAAGGTAAATCGTCCGTACTACTAAAATGAATCGCACTTAAACCCTCATACCTGTTTTTCTATTAGTCCTGGTAATGCACCTGCAGTGGAGAACAAACCAGAAGTCGCCAAGAAACTCCAACCACGGGGCTTGGGGGTAGGGGGAGTGGGAAATGAGACACTCCACTAAAGCTTTTCAGAAAGAGATCTTGCTGGTTTGCAGTTTATCTCTACGATTCTTATTTACCCTTTGAAGTGGGTACTAATAGCCCACTCCCAAACAGAGACCCTTTGTACTTAGTGAAACAGTCGATGATGCAAACACCTTGGCAAAGTTCAGTTTGGTGCCAGGATGAGCCACTGAAGGAATCCGCGGCTGCCAGAAGCCTGAACACGAACACATACACACACACACACACACACACAGAGAGAGAGAGAGAAAGAGAGAGAGAGAGAGAGAGAGAGAGAGAGAGAGAAGAAAGGGGTATGAGGGAGACAGAAACAGAGAGAGGGAGAGGCAAAGACACGGAAAGAGCAGATCAGGTCATTGACCTCTTGAAACTTCCACCTGCCCCTTTCTTCCTGAGTGCGATCAGCGACAGATCAGATGTCAAAAACTCCGCAAAAATAAATAAATAAAAGTCCCGTGATAGGACGACTTCTACCTCAGCCCCGGGGAGCCTCCGGGACTCCTACAGCCTTCCTCCCTACGTCCCAGCCAGTTGTCTGCTAGCCTCCCTTCCCCAGCCCTTTCTGCCCTTCCTTGCCACCGAGGCCTGACCCCTTCTCGGGACATCCCGGAGTCCCAAGGCGGTCGGGCTCAGGCCCCCAGCAGGGAGCTGGCCCAGAGCGGGCGGCCCAGGAGCTGGGGCTGTCGGGGCCCGTCCCCGACTCGGTGTCTGCGGCGGGGATGGGGGGGCGGCGACCCGTACCTGTCAGGTCTCTTCCCAGGACCGGCAGCGGAGCAACTTCAGGAGCCCATGTCGGTCAGGGGGCCCGGCCCCTCTCCCGGGAGCAGGGGTGCGGATCCCGGGAAGGGGGCTGGGGACCCGAGCAGCTCTAGCCTCTTCCCATGCTCCCCGCCCGGCGCCTGGCCGGGGCCGGACAGCGCCTCCGCCCGCCCCTGCGCACCGCCTCACACCCGCGCTCACACACACTCACACTCTCTCGCGCGCTCACACACACGCACTCCCCTCCCTCCTCCTCTGTTTATCTCCTCCAGCTGTCTGGGGACCCAGGAAAAGTCCCGCACTGCGCCTGCGCCACGCCGTCTCCGCGCCTGCCCCGCGACTCACGGTCCGCCGCTACGCTACGGCGATGGCGCCCGGCAGTTTCCTGAATAGTGAGCGCGGGCCCTAGTCCTCCCTGCCCTCTCCCCCCCACCCCTCCCAAATCTCGCGCCCGGTCAACGTCTGCTGCCGGTGGCGCCCACTAACCTGATAGCGGGGGAGCCCCCCGCTCCGCCGGGGCCAATCGGCTTCACCGCTCGCGGGAACGGCAGCCAGTGGGCGGGCGGGAGAGCGGTACTCAGCTCTGGAGTATCATGGGAGTCGTAGTTTTTCGCCATCGCGGAGGTCCTGCAGCGTGGGCTTGTCCCGCCCGGTTACCATTAGTTACCTGGACGCACCTCCTATCCCACTACAACTTTTCTGAGTCCCAATTCCATATGTTCTCCCAGGGTCCATTACAGCCCCTCTAAGGGCTCATCAAAATTGCATCTGATCCTGTAAATTAGGGGACACCTAAGGCTAAGACCCCGAGTCCTCCCAGAGCAAAGCCTCAGCCTACTCCTTCCTGCTCTGTGGGGCTGCTGAAGTTAACACGTTCCATGCTCGAATCTTCAGGAGCTGGAAGGAAAAGGTCCTATGTTGAGTGACCTGGGAGCTCTAGGAACCCAGATTGATGGCAGACAAGGTCTATCTGATACTAGTCGACTAACTGCTGTTCTGACTTTCAAGCTCCAGGTCAGAACGGAGACACCCTCCTCTCTAAGAAAGTTCCAAGGTGACAAAGGTGGCACTAAACATAAGGTAGAGAGACCAGGAGCTTCAACTCCAAAACACTGCCATCACCCTCTGAGAAGATAAACATAAGAGTGGTAGGTACACAGGAAGCCAATGTCCAAGTAATAACAATTTTATTTTCACTGTTTTGGGCATGCTCTCTTTGATAGATTCAATTGTTTCTATGTTTATGAGGAAACAAGCATAAAGTGGTTAAAAAGCTGTTAGCCCAGGGTTACTCGGCTCTGACTCGGTTGATCAGAAAACAAGTATTGAAACCAGGCAGTGCTCAAAGACTAGGTACAAACATTTAGCACTTAAGAGTGCTGTCCCAAGTTTATCTTCCCATAAGTGTCTTGTCTTTGCTCATTTCTGTTTAAATCACTTCAGATCCTACCCTTGGGTATTCAGGTCAGTCTTCAACTCTTAGAAAGGTTGGGGCATGCCTCCAGACCTTCCCTGCTTAGCTGTATGGAGAAGGAGAGGGAGAAGGAGAGGGGGAGGGGGAGGGGAGGGGGAGGAGAGGGGGAGGGGGGAGGGGGAAGGGGAGGAGAGAAGGAGGAGGAGGAGGAGGAGAGACCCCAAGAGACAGAGACAGAGAGAATACTCAGCTGGGTGTGGTGGCGCAAACTTTAAATCCCAGTATGTGGGAGGTGAATGGTCCTATGCTACAACGCGAAACCCTGTCTCAAAAAACAAACAAACCCCACAGACGTAAAGACTTGAAAAGGGCCTTGACACCATGTATCCACAGATCCTAGCTTTAGGCCTGCAGTCTGTTAGGGTGACTGGACCAATAAGGCTACAAAGTAGCTAATATTTATCCTCCATCTTTCTCAAGAGGTCATTGTTTCCAGCGGATTCAACAATACTCTAACAGGCAGCTAACAAATGGTAGAATTTGGCATCAAAACCTAGATAATTCTAATCCATTAATAATCATTATTTTTTAAACATATTGATGTATATGCGTTCTCTATCTTCCTTCACACCTGCATGTAAGAAAAGGGCATCAGATCCCATGACAGATGGTTGCGAGCCACCATGTGGTTGCTGGGAATTGAACTCTCAGGAAGTCTGGAAGAGCAGTGAGTGCTCTTAGCCACTGAACCATCTCTCCATCCCTCCCCATTGTTTTAATAGGGAATTGTTCTAGGTGACAAGGTTGCAGAAATGACAAGAAAGAGATGTGGATTGTGTTTCTGTGACAGTAGATATCTGCAGTCAGAATGAATGTTTGCTGGCAAGGAATGACCGGAAGTAATAATAACCAGTCACTTGCTTATTTTCTGGCTGGTATTCACTGGAACCCTCAAGCTTGGGCACATGTTCCCATATATAATATTTGTATGTATGTATGCACATATACATTGACAAACACTAATTTATCAGACCTACATAGAAAGGATACATATTTCACCAGTATTTCGTCAACTTCATACAAGGGGAGGGGCAGTCCTCGAACCAGCTGGGCCAGTGAGACATTTTCTTGATTAATAATTGATTTGAGAGGATCCAGGATGGCTCAGCATATTGTGGGTAGTGCTACTCATGGGCAGGTGGTCCTGAGTTGTACAAGAAAGCAGGCTGAGCAAGCCATGAGGGCGAGGCAGTGACACTCCTTTAAACTCTTTCAGTTTCTGCCTTGAGTTCCTGCCCTGACTTCCCTTCATGGTGTTCAGTAATTGGGACATAGAAGCTTTGCTCCCCATGTTGCTTTTGGTCATGGTGTTTTATCACAGCAATCGAAACCCTAACTAAGTCACTCATTTACATAGAAAAAAAAAAAAACAGAGAAGGTGAACAGTCAGGTAAGATACAGATGAGTGGCAAGCACTTGCCTAATGTGCAAGAGCCAAGCTTTGATTTCCAAGACAACAGAGAAAAAGTTTTCAGAATCAGACATATCTTCCAGCTGAAGAAAGCCTACCCAGCAGAGCTGCTCGACTTTCGGAACCCTTCAGATTAATGGAAATATTCAAGTCCTTAAGTTTCTAAGACACTCTACATCCAATTAAGGGAGATATATAAAGGGTCAATTCCAATAATCTGTTTGGTTTTTTTTTTTTTTTGTTTTTTTGTTTTTGTTTTTTGGAACAAAGGGGTTTTTTGTTGTTGTTGTTGTTTGTTTTTGGTTTTCAAGACAGGGTTTCTCTCTGTAGCCCTGGCTGTCCTGGAACTCACTCTGTAGACCAGGCTGGCCTCAAACTCAGAAATCCGCCTGCCTCTGCCTCCCAAGTCCTGGGATCAAAGGCGTGTACCACCACTGCCCAGCAGCAAAGGGGAATTTTCAAATACAGTTTATGGTAATGAATTTAGCTGTTTTTTCTCCTCCCCAAGACCATCAAAGGATGCCCCAACTGATAGCTGCTCCTGCAGAGAAAGCCTATGTATTGCTTTCAACTTACTAGATCCTGGACAAACACAACAGAAGTCAGCCTGAGATTGAAGATTCTCATATGAACAACACTTGATTCCTTCTTGCTTGCTTGTTTGTTTTCCTTCCTTCTTTCCTTTCCTCTCTCTCTCGATTTCTCTTGCTCTCTTCCTCTTTCTTTCTTTCTTTTTTCTTTGAGACTGTGTTGCCCTAACCCTAACCCCTAGCCCCTAACCCCTAGCCCCTAATCCCTAATCCCTAACCCCTAACCCTAACCTTAACCCTAACCCCTAACCCCTAACCCCTAACCCTAAACTCACTATGTAGACTAAGCTGGTCCTGAACTCCCAGGGATATGTCTGCCTCTGCCTCCTGACCACTGAGATTAAAGGTGTGTCCAACAATGACCCAGCAATTCTAACACCGCAGAACTATTATCTGCGGGCGGAAGGAGGCATAGACAGGCACGGATGCTCCTCCCACCTCCACTGGAATAGCAAAAGATGCCTAAGAACCTGACTATTCTGTAGGCGGGTCGGTGGGTGCATATTGCTTTTTCAAAATGTAGTACCCAACTAAGTAAATCATTCACATGCAATCAAAGTGTCTAAAAATTGCAATAATGGCCGGGCAGTGGTGGCGCATGCCTTTAATCCCAACAGAGGCAGATTTCTGAGTTTGAGGCCAGCCTGGTCTACAGAGTGAGTTCCAGGACAGCCAGGGCTACACAGAGAAACCTTGTCTCAGAAAAACCAAAAAAAAAAAAAAAAAAAGATACAGTTTTCTTGAGAGTCTACATCAAATATAAACATAAAAAACATGTATACCTGGGTTGTAGAGAAGGCTCAGCAGCTGAAAGTACTGAGTATTCTTCCCAAGGACCCAAGTTAGATTCCTAGCACCCACATTCTACCTCACAGCCATTTTGGTTTTAGGGGGATCCAAAAATCTCTAATGGCCTTCGCAGGCACTGCCTACATGTGGTCATGCAAGCAAAACACCTGCATGTGAAAAATGAAATTAAAATTTCTTAAAATAAAGAACTAAATTGTAATTTTTTTTTTTTTTTTAAAAAAAATGTATAGCCTGGAATGGTGGCACCCAACATTAATTCTAACACTCAGGCGTCAGAGGCAGGTGGATCTCTGTGAGTTGGAGGCTAGCCTGGTCTATAGAATGAGTTCCAGAACAGCCAGGGCTATGTAAAAAACAAACAAAAGGAGGAGGGGGAGGAGGAGGAAGAAGAGGAGGAGGAGGAAAGAAAGAAAAAACAAACTAGAGGCAGTGCCCTGGAATTAACAGGAAAGATTATAAATCTTACTTTGGTCTTGTGGTTACATCCTTATCTGTACGTCTCCAACCCTGGGGGCCTAAAGCACACGTTGGGCAAGTCCTCTACCACCGAGCAGCTTCCTCAGCATCCAGTGTGTGTGTGTGTGTGTGTGTGTGTGTGTGTGTGTGTGTGTATTGTTTGAGAAAAGGTCTCTGTTTGTTGTGTTCCCTGGAATTCATCATGTAAGCCCAGGCTAGCCTGGAACTAATGTCATGCTCTTACCTTTGGCTCCCAAATGCTAAAACTGATGGCCTGTGCCGCCACACCCTGCTCTCAACTATTTTATTATCTAGACTTTACTGAATGATTTAAATAGTTCCTAATTAAACATTAAAAATTTCTGTAAAATATTTTGTTACATTTGAGTGTGTTTATGTTTGGGTATGTATGAGCGCAGCACACATGTGCAGGGGCCAGCTTTGTACCCCTCCAACCACGTGGGCCCTGCCAATCAAGCTCAGGTTGGCAGGGTTGGTGACAAGCACCTTTACTCTTTGAGCCATCTCACTCACCTCTCAAACGTTTTTTATTAAATGAAAGAAAAATCCATCTTGACCTAGATACTAGATCCACCTAAAATTAAAGTTCTATAACTTGGGGCTGAGATGTGTAGCTCAGTGTTCTGGCACTTACCTAGCACATGCCAGGTCCTGGGTTCGATCCTCAGTATGACCCAAAAAAGTCAATAACATATATATATATCCCTCCCCCTTCAAGTTTGAGGTCAGCCTGGTCTACAAAGCAAATTCTGGGACAGCCAGGGATACACAGAGAAACCCTGTTGTGAAGAAAAAAAAGAAAGAAAAATTTTAGTTTTGAGATAATAAATTAGATGCTCTCTCTCTCTTTTAAGACTTCTGGTTAGCTGGGCATTGGTGGCGCATGGTTCCAGCACTCGGGAGGCAGAGGCAGGTGGATCTCTGAGTTCAAGTCCAGCCTGGTCTACATAGTAAGTTACAGGACAGTTAAGGGTGTTCAGGGAGACCCTTTTTTTTTTTTTTTTAAAAAAAAAAAAAAAAAGACTTCTGTTTACAAGTTGTACTGGCTGGTTTTGTGTGTCAAATTGACACAAGCTGGCGTTATCACAGAGAAAAGGAACTTCAGGTGAGGAAATGCCTCCATGAGATCCAGCTGTAAGACATTTTCTCAATTAGTGATCAAGGGGGGAGGGCTCCTTGTGGGTGGTACCATTCCTGGGCTGGTAGTCTTGGGCTCTGTAAGAGAGCAAGCTGAGCAAGCCAGGGGAAGCATCCCTCCATAGCCTCTGCATCAGCTCCTGCATCTTGACCTGCTTGAGTTCCAGTCCTGACTTCCTTTGGTGATGAACAGCAGTGTGGAAGTGTAAGCTGAATAAACCCCTTTCCTCCCCAACTTGCTTCTTGGTCAAGATGTTGGTACAGGAATAGAAACCCTGACTAAGACACAATCTAGGTTTGAGACCCTATCTGCTAGTCCCCCAATTTGACCCAGGAGAAAACTGTAGATGTATTAAAATTAATTCTGTATTTACTTCATGGGAGGGGCATGCAGAGGTCAGAGAACAACCTCTGTTGGGAGGCAGCTTCCTCCTACGTTGTTCTAAGGTCGGGTCAGGCAAGCTGACCCCCTAGCTTCCTGCTAACTCTCCTGTCTGGCTTCCATCCCACAGTAGGAGTGTGACAGATGTGTACCACTACCACATCTGGCTTTTTGTGTGGTTCTAGGGATAAAACAGGCCACCAGCTGTACTTAAGTATTTATATGTGTATTTCTTTGACTCCCAGACCTCACCATGGTGGGCTTTTATTTTTTTTTTAAAATTATTCATTTTATGTATAAGAGTACACTGTGAAGAGGGCTTCGGATCCCATTACAGATGGTTGTGAGCCACCATGTGGTTACTGGGAATTGAACTCAGGACCTCTGGAAGAGCAGTCTGTGCTCTTAACCACTAAGCCATCTCTCTAGCCCCCCATGGTGGGCTTTTAAAAAAAGAAATCATTATTATTAGGTATTATTTGTGTGTGTGTGTGTGTGTGTGTGAGAGAGAGAGAGAGCGAGAGAGAGAGAGAGAGAGAGATGGTGGTTCATGGCACTGGCATGGTGCACCTTTGGGGACCAGAAGACAACTTTTAAAGTCAGTTCTGCCCTTGTACCTCAACACGGTTCTGGGGCTCGAACTCAGGTTACTTCTTGAAAGCTGTCTTACAGAGGAGGAAGCCCATGCTACAACATGACTGGTATTAGAATATACATGCAAGCTGTAACCGAATCCATTTCTCAGGACAGTACACTGTTCTCACCATTCACAGTGGGCCATGTTTTCTACTTCTGTTCTCAAAACCCAATGCTGTCCTAAGTCCTACTGATTGGCACTAACTGAAGGAAGCTACAGCACTTCGAGCCACTGTCAGCACAACGTGGGATATGCCTCATTTGAGTAAAGGAGTAACCGTGCAGCCCCCCACACCTGTAGCTCTTCAACTCTAAGATCAGCAAAAACCAGGGAGGATGTGGGTGGGAAGGCGTGGCTCAGTGCCAGCGTACTGAGCAAGCCCAAGTCCAGCTGGGGCCTGGGGGGGGTGAGGACACCGGACTCATCAGGAGGATCAATCCAGACAATCACAGATGAAGAACTCCTTCAATATAATTACAGGGATAGAAAGCAAGCTGTTAGAGGAGGCTGGTGGGAACAAGAGTATAGAGAGGCTGGGCACATTTGTAATCCCAGCACTTGGGAGGTAAAGGAACAAAGACCAAAGCTTAGAGTCATGCTTGCCTATAGTGCTGATTCAAGGTCAACCTAAGATGCATGAGACCCTATCTCAAAAAGAACTCAGGTTGAGAGACAGAAAGTGTCCCTCATTTAATTGTCCCCTCCTCTATCTCAAGGCATCCAGGAACACACAGGATAATGCTGGAAGCACCTTAACTATCATCCAGTGCTGATGCAACCCCTCAATACTGGGAATGTCCTGGACTTTTGCTGGGTTAGTAGTTACTCCCCACAACTATCTGAATTTTAAATTTCAATTAACTTTAATTTAAATTAGGATAGCTACTTGACCTTCTTGACATCTCAAGTACACTGCCCAATCCTTTAGTCTGTGAAGGAAGTCGGAGGCTTTCAAAGATGCCAGTGACTTCCAACAAACTTGCACCATGAGTGGATGGGAAGGGAATTTGTGGATGTCTTTTAGTGGGCATTGATGGGTAAATACACCAAACTGAGAGCAATCTGCATCTCTAGGACTGGTCTAATCACATAAGTGGGTGGTTGGGATAACTTCTTTGGACCTCATGTCTCTTCTATAAAACAAGGAGTCTTAACCCAGGTATGGAGGCACATATTGGCAATCCTATCACTTCGGTATCTGAAGCAGGAAAATTGCTATGAGTTTTCAGAGCAAGATTCCCTCCCAAAAGGAAGCAAAACACAAAAACCAAAGTTTACACTTCGTGATCTGAAATCCCTAATTGATGGGTTCTAACGTAATCAGTGTGCCTGCCTTTCACAGTGCCACCTAGTGGTTGACTATGAACACTGCATCTTCTCTCGGACAAGGTGGATGGAAATGATCCGATTCACCCCTACCCCAGCGTTCATCCCCTCCCCCACAACGCGCGCGCGCGCGCGCGCACACACACACACACACACACACACAAAATGTGAGCAGTCATGAACTCCCTTAATTATCTCAGATCAGTTCAAAAAGATCTCCGAAGTCACTGGTTCCAGGGTCCAAAACAGTTCAGAGAAAGCTAATTTTGTGAACCTCAGGTTGCACATCGAAGATAAAAATTCCCATACCCATCTCTAGGCTGGGCATTGTGGCGCACGCCTTTAATCCTAGCACTTGGGAGGCAGAGGCAGGCAGATCTTAGAGTTTGAGGCCAGCCTGATCTACAGAGTGAATCCCAGGATAGTCAGGGCTACACAGAGAAACCCTGTCATGAAGGGGGGTGGGGGAGTTAAAGAAAAAAAATACCCATCTTAGTCAGGTTAATTAGAAATAATATATATGAAAATACTTAGTATATAATAAGGACCAATAAATGACCTTGGCTGTAATCACATGCATCACCTAGTTTTTGCTTGGTACCAATCTAGAATCTAAGGTACAGAAGAACTAGTGTCTTAGTTGGGATTTCTATTACCTAACAAACACCAGGAACAAAAGCAGTTTTCAGTGGGGGTTGAGAGTTAATTTCATTTTACAACTCTCAGATCAGGCCCCATCACTGAGGGGAAGTCAGGAAAAAACTCAAGGCAGGAGCTGATGCAGAGGCCATAAAGGAGTGATGCTCACTGGTTTGCTCAACTTGCTATTTTATAACACCCAGGACCACTGGCCCAGTGTGGCATCACCCACAGTGATCTGGACCCTCTCAAATTCATCATCAAAAAAGCCTATCATGGGCACTGGAGAGATGGCTCAGCGGTTAAGAACACTGTCTGTTCTTCCAGATGTCCTGGGTTCAATTCCCAGTAACCACATGGTGGCTCACAACCATCTGTAATGGGATCTGGCGCCCTCTTCTGGCATGCAGGTGTACCCACATGGCTGCTCATGTTATTTCCTCCGATTCCTCTTGCTTCTAATGACCCATCTTAGAGCAGGAGTCACCTAAAAAGAGGTCAGCGTTTGACTCAAGATGACTGGAACATAAGCCTCGCCTTCATCACTTCTAGTGATGCTACCTGCAGTGGCTTTTCCATTAGAGTCTCAGTTTCATCAACACCCATTTCATAGTTATACCGATGTAAAGGAGCAGTTACGTGTGATGTAGCTTGAGGGTCAAGGTTCTCTTCCCTGACTTGTGCTCTCAAGCACCACACAGGTCATGGCTGTGTGTCATGGCTGCTCCACACTCAACATACTGCCTTTTGTTTATTTCTTAGATAGGGTCACTCTGTATCCCAGCCTGGCTCTCATGGTCCCCTTGCCTCTCAAGAGCTGGGATCCCAAGTGTGAACCATTGTGCCCAGTTTAACCATCTCTCCAGCCTCTACTAAGGATTTTTTTGTTTGTTTTTTAAACAAGGTTTTGTTTGTTGTTTCAAAACAAGGTTTCTCTGTGTAGCCCTGGCTGGCTGACCTGAACACACTCTGTATGTAGACCAGGCTGTCCAAGAACACATTGCAGACCAGGCTGGCTATTTAAGTTTTTTTTTTTTTTAAGATTTTATTTATTTTATGCATATGAGTCCACTGTAGCTGTCTTCAGACACACAAGAAGAGGGCACTGGATCCCATTACAGATGGTTGTGAGCCACTATGTGGTTGCTGGGATTTGAACTCAAGACCTCTAGAAGAACAGTCAGTGCTCTTATCCACTGAGCCATCTCTCCAGCCCCACTATTAAGTATTCTTAAGTCAGCCTGTTGAAGGTGTAGAGCTAAGCTAAGGGACTTCCTGACCAGAGTGATCCAAAGAAGCAAGGTTCCGGGGGAGAAATGAATGCAACTGGGGAACTGGTTCAACCAGGCAAGGCAGAGTGTGGTTGAAAATGAGGCTGTGGCAAAATGAGAAGGATCTTATAAAGCCACACTAAGATCGTGGAGTTGGTCTTGGGCCATTTGAGCCACAGACCAATCACTTGGATTACATTACGGAGAAACTGAACAGCATTGGCCAAACTAGAGGCAGGCAGGAAAGCTAACAGGGAGACAAACACAGAGACACAGGCAAAAGAGGAAGGTCCCCTGTTAAAAGGGACAGATGACTGGTAGATGAGGGCAGATCTGGGAGATAATTAGGAGGCAGGATAGACAGGTGGAATGAGTGACTGAACACAGAGAGGTAGGGGCTGAAGCAGTGAAACCGGAAGGCTCTTTTTCATGGTACCACAGAGGCGATCTGTTGCTGCAAGATGAAATGGTATCTCTTCCTGACTATGGCCACCAGAAACTCAGAATGTGGATGACAAGCAAAAATTTCCATTCTTTTTTTTGTTAACCATGTATGGCCACAGAAGTTGCTCTGGCTTAAAAACTGAAAGGACTGCCTGGTGGCAGTGGTGCGCACCTTTAATCCCAGCACTGGGCAGGTAGAGAGGCAGGCAGATCTCTGAGCTGGAGGCCAGCCTAGTCTACTGGGGGAAGTCCAGGGCAGCCAGGGCTACACAGAGAAACCGTGTCTCAAACAACAACAGCAACAAAACAGAATAATACAGAAGGATTGCAAGGGTTCAATGTGACCACAAACAAAGCTCCCTCAGAGGTAGGGAGTCTTGTGGGGAGAGAATGTGCTAGAGACTGAACACACAGCTTGTACATACAAGCAAGTACTCTACCACTGAGCTACACCCTTAGCCTTAATTAGTCTGTGTACCATGTATGTGGCTGATGCCCAAAGGAGGCCAGGAAAGTGGGTGACAAATCTCCTGCAACTAGAGTTACAGATGCTTCTGCTGGTACTGGTGCTGATGATGTTACATGTGGGTGCTGGGAATTCTCGGGAAGAGACCTCCAAGTGTTCTTACCTAAGGAACCATATCTCTGGCCTCATTATTTTAAGATTTGTTTTATTTCATTTACATGCATATTTACATGCATATGTGAATGTATGTCACGTGTGTGTGAATGCCCAAGGACGTCAGAAGATGGCACCAGATCCCCTGGAACTAGAGTAGAGACTGTTGTGCTCCACCCAATGTGAGTGCTGGGAACCTAACTCATGTCTATGCGGTCCATCATTTCTATTTTAGTTTGAGTCAAGGTCTCACTAAGATGCCCTACTGCCTAAGATAGAGGGCTCTTGACCCACCCTGTGTCAGCTTGCTACCTAGTGAGGGGCATTCCCATCCCAGAACTAAGAGAACCCCAAAGTTACCACAGTTACATTGTAGCCATCAATCCCCGCAGTCTCTAAGTGGTTACTGATGTAAGTGGGGAGGTAAAGAGAGACTGATATCCTGTGGATCAAGTGGCCTCACTATGCCTGGTCTGCTGTCGGCCCAAAGAACAAGCAGAATCCACACACTGTCAAACTCACGAAAAACACTGGTACAAAATGAGTTGTTCAAAAATCCCCTAAACTCGCTCGAGCATGCCTGGAATCCTACACTAGAAGAGTGAAGGCTAAAGAACTGCTAGCATGCCAGGCAGTGGTGGTGCACGCCTTTAATCCCAGCACTGGGGAGGCAGAGGCAGGCAGATTTCTGAGTTCGAGGCCAGCCTGGTCTGCAGAGTGAGTTCCAGGATGGCCAGGGCTACACAGAGAAACCCCTTCTTGAAAAACCAAAAACAAACAAACAATAAAGACATTGCAGTACAATATAATAAGATTATGGCCAACATTTCACTAACTGGGTAAACACTGTAGAGTGGAGACACTGTGAGATTGGAAGATGGCTCACACCCTTGGATCAGCGGCTTGATATTATGAAAATAACTGTATTACCTTAAATGACTTAGGATTCAGTGTAATCTCTACCAAAATTCCAAACATACCCCTTCACCGTGGGGAATAAACGCCTAAAATGTATATGGAAACGTAAGAATCCCTGACTATCAAAAGCAGTCCTCAGCAGGAACAAGGTAACAGGTATCAAGTATTTAATTTCTTTTCCTTCCTCTCTTGTCTCTCTCCTCCCCTGCCCCTCTGTCCTTCCAGATAGTCTTCTAGCTGGCTTAGAATTTAAGATGACCAGGCTGGCTTTAAATCTACAGAAATCTGCCTGTCTCTGCCTCCCAAGTGCTGGGATTAAAGGCATGCACCACCACTGCCGGCCAAACCACGTGTCTTAATTCCATGCTAGAATGTTAGACTGTAAACTGCCATGAGGCATGGGCCGTCTTGGACATCAGCTTTTGAGTTTTCTTCTTAAATACGAAGGACATTTTTGTTGCTTTGTATTAAAACCAAAGTTAAGAGACTTCAAATGTTTTAAGTAGATTCAAAGGTTACTACAGTTCACTTGTTTTCTAATCTCTAAGAGCTGGAGGGATTTGGACCTAAAGATAAAATATTTGGGCAGGGTGATTGTATCTCACACCTTAGATTCCGCCCACCCCCAGGGGACAAAACTCAGAAACAGCTCCTAATTGATAGGCTTGCACACTAGAGAAATCCCATACCATTTACATTTGCTTTTTTATAAAAACCCTCTTCGGGGTTATCAGAAAATCACTAATTTCCAATGGGGACAGAAACAAAGAGCAGCTTTTCCGACTGCTGGTAAGTTCATCTCTGTGCATGCAACCCTGACCAATATCGAACCAGATAATGTCCTAATTATGGATATCATGTTTATTGATGAACTGCCAACTGGGGACTCTTCATAAAGCAAAAGGAGTTCACCAGCATTTGCCTGTTGGCTTGTAATGAAAATGCTTCCCACATACAGAGAATAAATACTCTCTCTTTGAGAAACAAATCTGGACACTTTACGAGGCATGGAGAACCTTATAGGGTGACCCTTACAACGATGGATTGGGTCCATTGGAAGGCAGAGTCCTTTGGAGGCTTGGCCTTGGAAAGAAAGGTATTATAGTGAAACTGGTGTGGTAGCAATGGGGTCTGTGCTTTCCCGAACTGAGAAAATAGCTGAGTTGCCTATAACTCCCATCCATAAAATGCTCACCCCCTCCCCCAAAAGAGGCATCTATTGAACTGTGGGGATCAAGAGAATGATCACAACATTTGGTTCACACATGGCTTCCTGATGGTTCATCCCAACCACTGATGGAACCAAAGCTAATGGAAAGCGGTGGCCTATAGACCAGGGGATGGAGTGGCCACTACTGAGAAAGGAACCACAGAGTCAGTGCAGCACTATAAAATAAACAACTGGGAAAACATAAGGAAAAGCTCTATCTTCTCTAACTCATGGCCCATGTATAGTGTAGCTATATGATCGTCAAAACCAAAAACCACTAACACACAAACAGATACTCAGTCATGGGACATATGAATGGAAATGGCCAAATCTAGCAAAACTTAGCAAAGATATCAAATTTTATGTAGCTCATACAGACGAGACAGACAAAACACCTGAAAATAAAGAATTAGTAGACAAATTGGCATCATGTTTAATTAAACTTTGCCAGTAGGAAATTTTCAGAATAAATCAGCAAGAATGATAGATTACATATTTGAAAAACTTGAATGTTTACCCATAATACTAAAAAGTAAGAGGAGGTGGAGAGCTGGGCAGTGGTGGTGCACGCCTTTAATCCCAGCACTCCCAGGAGGCAGAGGCAGGCGGATTTCTGAGTTCGAGGCCAGCCTGGTCTACAAATTTAGTTCCAGGGCAGCCAGGGCTACACAGAGAAACCCTGTCTCAAAACAAACAAACGAACAAAAGAGGAGGTGGAGAACCAAATTAAACCAGGATAGCCCTATGAGAACAACTATTATAAAGAATCCCTAGCCAGGCAGTAGTTCACACCTTTAGTCCCAGCACTTGGGAGGCAGAGGCAGACACTTAAGAATCAGTCATTCAAATTTAGAAGCCACTTGCAAATGGCAGGGTTTGGGATCTAAAAATAACTATACTTGAACCTTGAATTTATATATAAAGAGAAAGAGTAATGTAGGTGTGTTTATCCACACATACCAAAACATTTACTTGTTTGTAAATGCAACAATGATGATGGACTAGAGGCAGGGGGATGTCAGCAAGTTCAAGGCCTGGTCTACTCAGTGAGCTCATGGTGGTGGCCTTTAATCCCAAGACTCAGGAAGCAGAGGGACCTCTGAGTTCCAGGACAACCAGGGCTACACCAAGAAACCTTGTCTCAAAACAAAACAAAAATAAATAAACAAGTAATCTGGGGAGTTAGGCATTTAAAACAATATCTAGGGGCTGGAAAGATTGCTCAGTGGTTAAGAGCACTGGCTGCTCTTTGCAGAGAGCTGGGGTTTGAGACTCAGCACTCATATGGTGGCTGAAAAAACCCCTCCAGTTCCAGGACACCCAATGCCCACTTCTGGTCTCCACTGTTACCAGGCACACAGTGGTGCAAATATACATTCAGGTAAATACCCTCACACATAAAATAAAAACTTTTAAAGAGAGGGAGACAAGGTCTAGGTATTAGCCTGACCTGGCCTTGAGTTAGAATCCTCCCTGCCTAGCCCCTGGAATACTGGGATTATAGCATGCAGCCACAAATCCAGTTGAGAGTTAAGAAGCCAGGGCTACATAGTGAGATGCAATCTCTAAACAAAACAGGCCAGATGTGGTGGTGCAATCTCTTAATCCCAGCAGAAGCAGTAGGATCTCCCTGAGTTCCAGGCCAACCAAAGCTACACAGAAACAAACCTGTCTCAAAAACAACAACAACAACAACATCCAAGAGCAAGAGACGGTCCTCAGTGGGTGGATGGTGGTCCTAAAGCCCCCAAGTAGGAATCTATATGCAGATACCAGTAATCCAGGATTTGGGATGCCAGGAGGATCAGGAAGAAGCTAAGAGGTCCAGGACTCATGGAACAGGGTCTCAAACCAAAACCCAGCCAACCAGGCATGCACGATGATGCTTACCTGTCACCCTAGCACTTCGGAGACAGGCAGGGGGACCCTGTGAGTTCAAGGCCAGCCTGGTCTATAGAGAGTGAGTGCAAGGATAACCACGGTTACAAAGAGAAACCCTGCCTCGAACAACCAAAACAAAACCAACCTAAATGAATGAATAAGAAAAGAACACTGATTCAGAGATGCTGTGGGGACAGAATAAAGCGATCCCTACAGTGTCCGGTGCAGAGCGTTGTTCAGTAACGTTAGCCATCTGCTTTTCCACGAAGGGATAAAAGATATGGACACAGAAAACAGCTTCCAATGAGGGATGAGGATCTAATCAATCCGACCATTGAACTCTACTACTCAGATTCCTAGAAATTATACACCAATACCTCTTCTCATATCTCCCATCACAAATCCCGCTCCATTACCCCCTCCCCTCCGGCTTCTGACCTGGACATATTTGTGGCTCCGTGACGGTCCGGTGGAAGACAAGTTGTCAATTCTCTTGATGGCACGAAAACTTGCCTCCTTCTTGAAGACCCCTCTTCCTCTTCTGTTCCAGAATCTCCTTTCCCCACCAATGGGTTGGATTCTTCTCACTGGGGTGGGAGGGGCTAGTGAGCCGAGGGTGAGCAAGGCTTTGCAAGATTTTACAATAGGCTCCACCCTGCCCAGGGATTTCCGTCCTGTCTCCTTTAGTGGGCGTGGCTACTAAGAGCTTCTAAAGCAGGCTGAAACAGGCTGAGAAAGAGGTTGGGAGGATGGCCCTTGGAGGCAACCCTCTCTGGTCTAGTCTCTTGCTTGTTTAGTTTGGTGGGGTTTTTTGTTTGGTTCTGGTTTTTTTGTGTGTGTTTTGAGATAGGCTACACTTCTGTAGCCCAGATTGTCCTCAACTCACTGTGTAGCCCAGGCTGGTCTCGAACTTGCGTTGATTCTTCCAGCTTCAGCCTCCTGATTGCTGGGATCATGAGTCAGGCATGCACCACCACGCTGGATTGATTTACTTTTTCGAGACAGAGTCTCGGTATAGGCCTCCAGCTTCCCATGCAGCCAAGGCTAGCCTCCAATCCCAGGTCCTCCCCTAAGGCCTCCCGAATACAAAGATTTACTAGGGGATTTGACCGCGCCCTACCGGGTGCTTGTGACGTAATTTATGTCAGCTGAAAGGGCGTTGGGTGGGGGAGGAGCAGGCTGGAGACATCGGGAAGTTAGGACTGTGTGACTGGCTGAGTCACTGAGTCCACGCCCTTGCTGCATAGACTTCTGTGACTTCCCGCACGATAAAGTCTGGAGACCCAACCTTCAGTTTGAGTTAGACAGGCTACACTACCCCCCCCCCGCCCCCTTCTAGCTGTGCAATCTCACTGAAGTAATTACATAAAAATTACGCGGCCAGGGCTGGGGTATCTCTCAGGTGGAGAGGTAGCTCTTGGCAAAATGAATTAATTGCTCGCATGCTGGAAACCACGGGTTCAAGTCTGGACAAATATGACAAAAGGGAAACACACATTAAAATGGAGTCTAAGAAACGTGGAGAAATGCGAACTAGCCCGCGGATTTCCCGGGCAGGCTACTTTCAACCCAGATGATAGGTTTCCACCGCCTTTAATCTTTCAGATCTGTTACTTTCCCACTATCCCTTACCAGCTTCAAAGCAAGTAATTTCGAAGTGTATGAATGACCAATCCCAGTCAGGCAATGACAGCATATGCTGGTCCAAGCAGTCCTCCTGCCTCTGCTTCCATGGGATAGTGGCAGGATCTTATTACATCTTATTCGGGGCGCATGCTGCTCACAGCACTCGTTGGTGATGTTAGCCTTGATCACGTGGTGATATTTGCCAGGTCTCTCCATCCTGGTTACTCTAGCCTTGTGCGCTCCCTTTGTTCCTCCCTCTCGCTCCTTCTCCTCCATTGTCCTTTTTGGTAACACATCCTTCTTGGGTCTTTTTGGTTGGTTGGTTGTTCTTTTTTTGGTGGAGTTTGTTTTTGGTTTTCAGAGTCTATGTTCCGCAAGCTGGACTCCAACTCTCTATGTACTAGGGAGGACCTAAACTGCCCTGATATCATTTTACTTCTTAAGCTCTTCCTTTCTCTCAAGCACTACGGAATTCTCTGGGTTTATCTCTTTTTCTTGCTCTAGTACAAGAATGAGTCGTTCCTCCAAAGACACCTGCTTCCTGCCGGGCAGTAGTGGCACAGGCCTTTAATCCCAGCACTCGGGAGGCAGAGGCAGGCAGATTTCTGAGTTCGAGGTCAGCGTGGTCTACAGAGTGAATTCCAGGACAGCTAGGGCTACACAGAGAAACCCTGTGTGAAAACCCACAGAGAAAAGGGTTTTTCGAGAAACCCTTTTTCTCGAAAAAAAAAAGCAAAACAAAAAAAAGTTTTTTAAACAAACAAACAAACAAAAAGACTCCTGCTTCCTGTGATTTAGAGAAGACTTGTATGTAGAAGCCACCGCCTGAGTGACCGCTCATTGCTGATTGCCATTGGGGAATATGCTTGTATTTTCATTTTCACTTTTTAAAAAATTGTTATGTTGAGACACAGCTCACTATGTAACCAAGACTGACCTTGATCTCATGATCCCTGTGCCTCAGCCTCCCGGCTGACCTCTGGGGTTACAGGTGTGTGCCACCACACCCAGCTTTAGACCTGTATTTTTAAATTGTGTAATGTATCATATATAGACATCCAGCGTGTAAGTACAGTTTAAAGAATAATTACAAACTAAACACAGCCAACTCTGTTTTTAGCATTAATTATGCTCAATCCTTTGTATCTTCCTACTGAAACCATCTCTGACCTGCAAACCAGGACAAGGGCCCCGTCTAAGAGCACCGTATTCCCATAGCACCTAATACTTATTCTTGTCCTGATTATATATTAAGACATGCCTGTGGTCAACAAGTCAGAAGATGAAGAAACACTTAAAGAAGCCAAGTCAGCATTATTCAGCCCTCCAGGGTAGAGCTTCCTAAGGACCGGAGGGGTCTGAGGATACAGTGGGCTCTCTACATCTGTGTTCTGGTAATCAGTCACAGGGCTGCTGGAGCATATGAAGTAAGTTGCTGTGCTTGAGCATTTAGTATAAGACAAGCACATAGGTGGGAGATTGCTCAGTTGGTTCAGTGCCTGTCTACCGTACACATGCCCTGGGTTTGATCCTAAGCATCACTTAAAGCCAGGTATGGTGGCACATGCCTGGAATCACAGCGTTCAGGAGGATCGCCAAGTTCAAGGTCATGCTCAGCCATACAGCTCAGGCCAACCTGAGATAGAGTGAGATATATCTTTTGGGGCTTGGTGGTGATTCACACATGTAATCCTAACTGAAATACAAGCATCACCCTTAAGCCTTAAGTTCCTGGCCAGCCTGGATCACATAGTGAGTTTCAAGCCAACTTGGCCTATAAAATGAGACATTGTTTTAAAAAATAAAAACAGCTGGGCAGTGGTGGCACAGCCTTTAATCCCAGCACTTGGGAGGCAGAGACAGGTGGATTTCTGAGTTTGAGGCCAGCCTGGTCTACAGAGTGAGATCCCGGACCGTCAGGGCTATACAGAGAAACCCTGTCTCGAAGAACCAAATAAATAAATAAAAAAAATAAATAAATAAAAACAAACTCAGGCATGGTAATATGGTTCTCTAATACCAGACTTGGAATCAAGATGGGAGGATTCAGAGTTCAAAGCCATCCTTAACTACACAGTGAGTTCAAGACCAGCCTGGGCTGTATGTTTCAAATAAACAACCCAAAAACCAGGGCTAAGGAGGCAGGTCTATCAGTAAGGGGCTTACTATTCAAGCACGAGGTTCTAAATCCATCTCCAGCACCTATATCTAATGTCTAGGCTTTGCTGCACTCCTGGAATCCTAGCATTGTGGAAAAGTCAGGGGGTCTCCAGGGCAAAGCTGTCTAGCTAGAGGACTTGGAGGAAGCAGACCTTCACATACATGTATACACATATGTGAATATTCACACACAAACATACACATAATAAATTAAAAAAGGAGCCGGGCAGTGGTGGCGCACACACTCGGGAGGCAGAGGCAGGCGGATTTCTGAGTTCGAGGCCAGCCTGGTCTACAGAGTGAGTTCCAGGACAGCCAGGGCTACACAGAGAAACCCTGTCTCAAAAGAACAAAAAACAAAAGAAAGAAAGAAATCCGCCTTCCTCTGTGTTATTTTGTTTTTTAATCATGTGTATACGTGTGCATTTAAGTGAGTACCTGAAGAGGTCAGAGGCAGCTGCCTGACATGGATAATGGGAATTGAACCCCAGTCATCTGGATTATTAAGACGTGCTCTTAACCACTGAGCTTCTCTCCAGCCCTGTTTTGTCTTTTAAAAGAAGCAAACAGGTGTATTCTGTACAACGAGTTCGGCCCACACCCCTGTGTGATCTTGCCATGAGACTGAAGTATTTGGGTCCAGGGAGAGTTTGGCCAAACAAGTATATGGGAGAGCAAGGAGCACTAACTCACCTGTCCTGGTCCTGAGAGACTCAGTTCTTGCTGACAGTTCCAGCAGAGCGGACCTGGCGTAAAGCCACCTCAGCATCCATTCTTTGACAGGAAGACAATGACTCAGGGGCTACACCCTGCTGGGAAGAAGCTGACACACCTTTGAACAGAGTTGTCCTTGCCTAGAGGTTCACTTTGTCCTTAAGACTTTTAATTTTAATTCTTTTTTGGCTGTTGCATCTGAAGCTGCCACGGTAGCTGTGTTCAACCTGCCCGCTCTTCAGAGTCTAAACTCAGGAAAACAAAATCTCCCTGCTTATCCTTATTCAAAAGATAAAAGATGTTTCCTTCTTTTCTTTTTTTCCTTCCTTTTTTTTTTTTTTTTTTTTTTTTTTTTTTTTTTGTGAGGTGGGTTCTTACTATGTAGCCCAAGCTAGCCTCGAATTTGTGGTCCTGGTAATACATACTTGCATCATCATGCCTGATGCTAAACTGTCTCTGATTCTCTCCTGGGAGTACTCAATCCTAGGGTCAAGGGTTACCTTCAGTTCCTTCTTTTTCTTTTTTCTTTCTTTCTTTCTTATTTATTTATTTATTTATTTATTTATTGGGTTTTGTTGTTGTTGTTTTGGTTGGTTGGTTTTTCTGGATGGGGTTTCTCTGTGTAATCCTGGCTGTCCTGGAACTCACTCTGTAGACCAGGCTGGCCTTGAACTCAGAAATCTGCCTGCCTCTGCCTCCCAGGTGCTGAGATTAAAGGCCTGCACTACCACTGCCACTGGGCTAAATTAATAACTTTTAAAGGGGTTTTATTTATCATGAGTTGTTAGTTCAGGTTCAGAGTGGGGCAATGAGTGGATGTATCAGAAAGCTAAGGCTAGCCCAAAATAAAGTAATTAGCCTCTAAACCTATAACATTCCAATCTCTTGGCAGTAGTGAAATTCAGAGCATGCCATTAGTCTCTGCAGCCACAGAAACACCTCCCATGGGTTTTTGTTTATAGCCAGACACAGCTTCTTTTCGGGAATTTTTGTTCACATAGGTCAGGTAGTTCACAACTACGTGTAGCTCCAGTTCTAGAGGATCTGATGCACACTGGCTTCAGTGGGCTCCTGCACACAGTGCACAGACATATATATATATATATATGCATTATAATTAAAAATAAATCTTTTTAAAAGCAAATCTAAATACTCTATTTTTTTTCTAAAAAAGGATTTATTAGGTCAGTGTGGTAGGCCTTTAATCCCAGCACTCAGGAAGAAGAAACGGTGAATCTTTGTGAGTTCGAGGCCAGTCTCATCTACAAAGCAAGTTCCAGGATAGCCAGGGCTGTCACACCGAGAATCCCTGTCTTGAGAAACAAGCAACCAAAAAAATATACTTACTTACTTTTTATTTTCTGTGTTTGAGCGTTCTGTCTGGATGTGTGTCTGTGGAGGTGCCTGTGGTGCCTGTGGAGGACAGAGGAGGGGGAGCTGGGTCCCCAGGAACTAGAGTTATGGATGGGGATGGTTGTGAGCCTCCATGTTGGTGCTTGAAACCGAGCCAGGGCTGACACAAGAGCTCCAAGCCTTCCTTTTTAAGTTTAGCAGAGGCCTAAACCAGCCTGGCAGCAGGGATGAGAGGACCCTTCTGTGACCACAGGCTCCCCCCCCCCCCCCCCAGCACACCTCTTTTGCATTGTTCCCATCTCCATGCCAGGCTTCATGAAGATTCTCCCAGGGTGCCTGCCTCAGGCAGGTGGAGGAAATTGATCAGGCCTTCAGCCTCTTTGTGCTCTTTCCTTCAACGCACCTTCAGAAAACAGTTTTTGATAATACGTGGGTCTTTCTAACGTCACTCTTCCCTGCATACACTACAGAAATAAAACCCTAGAGCCAGGTGCAGTGGTTCCCATCTGTAATTCCAGAATTTAGAAGCCAGAGGCAGTGGAATTGTTATAAGTTCAAGATCAGCTTGGTCTACATAGCGAGTTCCCGGCCACTCAGGACCGTGACAACATAGTGAGAGGTGGTGAAATTCTGTCCCAGAAAGGACAAGGAAAAAAGAGGGGGAAAAGGCAGGAGGGCTTGAGTCTCCTAGCTCAGCCATTTCTCCATGGTACCACCTCAGGAAGTTCTAGCAGAGCCGTCATTAAAAATATAATAATTTGAGGGGTTGGGGATGTAGCTCACTTATCTCAAAAACGAAAATAATTAATGGGCTGGTGAGATGGCTCCATAGCTAAAGGCTCTTGCCTGGCAACTCGAGTTCAACCTAGGAACCCAGAAAGGGGGAGGGGAAGAACTGACTCACAAGCTGTGCCTGACTTGCTAACACAGGTTATAGCACCTACGCTCACACCCGTACGCACGCACTAGACATTTGCTCTCCCGGCTGAATAAATAAAAATGGGCAACTCCTCTGAGAAAATAAAAGCTATTAATATTAGCTTGACTCAGAAATGACTTGCATTTAAGATGGAACTCCCATCCCCGAAAATAGCTCTGTATACCAGGCTGGCCTTGAACTCAGAGATCCGAATGCCTCTACCTCCCCAAATGCTAGGATTAAAGGCATGCGCCACTACACAAAGCTTTTTATTTTTTTTCAAGACGAACATTTTTAATAATAAAAGAAATTTTAAAATGAACATTTTTGTTGTCCATTTAAAAATGTGGCACAGGAGCCTGGGGAGACCGTTCAGTGTAAACGTAGTTTTTATTCTCCTGTAGTAATTGTCTCTGAGGCTTGCTGCCTCCGTCTGCTAACCCAGGCCTAGTCCTGGGAGCTTCCAGCCTCCATACAATCTAATCTAGGCCTAGAATGTTTTCAAGCCCTGAGGCTAACTGCTGAATAAACTCACCCTGTCTTGTTCTTTCTGAGCTCTAGCTGGCTGGTTCAACTCAGCAGTTCTGGCTCAAACTCCTCTCCAAACTGACTGATTCAATCTGGCTCCTCTCTCTTGGCCTCATATTAACTTTTGGCAATATGTTCTGATCTTGTGGCTCCTTCTCATTCTCTGGCTCATTCTGTCTTCACTGATGTCTAGCTTGTGCTCTCTGCAGCCTGTCTCTGTACAACTGTCCGGGTAAAACCTACTCCTCTCTTTGCTCTGGACTGCCCCTCATGTAGCTTCTCTCTCCTCTCTCTTCTAATGAGAGTTGGAATTATTACTAGGGCCTAGGGTTTCTCTTCTCTTGAGCAGGTGACTTTAAGCAGCTTTGTGACTACTCACAAGCAAAGTCCCTCTCTTTCCTTCCCACTGTCACAAAGTGTGTTTCCTAATCTCAATGAATAATCTGTGATCTACAGTCTCTTGGCATGCCAGTACCTTCAGGAATTATCTTGATTAGGTTAATGAGTCTGTCCATTGTGGGTGGTTAGTTACTTTTCTCGTGGTAAAATAACATAAGCAAGCTAAGGAAATAAAGGTATCTTTTGCTTCACAGTTCCGGGGTACAGCCTATCATGTTGGAGAAGCTATGGTATCGAGAACTTGAAGAAACTGGTTACATGGCATTAGCAAGAAGGAAGCAAAGGGAGATAAATGCTTGCCAAGCCAGGGAATGGTGCCACACCGCAACTAGAAACAGGTGTTTTTCAGTAAATAACACAGCCTCAAGGTTCACAGGGTGATCCAATATCCAGTGGATAACATGTTTGCTGTGACCTTTGTTCAGGTTTCAGCATCCATGTAAAAGACAGGAAGGATATTTTGTGTCTGTAACCCCAGGTGTGTGTGTGTGTGTGTGTGTGTGTGTGTGTGTGTGTGTGAGAAGCAGATCCCTGGAACTCAGTCAGTGGCTTGAATTGGTGAGATCTAGATTTAGTGGAGAGATCCAATTTCCCCCAAAAAATAATTTGGAGAAAAATAGCAAAAGAGTGTCAACCTTGATTGATCCCTCTGGCCTGCATACAAACAAACACAGGTGCACTGGCACACACATGACAACACATAAACACATAAACACACAGTGTACCTGAAGCTGAGCATGGTAGGTCCACCTACTGCAATCTCAGCTTCCGTTCTGTGCTTTCCTCTCCCCCAGTTGGTTGGCCACCTTGTTGACTGACTTAGATGGAAGATGTCAGTGGCTCCTTAGCCATCTAGCGTTGACTTGGGCTTGGCCAGTGGGAAGTCCCAGCAGGAGAATGGACCAAGGGAAGACACCAAAGCCAGGATCTGTCCTTCTAGTTGGTGCTCTGTGAAGTCTATGCAGTCTTGCCTTGTCAGCTGACAGGAAGTTAGTACCCTCCATAAGGCAAATTGTACCTGCAAGTAGAGGGTGGCAACAGCGAAGCTCCAGCTTCTTGTATGATTTCTTGTTATGGAGAGACCCTTCACCCTAACCACACTGCCAAGTTAGTCTCTCTTTGTGTACAACCTGTACAAACTGTATTAATTGGACCAAGTCATTTGCTTTCTCTTGAAATCTCACAGGCATAGGAGGTGGCTACAGCGTTTTTTAAAAATTCTTCAGGATCCTGAAAGCAAAAGAAAATGTGAAGATCACTTATTCAGAACATGCATCCTTCCTTCCTTCATGTTATCTATTCACCCAATACCAATAAACATCAACTATATCTTGCTCCATGCTCTTCTGAGATTGTTAGGTCTTACTCTATAGCCAGGCTGGCCTGCTAATTACCAAACAGACCATGCTGTCTTCCAGCTCACAGCAATCTTTTTGCACAAGCCTTTCAAGCTAGTGAGATCGTAGGCATGGACCACAATGCCTACCTTTAGATGCAGTCTATCTTAAGTCATAACTATCTAGTAAGATAGTCCGATGACCTGTAATCCAGTAAGATAGATAGTAAACAGTGAAACCCAGGGGAGAAACAGAGAACACAATGTGCTTCATAGAGGCTTGGACCAGCTGTTCAAACACCATGGAAAGAAAAACCAACCAAGTCTCCCTGAAAGCATAGGGACACCTTCACCGAGAAGGTTTCATTTTGTTTATGGCATTAAAGATAAATAGACACTTGTCTGGAAATAAAATAAAGAGGAACACTGGGCATTTGAGGCAGAGAAACTTTGTTTCAAAACAAAACAACAAAACAACAACCCTCCCCCAAAACAACAACAAAACAAAAACCCTACAAAGAACAAAGAAAACAAATACAATGGAAAAATACAAATGTAACTAATTTAAACTTTAAAGCGGGGGCTGGAGAGGTGGTTCAGGGGTTAAGAACACTGACTGCTCTCCCAGCAACCACATGGTGGTTCACAACCATCTGTAATGGGATCCGATGCCCTCTTCTGGTGTGTCTGAAGACAGCTACAGTGTACTCATATACATAAAATAAATACATCTTAAAAAACCAAACTAAACCAAAATCCTTTAAAACCGACACAAGCAAGGAGTATAGCAGATTACCAGGCTAAAAAAAATGAAAGCTCTCCAGAGCCCATGTGGTGGGAGGAGAAAGATGCTGTCTAATAGCTGCCCTCTAGTCCATATACATGCCCCCCCCACACACAGTAAATACATAAATCATGACAATAAAATGAAAAAACTCATACCTGATACACAGCACAGGATATGAATAAATTAAAATTCAAACTGGCTAGTTAAGCCGGGCAGTGGTGGTGCACACCTTTAATCCCAGCACTCAGGAGGCAGAGGCAGGTGGATTTCTGAGTTCGAGGCCAGCCTGGTCTACAGAGTGAGTTCCAGGACAGCCAGGGCTACACAGAGAAACCCTGTCTCGGAAAACAAAAACAAAAACAAAGCAAAACAAAACAAAACAAAAACAACAAAAAACTGGCTAGTTAAGAGAGGACAGTTGTGACTATAAATAATAGCACTTGCAGTAGGAACCAAAGATGGTTTCAACACACAGGCAATTCCTGTGTGAGGCACATCTTACTGCAAATATCACAGAATAGTCATCAGTGATCAAAGAAATAAAATGAAAGAGATTAGATACCGATTCCAATGACTAGTCTGTGGAAAGGGGAAAATAGTAACTTTACAGTGGAGAAATGAGGGATCTCCATGTTAACAGGTGACCAAACTGTGATAAGCTGAAGGCATCAGGTGGCCTGTGGCACGGTGCGATGTGACATGATGTGATGAGAATAGGTTGTACTTCTGTAGCCTTCTTTCCGTCCGATATTACTCATGAGGAAGAAAATGTCAGGTAAAAATGAATTCAAGAGCATTCTACAAAAGACCTAACTAGTACTAATTTTTATAGTGTGTGTGTGTGTGTGTGTGTGTGATTCAGGCTCTGCTGGGGGATGGAGACCTCGGGTGGAAAGTGAGCACAGGTGAGAACAGACTCTAGGGAGACAGGCTTCAGTGAGTCAGCTCTTTTTTTTGTTTTGTTTTGTTTTTGTTTTTTTGAGACAGGGTTTCTCTGTGTAGCCCTGGCTATCCTGGAACTCACTCTGTAGACCAGGCTGGCCTCGAACTCAGAAATCCGCCTGCTTCTGCCTCCCGAGTGCTGGGATTAAAGGTGTGTGCCACCACTGCCCAGCTATCCCTCTCTTTTTATGATGTGGATTCTTGGGATCAAATTTAGATCATCAGGTTTGGTGGCAAGAGTGTTTCCCCACTGAGCCATCTTGCCAGTCCCAACTTGCACTCTTGAAGACTGCTAATCATAGAAACTAGACAAGACTGAGAAATAGTAACAGACCAGAGGGAACTAGGAAGATAGAAGGCCTAAATGTAAGGCAGTGTCCTGATTGGATCAGAAATTGGGAACTAGTGAATTCAAATACAGTCCAGAAGTTTCATTATTAGTAACAATTAATAATGCACCCACGCTGCAGTCATTGCAAGCCTGTACTGCTCTTGCAGAGGACCTGAATTTGATTCCCAGAATCCAGGTGAGGCTGCTCATAATCACTATTTACTCCATCTTCCTTCCTCCCTCTCAAATGCTGGGATTACATGCATGAGCCACCATACCACATTTACTTAACAAACAAAAAAGTAAGAAAATTATATGAGCCAGGCAATGGGGGCGCATGCATTCAATCCCAGCACTGGGGAAGCAGAGGCAGGTGGATCTCTGAGTTCGAGTTCGAGGCCAGCCTGGTCTACAGAGTGAGTTCCAGGATGGCCAGGGCTACACAGAGAAACCCTGTCTGGAAAAAGGGAAAAAATTGTGTGTGTGTGTACAAGTGTGTGCATTGGAGTGTGCGAGCAGGCACCCTTGGAGTCTGAGCAAACACATTGACTCTCCTAGAGCTAGCGCTACAGACGATTGTGAGCGACCAGACCTGGGTGTAGGGAATCAAACTGACGTCCTATGCAAGAGCAGCACTCGCTCTTAACCACATAGCCACCCCTCCAGCCCTCTCGTTCCCTCGTTTGTTTTGTAATATAGTGTCTTACTTTATGGTAACTAGACTGGCTTCGAACCCATGAAAATCCTCCTGCCTCAGCCTCCTTTTAGTTTTTGTGAGCATCCTACAAGGCTGATAATATGGCACCATCCACTTGATGCATATATACACTAACACCCTGGGAGACAGAAACAAACATGACTTACCCGTGATGCACAGTGGTTGAGTGGATCCTTTACCAGCACCATGCATTGTTATATGAGGCAATGCCACTGCTAGCAATTCCATAAAACTCACAGCACTTTTAGGGAAGGGATTCAATGAATGATTTAGGTAGCAGATGTGGCCTATATGGGAAGAGATAGCACATAGTGACCACAGGAAAGGTCTGAGTCAAGAGCAATGCTGTGATAACAAGTAAGGACTTTTTTTTTTTTTTTTTAAGAATTATTTATTTATTTTATGTACCAGTACACTGTAGCTGTCTTCAGACACGCCAGAAGAGGGCATCAGATGCCATTACAGATGGTTGTGAGCCACCATGTGGTTGCTGGGAATTGAGCTCAGGACCTCTGGAAGAGCAATCAGTGCTCTTAACCACTGAGCCATCTCTCCAGCATCCCCTCCCTTTGAAAACAAACACAGCAATTTATATTATTGTGGTGCTAGGACTGAACCAAAAATCTTGTGCAAGCTAGGCAAGCAGTTCTGTTGGACAGCATGTTTTAATAGATAATCTTTTTTTCTTTTTTCTTTTCTTTCCTTCTTTTTTCCTCTTTCTTTCTTTGTTTCTTTCTTTGTATCTTTGTTTGTTTGTTTGTTTGTTTCTTTCTTTCTTTCTTTCTTGACATGGTTTCTCTGTGTAGCTTTAGCTGTCCTGGAACTCGATTGGTAGACCAGGCTGGCCTTGAACTCAGAGATTATCCTGCCTCTACCTCCGGAATGCTGGGATTGGAGGCATGAATTACTGCCCAGCTTAATGAATGATCTTTAACTAGGTAATGCTTACTTAGAAGTATTGGATTCAAAGCATGAGCCAGGTGCTGTGATGGAACCAACCCATGCAGGGCTCTTCTTCCTAGCCTGTCCATCATCTCTGTGACTGTGTGTGCAAATTCATAGGCATCAAGGCTTAACCTGTGATATGAACACTCAGAAGGCTGAGGCAGGAGGATCAGGAGTTTGATATTAACCTGGGTTACCTTAGAGAAGTCCTAGCTCAAAAGTCAGAGTCAAACATGATGGTACACACATGTGAGCCCAGCATTTTGGGTAGTGTGGTGTGTGTGTGTGTGTGTAATTACAAGTTCAGGGCCATCTTCAGTTATTTAGTTTGAAGGCCTGACTGGGCTACAGCAATTCTGTACCAAAACAAACCCAAACAGACATAAAAGTCGCACGCCTTTAATCCCAGCACTCGGGAGGCAGAGGCAGGTAGATTTCTGAGTTCGAGGCCAGCCTGGTCTACAGAGTGAGTTCCAGGACAGCCAGGGCTACACAGAGAAACTCTGTCTCAAAAAACCAAAAAAAAAAAAAAAAAAAAAACAACAAAAAAAAAAAAACCAGAGACTGATTACTCCAGGCCTCACAACTAGCCTGTGGTGGTGCTGGGACAGGGTCTAGACTGTGGCCGTCTATGTTAGGCAGCCCCGAAGCCTCCTGGGACTATGCCCAAGCTACAGGCTATTTTAGGATTATTTCTTGACACTGTTAAGTTTTTATAACCTTCTCCATGTCGTGGGGGACCTCGACCATGGGTGGTATTTCCTGGTCCTCCTCAGATCTGTTCTTTCCTGAGCTGGCAGCCAAAGACTTACTGAGGGCTGAAGAGAGGATCAGAGAGTACCAGTGACTGTGTTTACATGGACTGAAAAGGACTGGAAAGTTTAAAGTTCTGGCCTCAAGGCGTGGGAGTAATGTGCCTTCGATAGCTCCACCCTTTCTCTCTTATTGATCTACACTGAGTCTGTGGTGTAGATTAAAGCCTGGCTTTAAATTTTAGCACTGCTTCCTCATAGCTATGTGATTTTAAGCAAACAACTTCAAGAATCCAAACCTTGGTGCTTTATCTGTCAGTGAGGATGGGAATAATCACTACTGCATACTGATTCTTATACAGCACGACATTGATCTTTGATGAACATGGGCAATTGGTTTTGTTTTTTTTTTCCAGACAGGGTTTCTCTGTGTAGCCCTGGCTGTCCTGGAACTCACTCTGTAGACCAGGCTGGCATCAAACTCAGAAATCCGCCTGCCTCTGCCTCCCAAGTGCTGGGATTAAAGGTGTGCACCACCACTGCCTGGCCATTATTAATTCTGATCCTCTGGGTTTTTGGTACTAAGAATGGGATGCAGAGCATTTTTTATGCTAGGCAAGCACTCCGCTGCTGAGCTATGTCCCACTATTATTATTATCAGATCCCATTACAGATGGTTGTGAGTCACCATGTGGTTGGTGGGAATTGAACTCCGGACCTTTGGAAGAGAAGCCAGTGCTCTTAACGGCTGAGTCATCTCTCCAGTCCCCTACTATCTTTTATATCATTTTATTTTGAGACAAGCTCTCCAAAGTTGATCAGGCTAGCCTTGAGCTCACTCTGTAGGCCTAGGCTAGCCCTGAGCTCATTCTGTAGGCCTAGGCTAGCCTTGAGCTCACTTTGTAGACCTGGCAGGGATTGAACTTTCCATCCTCTTGACTCAATCTCCTGAGAAGCAGAGATTCTAGACCTGAGTCAATACCAGATGGCAAGCCTGGCTTGTTCCGATCCTTGACCTAGAGGTTGTTCCTTTTTGCTCACCTCCATTGGAACTAATGTTTGCCTTTCATCTATTCTTAGTGTTGTCTTAAAGTGTTGGGGATTGAACCCGGGGTTTGCTCATGCTAGGACAGCTGCTCCATGACACTCTCTGAGTCCCAAACACTCCCCTCATGTGTATATGGGTACAGTATATGCCTATGTGTGGTGTGTGCAAGTGCAAACTAGCAGACGGCAAACTAGGAATCACGTCTCCTGGGACGTCACTTTACCTTAGTCCCTCGAGATGGAGTCTCTCACTGAACCTGGAGCCAGGCTGGTGACCAGAAAGCCCCAGCAATGTTTCTTGTCTCCATTCTCCAGGGTACTAGGGTTAAAGGTGTGTGGGTATGCTTGACTTTCTTTTTCTTTTCTTTTAAATGTGAGAGCTGGGGATTTCTTTGAATGCTTGTCCTTAACCATTAAGGCATCTTTCCAGGTGTGTTTCTAAATTTTATTTTCTTTTTTTGGTCACCTCCCAGTGTCTGAACCTATTCATGGAAAATGTGAGGTTCAGAAAAGTCAGTAATGTCCTATGCTCAGTTGTCGTATCACACTCTTGTTATTTGAAAGCATCTTTTTTTTCTGAAAGGATTTTCTACTGGATGGAAAGTGCACAAACTCTGAAGGCATGGTGAACTCCCACAGTATAACTGCCTCTGGGTAACGGGAAATGGACCACCCAATGAAGGAACCGGACACTCCCAGGCTTGGAAGCTCACTTTGACCTCTTGAGCTGACCCCTAATCACCATCCACACTCCCTGAGGATGGATCCTTTACCAGTACAAATCCTTGTCAAGAGGTTCAGAAAAGGTTTGTCAAATGAAAACAAGCCCCTCTAACATCCCCTTGAACAAGTCACCTTGGATTTCTTGGTTTTCTATAAAACAGGATGGCATTTTAAATGATTTAAAAAATTCTTGCCAGGCACTGGTGGCGCAAGCCTTTAATCCCAGCACTCTGGAGGCAGAGGCAGGTGGATTTTTGAGTTCGAGGCCAGCCTGGTTTACAGAGTGAGTTCCAGGACAGCCAGGGCTACACAGAGAAACCCTGTCTCGAAAAACCAGTAAATAAATAAATAAATAAAATAAAAAAATAAAAAATAAAAAAAAGTTCTCAGTCGGGGCTCAGTGGTGGTGTGCTTATCTAGCATACACAGGGGTCTCAGTTCAGATCCTACTACTGAGGAGAAGATTTCCCATGACTACACCACGTAGACACAATTTCTAGAGCTTTCTGAATTCCAGTCATTACCATTCATTCAAACTTCAGTTCCAGCTGTGTGTGGTGGTGCATACCCATAATCCCACCTGAGAGGGAGAGGCAGGAGGATTGCCAAAAATTAGAAGCCAGGCTGGGCAACATTGTAAGACCCTTTCTCACAAAACAGAATATGCCCTTTTTGGAAGCTGTGCTCTGCCTGCAGATAATAAAAATCCTTCTTTTCTCTCTCTCTCTTTCCAGACAGGGTTTCTCTGTGTAGCCCTGGCTGTCCTGGAACTCACTCTGTAGACCAGGCTGGCCACGAACTCAGAAATCCACCTGCCTCTGCCTCCCGAGTACTGGGATTAAAAGCATGTGCCACCACTGCCCAGCTCCCTTCTTTTCTCTTTAAACCAACCAGATAGTCAGTCAGTCAGTCAGACAGACAGACAAAAACAATGCCCAGCCTCTTACTTTTTGTTTGTCTCTCTACTGTCATGGGTTGAAACGTGACCTTTCAGAAGAAGTTGAAGTCTTACTCCTGCCCATCCCTCAGTGCCTGCCTGAGAATGTGGCTTTATTTAGATGAGGGGCTTTTTTTAAAAATCTCTTTGAGACAGGGTCTCCTTACTGACCTCAGCTTGGTCTGGAACTCAGTTTGTTACACAAGCTGACCTCGAGTTAAAAATTCCTCTTTCCCAAGTGCTGGCATTACAGGTTCCCATGGCTTATGGCTTGGCTTGGGTTTTTGAAGTCGATCAAGCTAAGGTAAAGTCATTAGGGCAGATTCCTAATTCAATTTGACTGGAGTCCTTTTAAAAGGGAAAATTTGGACCTAGAGACAGATACAGGGAGGTTCAGGTTATGCTGCCACAGTCAAAGGAAACCAATACATTGCCAGCAAAGCACCTGTGGGTGGGATGCAGAAACGGATTTCGGCTCACAAAGTTCTCAGCACAAGTCCATGCTTGGGAACATCTAGAGTTCAGACTTCTAACCCATATTATTCATTCATTCATTCATTCATTCATTCATTCATTCAACTTTATTTTGTGGCGCTGGGCATAGAAACCAATGGTAGACAAGCACTCTACCTCTGAACCACGGTCCCATCCCTTTCATTCTAAACATTTCACAACGATCACCTCATTTAGCCATCATGTTATCCATTTGTTATAGCTACCCATCTCCACCTTACAGTTGAGAAAGCTATGAAACAGAGAGGCTAAATAACTTGCACAAAGTCACATCCTAAAGATAAAACACTTTATAGATAGTACAGTATGTCATTCGTGTTAGACTGTACTTTTTTTTTTTCCAATTTGGGTCTCAGCTTCCTCTTCTTACGTGACACTTCCTTCCCTGAGCGACAGGGGCCGCTGCACCGCGCGGGCGCTGACAGGTCTCTCTAGCCCGTTGTGCCGGCTACTCGTTGGTGCCTATAAATGGCTGCGCTGTGCTCAGCGAGGCATCAGTCCGCTACCGCGGGACTCAGTGCTGTGTCAAGCCTGGAAGTGGAGCTGGAGCTGACCGAAGGAGCTGCCGCTGGGCCGGAGTGGAACACAGCTCTGCACCGGGGTCTCAAGGAGGGGTGTGTTGCTGCTGGCTCACTGCGAACCGCCTCCAGCCTGCGCCGAGGCGCCTTCCCGCCAGGCCGTCTGCCTCTGTCTTCCGCCTCCCTCCATTTCCCCGGAATCTCAGCCCGGCGCGGCTGGACCCTGGCTCTCCTGTGGGTGGGAAAGCCCCAGCCTTTTTCCTGCTTTACTCCTTTGCTCCAGGCTGGCTTTCCAGCCTTCTCTCGCCTTTTCCTGCGGAGTGGGTCTCACCCTTTTTGGTCTTTAGCACAGGCTCCTTACCCCTCCCTTTTAGCCGAGTTCCTGCACCCTGGTGATTTTCCTTAGCCAAAGGTCCATCCTTCCTCCTTTCCCTTGCCTGTGGTCCAGCCTATCCGGGCCCTTCCCCTTTCTTCAGGACGCAATTTCCCCGATTTCCTTCTCTCAGCTTGAAGTTCTAGATCTTTTGGGTTTTCTCTTTGGTCCCTTTTTGCAGTTTAGACTTTCAGATTGTGAATCTCTAGAAAACGAAAATACCTCTCTAAAACATGAACTTTTCCTAGAGACTGCCTCAGTCTCATCCCATTTGCAGACTCCTGGCTACCTATGTCCCAGGTCTTACACGCACTTCCCTAAGGGCTGAGGCCTCCTAGGCTGGGGGATCAGTATGATGCTTCGGTCTGGCATCTGGGGACTTTATCCACCTCGGATCTTCCCCTCCTTGCTGGTGGTGGTTGCCTTGGTGGGGCTGCTACCTGTTCTCAGAAGCCACGGCCTCCAGCTCAGCCCTACTGCCAGCACCATCAGAGGTTCTGAACCACCCCGGGAACGCTCAATTGGGGATGTCACCACGGCTCCATCAGAGCCTCTCCACCACCCAGATGACCGCAATTTGACCAACTTAATCATTGAACATGGCGGTAAGCCATATCGAAAGGCCTTTCCAGTCCTGGACATTGACTACTTACATGTGCGCACACCCTTCGAGATCTCCCTCTGGATTCTCCTGGCCTGCCTCATGAAGATAGGTAAGTTCAAGGTTCATGTTGGTGCTGTTGCTGCCACCACCAGATAGGTGAGCTTCTTGCCCCACTTCTTACCAGATTCTGCTGCTCAGGATCTGAATGAACCACTTCTGCAACGTGGGCATCCTCTCTTTCCTTTTTGTTGGTCCTTAAACTCCAGCTCTGGCCTGTGAGCTGCGTTATGTAGCAGGAGGGAAGGATAAGGAGCATGTGCAGGATTTGGAGATGGGATGCTTCTGATACTAGGTAGTTTCAGTAAAGCTTCCAAGGCTTGGCAGGTCTCCTACAGCTTGGATCCAACCTAGAGAGGAGTCAGGTGCTTAGCTATGTGTAAGACAGGAATATCTTTTAGCTAGTGGCACTTTCTCTCCTGTCAACAGGAATCAGGACAGTTTATTACCTTCTTTGTGAAAGGGTGTTTTAGGACTTGGCCTCTCTAAGGATTTTTCATAGAGCAAGGAACTGGGTACAAGACACTTAGAAGTGTGGTATAACACCCGGGACTTCCCTTCATCCCCAGAGGGGTACTTCTCAGCTTTGCCTGCCAAGGCCTGTCAGAAGCCCCTGAGTCAGGTTCCAGTCTAGAAATGCCAACCGTTATTCAGTTCATTTGGGGGTGGCAAGAAACTGGAGGTGATTGAGGTTTGGTTCAGGTTTGTACCCAGCTGACTAGAGACGGGGGTGGGGGGTTGGGGGGGAACTCATTGAAGATGAAGAGATAGAGAAGAGCTGGGTCTAAAGAGATTTCAAAATATTCTTTTTGGAAAAAGGATATGAAAATGCTGTTTCTTCTCAAAGGGCTGGGGTTCCTGCCCAGCCTGAGCACTCTGTTCTGTTGGGTGATTGGTGGAGTTCTCCGGAGGCTTCATAGCCCAGAAGTCCCTGAGATAGTGTCCAGGGGGCTTTGGGAGCCACCTTAAGTTTTTCAGTTTACCTTCAGCTAACTGTGGAAGGCACTGGGACTCTGCTCCCTTCTTTCCTTGAGATTTGGGTTTTGAGGAGTTAGAGATTCTAGGCAGGAAGTCTTGCAGCTTCTTTCCCAAGGACACCACTGTCAAACTGGTGTGAAACTGGCCCTGAGGCATGCTGCAGGAACTAGCCAGTACCTCAGTTTTAATAGATCCAAGAGCTGGCTTCCTGGTACAGGGCTTAGGTGCTGAGATGGTTACAGTGGCAGAGTTAGGCCATGGAGCTGGGCCATCATCGACACCCTGATGGTAGCCAGCTTCCTGGAAAAAATCAAGGTCTGAGCAAGGGGAACCATGTGTACGGATTCTCACTTAAATGAATGACCTTGAACAGCTGAGTGTTTCCCTGAAGGTCTTGTGAAATAAGAATCCGAATTGCTATTTGACTGTATCGATTGACTCATGAAACCTTGTGTCTGTATTTGTTGTAAGAACCTGAAGTGACCATAATATGTCATTTGTCTGTAGGAGACAAGAGACTTCGTAAGTGCTGCCTGTAAATTAACACCTCCCCTCAGCCTGGTGGTGTCTCAGTCCTGGGAGCTGGCACACACACTGCAGCCTGGTGGTGTCTCAGTCCTGGGAGCTGGCACACACACTGTGTCTGCTGTAGTACACTAGCATGACCAAAAAGACCCCACTCTGGGAAGTCCGAACTTTTTTCCTGAAGACCTGATAGATCTTGTCCTAATGAGTGCAGGCTGGGCCTGACCTGCTTTGTCAACAGAGTGTGGTGCCTGGGACCCTAGGCTGGATACCAGAGACAGGGTGCTGGCAAGAATATCAGTCAGGAAAGCGAGTTCTCCTCTCTCCTCCCCCCTCTCCCCTCATGACCTTGACCAATCATGTCTCCTTAGCGAGCTGATCTTTGTGAGCCTTTCGAGGTCTGACGTTTCTGTTGTTGCTCTGATTCTAGAAACCCTAGTCAAGCTTCTGAAGCTTGGACCTCAGTTTTCCTCCCGTAAGATGGGGAGACTGGGTCTGATCTCAAAGGCCTGTGTGTCTGGCTTGGAAAGACGTTTTTCTGCTTCTGAAAACAGGGGCCTTGGCACCTAATCGTTCAGGGGCTAAAGGGTAGAGGGAATTCAGACGAAGGATCTCAAGGTGTTGTGCAGCCGGCAGCAGTGAAACCCCATTCTCCACCTGCACCTTTGAGGGATCCAGTTAAGGTGTGTAGAATGCATCTACCACTCGCTGGTTCACATTCTCTGAGCCTCAGTTTCTTTGTCAGAAAATGGAAAGTGCAGGCTGGAGTGTAGTTCAGAGGTAGAGGACTCGTGCAAAGTCTGAGGTTCAAAAAGTGTGTGTGCAGAGGGGACTAGTGGCTAGCTGAGTGCCAGCAGTGTGATGCAAATAGTGTGTAAAGTTGGCTTGCTGCTTATAGGAGGGAGACTGTGGTTCTAGCACCTACGGCAGAAGCATTCCTACCTCCTATATTCTCTGAGATTGGAGTACCACACTATCCCTTAGCCCTGGACCACCAGGTGCTCTCTCTGTCTCTGTCTCTCTGTCTCTGTCTCTGTCTCTCTCTCTTTCTCTCTCTCTCTGAGTGCGTGTGCGCGCATCAGAGTTTCTCTGCGTGGCCCTGGCTATCCTATCCTTTCTCTTGAGCTGCCTCCTTTTGGTGCTTGTGTGAAGATGCAAGGTGATGCCTTGATAACAGGCTGGAGGGCCGGGGCAGTGATCTCTGTACTGTCTGCTACCCAAGAGCTAGAGAATTTATTTCAGGGTCTTGACTGTTTTCTCATTGTCCCAGAGAGGGTAGGGGGTTTGCTGGAGTCTCCATCCTGCCCGATGTGGCAGCTCCTTGTCATGCAAGGTACTTGTCATCTGAGAACGGAGAGTGCAATGTGCTGTCAGTCTTCTTTCCCATCCTAGTTGTGAGCCAGAATCCAAAGGTTAATCTTGTGGAGATTGACTTAGGAGAGACAAAGCAAGAGTTAATGCTCTAGAGTAACTGATGCCTCTGGAACGGGGTGTGGGGGGGTGACCTCAGGCAGATCGCCTCTCTTCTCCAGACACTGTTTCTCTCTCTTTTATTTATTTATTTTTTGTTTGTTTGTTTGTTTTGAGATAGGGTTTCTCTGTACAGCTCAGGCTGTCCTGGAACTCACTCTGTAGACCAGGCTGGCCTCGAACTCAGATCCGCCTTCGTCTGCCTCCCAAGTGCTGGGACTAAAGGTGTGCGCCACCACTGCCCAGCCTGTTTCTCTCTTTTAGTCAAGGATTCTTTCCTTTTCTTGGTGAGAGGAGAATTAGTAGTTTAAGAGGGGCTTAAATTATTGGGAGAGCCAGAGCTGGGAATGTACCTTAGTTGGTCGAGTGCTTGCCTACCATGCATAAGGGCCTGGATTTGATTCCATATACTGCATAAATCAAGTATGGTTGATGGCAGTAATCTCAGGACTTGGGAGGTAGAGGCAGGAAGATCACAAGTTCAAGGCCGGCTGTCCTCAGTCACAGAGTGAGCTAGAGGCCAGCCTGAGATACTTGAGGCCCTGTCTCAAATAAGTAAATAATAAATAAATGTATGAATAGATGAATAATTGAGAACTGTCCTGAAACCTTTGGGGTCGGGCCATTCTCCTCCTTCCTCATGTGCTGTGGTTTGGCTCTCACAAGAATTCTGCTTTGTCCCAGTTCACCTGACTCCCAGGCAGTGCTTGTTCCCAGGGAGAGCTTCTGTAACCTAGCTCTCCACTGGCAGTACCTCTGTTGTTTGCCCATATTCCTGACCTGGAATGCCTGGCAGAGGCCCAGAAGCCTATAAAGCCAGTATTCATCTTGTCTTCTGATTAGGGACAAAAAAGGCTTCTTTTGTCCCCTTCCATCTTATGACATTTTGGTTTTGGTCTTTGCAAGGTTTATCCTGCTATTTCCCCTAGAACAAGTTTATAGAAGGATAGTTTTTTATTGGTGGTGGCTTTTTTTTTTTTTTTTTGGAGACAGGGTTTCCCTGCATAGCTTTGGCTGTCCTGGCACATACTCTGTAGACCAGCAGAGTCTGGCCTCAAACTCAAAGGTGTGGGCCACCACTGCCCGGAGAGATATTGATATTACTCATTTCACACAAGCCTGGATGTTCTGTTAAAGTGAGACCCGAACCTACCTTTTCTACTCCTCAAAAGGAAAGAAACAACTTAAAGGTCACCTTGAAGCTGTCTCTACCCAGATGCCACTCCAAAAAAAATGGATGACCTTTTTCTCCTGGGAAAAACAGCTGCCTGACTGGTGGGATGGTATAGGGAAGTCAGCCAGCATCTGGGGGGAAAGGCCTTAGGTAGGTTGTTTCCAGTTGTGCCGGGGCACTTAGAGGGCCTGGGCTGGTCATATGGCCTGGACGGGATTCAGCTCCTCACCTGAGGATCTCCTTTCCTCTCACCCCAGCCAGCCCAGTCCAACACATGCAGCTCTGCTCTAAGGAAAGCCCTAGTGGATACCTTGGTCTCTCTGCCCTTGGCACTCCCTTTTCATACATTTCTCTGGACTTGCCTTAAGATTCTATCTCCAGCTTCTGAGTCTGAGGTAGAGATTGATGGGTGTGTGTGTGTGTGTGTGTGTGCCTGGCTCACTGTGGTGCTTTTAGAGTTTGTTAGATTTCCCCCACTCTGTTACTCATCTTTGTTACTATACCAGAAATATCATATATAATCAGTATATGAAGAGAAAACATTTATTTTGGTTCACAGTTTCAGGGGCTCTGGGCCATGATTACATGGTCTGTTGTTTGCCTAGAGATGAGGTGACACTTAATGGCAGAAGTGTGTAGTGGAACAGAAGGTGAGGTAGTGTCCTCCCTTCAAGGACATGCCTTTAGGCCTAAAGACCTATTAGTTTTCTTAAATTCCCACAACTTCCCAATAGTGCCACTCTGCACCGTTGGGGAATATTCCAGATCTAGGGTCATTTTCTTAGCCCACTTCAGTCTGCAGCAGCTGCTCTCTCTCTCCTGACCCTTCTCCCTGAACTGTTTCTCCACAGCTTGGGCATTCCACCTAGCCTGCCCTGTGCCATTGTTTCTGTTATTGGGGTGTGTGTTCTAATAATAATTACCATTTATCTAGTATCTACAGAGCAGTGTCAGGGACTTTATAAAAGTAATCTTACTTAATTCCTACCAAAGCCTTATGAGATAAAGGCTCCCTCTGTTCTGTAGATGAGGAAACGGCTCAGGGGTTCTCTTCAGTGATGCTGAATTGCTGTTGTCTTCTCTTGGTGGCTTGGCATAGCCTCTTGGGGGTGGTGGTGCAGCTGCATTGACTACCTCTCTCATTGCCCTGCTTGGAGAAGTGCCCAGCCCCCTGCCTCTGCAGTCCACTGGGACTCTGTCTGAGGGGCATGCCTACCTGAGAGAGCTCTAGGTGTTTTGTGCCCAGCTTTGGGCCTGTCTTAAGAGTCTCTGAGCCTGTGTGAAAGACCCCAAATCCTGTGGTAGACTGAGCCTGTTCCTTGTTCTCAGGTAGTTTCCCACCTGGCACCTCTCTTAGCAGTCTGACAGAGCTTGCTTCTCTCCTGTTGGCTAAGAGCATGACAATTGACAGGGGATTTTCTTTGGCCAGAGGGGTGTGACCTTTTGCCCTTGAAGAAAGTACCAGCCTGCTCTTGCTTGCCCTCAGGGCCCTGTGGCCCTCTGAGAGGCATTCTTTGTGATGGGAGCAGGTGGTACAGTTTTCTTTAGCTCTAGAAGCAGATGTGGTCGTTTTTGTTCATGCTGTGGTTTGTTTCCAAAGCACTCTCATATAGAGCACTTCATTATTTTCTTTTATAGCTTAAGGAAACTGACTAGGGTTGTGATCTGGGGGGAAGGACTGCCTGGCCAGCAAACTGGGATTCTTTCTGTTTGTTTTTAATTAACGGGGGGTTTTACCATGTAGCCCTGGCTGGCCTCAGAGAGGTCTGTGGCCTCTGACTCCTGAGTACTGGGGTTAAGTTGTATACCTCCACACCCAGCCATACTGAATGTAAGTAAAGATCCAGTGGGGGCATGGTGCAGCCTTTAACTCCAGCACTCAGGAAGGAGGCAGAGAGGGAGAGAGAGACAGGCAGATGACTACAGAGTGAGTTCCAGTACAGCCAGACCTTGTCTCAAAACAAAACAAAACAGAAGATTCAAAGTGGCGCTTTAAGAGAGAAAATGACCGGATGCATCCACATTGGTATCCTGGATGGTTGTTAAGAGGGACAGTGTCTCTCCTGTGGGAAAGGAGGGTTGTAGGAGCTGGGCGGCCAGAGCTCAGGTCACTGTACAGCACGGTTTTCAGCACCCTCCCATGCACCCGAAGTGTGACTCTGAAGTCAGGGGGAGGCTTGCCACCTTCACCTCCTAGTGTGTGGAGCAGCAAACCTTAGAGATGAAGTAGGGGTGTTCTTTTTGTCAGCGTGTGGGAGGCTCTCCTCCACGCCCACCTGAGGAGAGAGGTGACTGTCAATGGGAAACTTGTAAGAAGGGGTGGGAGTGCAGGAGGTCTGACCTCAGATCTCAGTTTTTCTTTTTCTTTTGGTGTGGGGATTGAACCTGGGGCCTTGCCCACGTCCCACCCCCAGCTCTGGTCTTCGCTGTAGGTAAGGCAGACCCCTCGGAGTCCATCCCCTGCTGTGTGATATGGTTGTGAATTACATTAGCAGTTGCTTTTAGTTTTATTTTTTAGCTGTTTCTTGTTAAACTCCTAGTTGAGAGATTGCTGGGTGCCCGCACAGTTATAAACAAACCTTACTCAGGCCAGCTTTGGAGCCTGTGATTTTCTAGTGTCATGTCTTAAGTTCAAGGCCCTTTTAATTCAGAACTTTCATTTCCCCCAAAATCATTCTGAACTGGAGCATTGAAAGCCTTGACTATTCTTCTCTCTTGCTCAGTTTTTAAAAGGGGTTTAGGGAAAACTGACCCAGTCCAAGGTCCACAGTGAAGAAATAGCCATCTAAGAGGTGGTAGCATTCACACACCCAGGAATGACTGGGACCTGGGGCAAAGTGGCCCCAGATGCCCTTCCTGGGGAGTCTGTACACAACCTGCAGCTGGGCTCCTCCCTCCTGTCAGCTCCCCACCTGCTTTTCTTCGGATCCAGGCAGAGAAGTCTCTAGCTCCGCACAGGCAGGGCCTGGGTTATTCCTGAGTCATCCATCGCCCGCCCGCCCGCCCGCCCGCCCGTGTGGGCTCCTCCTGCAGCTCTAGCTCCCTCTGCAAATGTCTGAGTCAGACGAGTCTCCCCAAGGTTGTCTGTACACACCGCGCTGGGCCAAACCGTCTCTTTAGATGCCAATAAACATCAACTGATACTTTAGGCAGCCTGTGATTATATGTGGGTATTTTTAATCTTATGGGCTAATCTAATTTTAACTGAACTAAGTTTTAGGTTAGTCTGGATCAGTGGGCTGCCCCTCTTCTCTGGAATCATGCTGATTTCATTTCCTTCCCTCAAAAGTTCATCCAGTATGTAGGACTGGTTTTGGTGTTTATTGGGCTAGACTAAGCTCTGAATTCTAATACTGCTTGCCAGAAATCAGGCGTTCCCCGGATTGTCCCAGCAAGGTCCCATGTATTTACATGTCCTTTGGTGCTCTGACTGAGGACTAGGATGAGGAATTCTGTTTCTTCCCAGGTCTGTGGGGGCCACTTACCTCTCAAACCAGAGTGGCTCTTCTATAATGAGAGGAGTTTGTCTGAGACCAGCTCACTGAAGAAGGAGGGGTGACATCACAGCTTTATGTGTGACAGAGCCCAGAAGTTGACCCCAAACAGTTAATAGCTAGCACCACTGGCATAGCCCTTGCTGCATGCCGGGTAAAACTTGAGAAGGCTGTGTCTTTTGTGCTGGCTAGCCTGAAGGCAAGAAGAGACACCGCAGTGGTAGTCTGCCTGCAGGCTTTTAGCTTGAGCTCCTCCAGGCACTAGGAAAAGAAAAACTGGGCCCTGCCCTGTAGGCGCTTGCAGTCTGTTCAGGACTGTACGAGATGAGACAAGACATAACAGGTGTGATGTGTCTGAGGGCTGGGCAGACTCCAGGCAGAGGGCAAGTTGAGAGGGAGTGGGCGGTCCCTGAGGGCTGCGGAGGTAGAGGAGGCTTTGTAAAGAGGTGAGGTGGAACCTGAGTGGAGTCTTGGAATGAAAGCGGAGCAGCATGCTGTACTAGAAGCTAATCCCCGTGTGGGTGAGCATGGGAGCCCCTGGAAGACAGGATCTGTGTGCAAGTTTTCCTTCCCCCCCTCCCCCTCCCCCCTCCCTTCTTTGTTCTCTATCCCCCCTTTTCTTTTCTTTTCTTTTCCTTTCTTTCTTTCTTTCTTTCTTTCTTTCTTTCTTTCTTTCTTTCTTCATTTCCTTCTGGATATGGTGCCAGTAAATGCCAGGAACCCTGCTGGACAGATTTTAAATGAGCTGTAACACTTTGTGTATTTACTTTCTTATCTGTTTGCTTCTGGCACAAGGAAAGGCCTCTGTAAATATTGAATGAATGAATGAAGGAGCACATGGCTGGCTTTCATGTGAAAATAGGGTCCATACAGAGATTGGGGTAGATTAGAATCCAGGTTGCCCAAAGAGGAGGGAGAAAGGGTGTTCCAGGCTCCTTGGTGGCAGACTGAATGGTCGGCTAGATTTTAATGGAAAGTGACACTCATGGCTTGATGCTTTAGTGTCAGCAGCAGCATCTGAATGATACTGTGGGCACAGCCTTCTCTGCATGGCTATGATGCTGGTCTGCAAGGGCGTCTGCTCTGGGCTGGGTGTGGTGTCTCTGGGAGGATTTGCATTTGTTTGGTTCGCCCTCTATGTGTGTAAGTAAAAGTGCGATACCATAACTTCCACAGGGAGCTTCTGAGAGCTCTAATTGGATTAGGCTTTTCCTGAGAAGACTCCTCAAGCCATAAACTGCACTGTGACTGAATTAATGAGACCAGTGGCCATGAACCACATAAGACAGCATCTTGTTAATTTATAGCCATACCTGAACAGGTTTAATTACGCTTCTCTGGGTTTGTATGTGGATTGGGTGTGGACTGGAGAGAGTCTTCCTTCTGCAGCAGATTTATTTTTATATAAATAAATAAAATAAGGACAGCATAGTAAAATCCAGCAATAGTCTAGGCGGGAGTTAAAGTAAAAAAGTCCCCTGCTCAGCTCTCTGGCTGCTTTCATTCAATCCCGATGTTACTGATATGGCTGTATTGCACATCTTTTCTGGAAACTCTCCATGCTATGGGTTTATGTGCAATTGAGGGCAAACTTTGTGGCTCTAGACTTTGAACTAGGACTTGACCCCTAGTACCAGTTCTATCTCTTTCCTACCTAAGTCATTTTGCTTTCTTTGGCCTTCACTTCACTTTCAATTTCACTGTAAAAGGCTCTGTTGGAAAGGACCCCTGCTCAGTTGAGGCCTTGGCAGACTGAAACACTTGGTGGGTAAAGTCTAGGAGGTTCATCCTTTGTGGGTGGGTCGGGCTTCCCATAGATCTGAGGCTTCAAGGCAGAGAATTCTCAGTATGGGTTCACACTCATCTCCAGTCCTAAGATTAGAACCATAAGCTCATAGGATTAGGGAGGGGGCACAGCAGGAATCGGGTGGTATTGGTTGGTGCTGGACTCCAAGGGGAGGTGAGAGAAAGAAGCTTCTGAGAGGAGATGGTCTGGAGAGGTGGTCCAGGGCACACGCTCTCAAACTATTGAGTTGAGCTACTAAATATGGTCATGAAACTGATAAATTTGATAACAGTAGGTTTATAAACATAACACCAAAAATTAACTCAAAGGTGAACGTGTACTGACCCAGGGTGTTTCTCCAGAGCTCTCTGTAGTACACTGTGCATCCTCACAAAGAGCCCTGGTTTGGTTCCGAGTGTGCAGCTTGCTCTGCATGTGTGCAGTCCTGCCACAGAGGACATCAGCACTGCTTGAAACATCCGGGCTCCAGTTCTAAGCTACTATGCCATCGACTGTAGTGCTGGTGGGTTTCTCGTAGTTTTGAGACAGGATCAATGACCTTGAACTCCTGACCTTCCTGTCCCTACGACCCATAAGTGAACATGTGCTGCCATACCACAGCTAGTGTCTGAGAAGATGAAACCCAGGGCTTTTCTGCAAGGCAGATATGTCAGTTACTTTCTATTGCTGTGATAAAACATCAAAGTGACATTTAGAGGAGGCTGGTGTCCAATTCTCAGCAGCCACATGGTGGCTCACTACCATTTATAACTGTGTCCCATGTGGTCCAATGCTCTCTTCATATACATAAAAACACACAAGTAAATAAATCGTTAAAAAATGACCTATAGAAGAAAGTTTATTTTGGCTTCTTGTTCCAGAGGGAAGAATGGCAGCAGGCAAGCAGCTGAAAGGTCACATGGGAGTGGGGTGATGCTATGAACTCTTTGTTTTGCTTGGTTTTGAGACTGGGTTTCTCTGTGTACCCCTGGCTGTCCTGGAACTCATCCTGTAGACCAGGCTGGCCTCAAACTTCACAGAGATCCATCTGCCTCTGCCTCCACTGGGATTAAAGACATGATTTTTTTTTTAAAGATTTCTTTATTTATTTAATGTGAGTACACTGTAGCTGTCTTCAGACACACCAGAAGAGGGCATCAGATCCCATTACAGATGGTTGTGAGCCACCAATGTGGTTGCTGGGAATTGAACTCAGGACCTCTGGAAGAGCAGTCGGTGCTCTTAACCACTGAGCCACCTCTCCAGCCCAAGGCTACGGACTCTTAAAGCCTTTGTTAAATGACATATTCTTTCTCCAAGGCTCCATGTCCTAACGGTTCCAAAACCTTCCCAAACTTAGCGCCTAGGGAATCAAGTGTTCAACTGTGTGATCTGTGGGAACGTTTCTCACTCGAACTATTGTACCAAGCAAGCACTTAGCCAACGAGCTACATCCTGCCTCCCTCACTTTTTCAAAAGGAAAAATTTATTTTTATGTTGTTATTTATGTGTTTGTGTCTGTATGACTCTTTGCCACATATATGTGGGTGTCTGCAGAGGCCAGAAATGGGGACAGGTCCCTTGGTCCTGAAGTTCCAGGTTGTTATGAGTACCTAATGTGGGTGCTGAGAGCCACACTCTGGTCCTCTGAAAGAATAGCAGTGCTTTAAACCTCTAAGCCGGCTCTCTCGCCCCATCCCCTGCAATGTGTGTGTGTATGTATGTGTGTGTGTGTGTGTGTGTGTGTGTGTGTGTATGTATGTATGTATATATGTATTTGAGGTAGTGTCTGACTGTATATCCCTGGCTGACCTGACACCCTGTAGTCCAGGCTAGCTCTGAATTGATAGCAGTCCCCCTGCCTTAGCCCCCCTAGTGTTGAGATTACAGGCATGCACCATACTTAGCTAATTGCAGTGCTTTTATTATATATAAAAACCTTTCTGTTCTCATAGAAATATGATGGTTTAATTATAGAAAACAGAGACAATACTTCCCAACTGTCATTCCGCAGCACACAAAGTAGCAAGTTAGTACATCCTTGGATCATATTTGGTAAACTGTCTGATTGCTCTTTAAGATGCTGATTTGAATTTCATTTAAAAAAAAAAAAAAAAAAAAAAAGTACTGTAGTGATTTTTGGCCAGGGATTAGGACAGAATTTACAACGATTTCTCAAATGGCCCTAAACAATGAGGTATTCTGCCATTTGATACCACAGATAAACTTACTTACTTATTTATTTATTTATTTATTTATTTAAAAAAAATTAAAAGTCACATTTATTTATTTGTGTGTGTGCGTGTGTGGATGGTTGCACACATGGAGGTCAAAGGACAACTCACAAGAATCTGTTTCTATTCTATGGTTCCCAAGGATTGAGCACAGTTATGATGTGTGGAAGCAGGTGCTTTCTTGTTTACTCCAGAGTATAGCGCAAGCTGGACTTGAACTCATGAACTTCTTGCCTCTGCCTCTTCAGCGTAGTCTACTGACATATGCTGCCACAGCTAGTGGTGCTGGGTATATTTATGCATAGCAGCATTCTTAGTATTGATGATTATAAAATCAAAGTATCAACTCAGAAAAACATTGAAGATGCTCTATGTTCTGCAGTATCAAATATTCAGTGAGAATATAATTCTTTATAGACAAATAAGCAAGTGCTAAGCATTTCATTTGTATGTACATTTGCTTTAACCTTTAATAAATAGTAAAATTACATGTATAATTCTAAATGATTGTCTTAAAGTAGATTTATTTTTATTCTCTCTCTCTCTCTTTTTTGGTTTTTTGAGACAGGGTTTCTCTGTGTAGCCCTGGCTGTCCTGGAACTCACTCTGTAGACCAGGCTGGCCTCGAACTCAGAAATCCTCCTGCCTCTGCCTCCCAAGTGCTGGGATTAAAGGCGTGCGCCACCACTGCCCGGTTCTAGCCCTCTTAAAATAAATTTATGTATGATTTATTATCAGTAAATGTTTTGGTTCATGTAACTTTTAAATATTATATATACATAGGATCACATAAAAATTTCTTCAGTGGCAAAAGTTTAAGAAGCCTTACTCTAGGGGAGAAGAGAGGTTGTGGCTAAGGGAGTCTAGCCTAGGTGGAAGAATAGACAGAATAACTTGTTCTGGACTCTGTACAGACCAGACTGGCCTCAAACTCACAGCCTGCCTGCCTCTGCCTCCCAAGTACTGGGCTCAAAGGTGTGCATCACCACACCTTGTATGCTTGGACTGCTACAGGGGAGAAAGCCAGTAGTGCCACAGATCCTAAAGGCTAAGTGCTCAAGTCTTATTTTACAAGGAATTAAAAGGGTAAAAATAAAGTGCTGTGTGTGTGTGTGTGTGTGTGTGTGTGCGCGCGCGCGCGCGCGCCTGAGGCACTGTGGTACATCATCCTGAGGTTAGTGGGCTTTACCTGGCAAATTGTGGAACCTGCTCAAAGCAAGAATGAGCCATGTCAAGAGTGGGCTGTATCCTGAAAGAAGAGAAGAGCAAATGACTCTAAATAGAGAAAAGCTTTTCTATACTAGGTATCTTAGGTCAGCCAGGTTGCCATGGAGAGCCCAGCTCATAGTCCTTTCACTCCCTTTCCTGAAATGCCTGGAATCCGAACACAGCTCTTAGACCCAGGAAGAGGAAGCATCCACCATCGAGATGGCAGATGGAAGGATGGCCTCAGAAGGTGGGCAGTCTGGAGGCCGCATGCTAGACCAGGACTCCTGCTCCCTGTTCTCATCTTGCTTCTGGAAGGCAAAAAGATTCTTTTCATGGTCTGTGGCTTCCAGCCTCAAAGGGAAGGAGACATTTTGATGTAGTCCCCTTATCTACTTGAGGCCAGGGAGGACTGGCCTTGGGCCACATTCGAATGGATTAAGGCAGAGACAGGGCTCCTTCCTGCTCTTTTAGCTAACACAGGACTCTCTAGGTAGTGGGTCAGGAGGAGAAACTGTGGTCTATCCCTGGATGCAATAAGCATTGACAAACTTATTTTTCTAGGGGATATGTCAAGCCTAGGAAAGGCAGTGAGCTATTGGCCATACTGGTCCTTACATAGAGCTTTTCTATGCTGACCCAGTGCCTTTGTCCTTACCCATCGAGTCTTTTAGATATTGTAGTCAATCACAAGCCAGTGTTGAGCTAACAGATTCTGAGTCTGAGGCCAGCCTGGGTTATACCAGAGTCAGAGCAGGTTGTTCTGTCCAACCCTCTACCTTTTTACAGCATTTTAACCAACAAACAAGATCCTATCTCCTGGGCTCTGGGTCAATTGACCCAGAAAAATCCAGATGTTGTACTTGGTAGGCAGGATGCCCACATGGGGCAAGAGCCAGTTTATATGTCCAAGCAAGTCCAAGACTGAGCTTATAGCTAGAGGAGGGAAAGGGAAAGAGCAGGTGTCCACCCACCCTTCCTGAGCCTGCCCACCTGGCTGTACAGAGATGCAGAACCACTTTGAGGGTCAAGAGGCTTTGTGATCTAGGCCCTGGAAGATAGCTAGGATGTCCACAGGATGCATCAGGCTCACTGGAAGCGTCTACCTGAGGCAGAACTCTGAGGTTGCTGAAGAGTGCCCCAAGCAGTTCCCCGGGGAAATACAGTCGTGGTGATTAGGAACACTGGCTTTGCCACCCAGCTTCCCATCTCAGCTCTACTGGGTAGCTGTGCCACAACCTAGGATGAGGAAGTCACCCTCATTGAGTCTCAGTCGTCATCTGTAACAGTGACATTTAACTGCCAGGGCTGTCGGAGGGTACTGGGAGAGGCCCTGGTTGTACAGTTCAACACATTTAGAAGAAAGTAAACAATGACTTCTAGGATCAAGAGAGAGAGGAATGCTGGCTGAGATCCCTTGCCACTGAGCAGACACTCAGCGAGAGACTTGGTGTCCTGCTGTGTGTCCAGTGGTGTGCTAAGCACTTGGTTAGAGGACACTGGTTCTTTCCATGAATGCACACACTCGGAAGGCATGCATTCCCCACAGAGCAGGGATCCTGTATGTGAGTGTGTGAATGTTGGGATTGAACCCAGAGCTGCTTCTAGGACAAACATGAGTTCTCCTACCCAGTGGAAGTAACAAGAAGTATTTCCCAAGACATTTAATGAAGGAAGCTTGATGTTAGCTGGCAAATGAATCTGTATCTATAAAAACACTCAGTTTTACAGAACAGTTATTTTTGTTTGTGTGTTTTGTTTTTCTCAGACAGGATTTTGCTCTGTATTTCTTGCTGGTCTGGAACGTACTGTGCTTCCCAGGCTGGCCTGGAGCTTGTTATCCTCCCAAGTGCTGAAGTTATAGGTATGAATCACCATGACAGTTCAGTAATGTGTGTCTATGCTGTGCGCGTGCGTGTGAGTGTGAGAGTGTGTGAAAGGCAGGGACCAATGTTCAGTGTCTTTTCAGTTGCTCTGTACCTTATTTTTTGAGGCAAGATCCTTCCAGAGCTGGTATTACAGAAATGGATCATCATGCCTGGCTTTTTACATGGGTGCTGGGGAGTCAAAGTTGGGTCTTTAGGATTATCCAGCAAGCATGGCTTACTGACTAAGCCATCCTATGAACACACTCCCACTGTCCCCCCCCCCCAGGTCAAAGCCAGACTGGGCTACATAGTGAATTGCAGGTCAGTGTCAAACACTGTGTGGCCAAGAATGATCTCCAATCGCCTCCCCCTCCTACCTCCCCCTCCTGCTGAGATCATAGGTATGCCCCCACCACACCTAGTTTTTATGGTGCTTGAGGCGGAACCCAGGGCCATATACTTATTCTTATCAGGCAAGCATTCTGTCCACTGAGTTATGTCCTTAGCCAATGAGATAATAGTTTTTAGCAGCCCAGCTATGGGTGTAGGTGTGTTGTGCCAGTGTTAAGGGCAGAAAGTTTTGCCTTTTTTCTGCTTAATCACCACACCTAAACTTCAGCTTCCTAGGTCAAACAGGGTGGTGTCTGTAAGGCCCTAAGCACTTTGGGAGCTGCGACCGCTCCTGTCTCAGTAAGAGGATGCCATTAGGTATATGACCTGGATGGGAACAGTACTCAGGGTAGACTTGCAAAGGAGAGAATGAACTGAACTTGGTTTTGAGTTAGGAGTGGGGAGAGGGCAAGGGTTGATCTCTGCTGAGAACTGCTTGCTGAAGACGGAAAGTTGAGTAAGTATCCCCTCAAGGGAGAAGCAGGATGTAAACAGGCTCGTGGGCCCTGCTGGGGGTACTGCTGTGGCCGGGCCCCCATGGGCTTGAGATGGTGTGTGTGTGTGTGTGTGTGTGTGTGTGTGTGTGTGAGAGTGTGAGTGAGAGTGTGTGAGAGTGTGTGTGAGAGAGTGTGTATGTGAGAGTGAGAGTGTGAGTGTGAGAGTGTGTGTGAGTGTGTGAGAGAGTGTGTATGTGAGTGTGTGTGAGAGAGTGTGTGTGAGTGTGAGTGTGTGTGAGTGTGAGAGTGTGTGAGAGTGTGTGAGAGAGTGTGTATGTGAGAGTGAGTGTGAGAGTGTGAGAGTGTGAGAGTGTGAGAGAGTGTGTGTGAGAGTGTGTGAGTGTGAGAGAGTGTGTGAGTGTGAGAGTGTGTGAGTGTGAGTGTGAGAGTGTGTGTGAGTGTGAGAGAGTGTATGTGAGAGAGTGTGTGTGAGAATGTGTGTGAGAGAGTGTGTGTGTGAGTGTTGGAGGGGGTGACTCACTTTTCAGAGCTATGACCTGGGTCCTGAAGGTGAAGTGTTGGTTTGCTTAGCTTACCTGGATGGAGAATGGGAGGAAAGCACAGCCATGAGATGATGCAAAGCCAGAAGTGATGCTGATTGCCAGCTGCTTCAAAAAAAATACTGACCCTGAAACAGTCTCTAGCACTGTAGCCCAGTCTGTCCTTAACTCATGGCAGGCCGCGTGCCTTACCCTACTGACTGCTGTGTTTATGGGTGAGCCACCAATCCAGATTGTTCTTTGCTTTTGAAACCCGTTGGGATAATGCCAACCCTTACACTGAACAGCCTCGTTTCCCTGCTTAGCCAGTAAGGAAAGCAGAAGTACTCAGCTGTTGTTGGGGCTGGTGAGCGACTCTGATGTTTGGCCCTTGGTCCAGAATGTGGAGCTGCCTTGACTGACCTTGCCAGTTCTTGGTCTTGTGCTGAGGATTCCACTTAGTGCATGGTTGTCCATTTTCATGATGCCACTGAGCAGAGCAACTTGCAGTGTTTGCCTTTAGCTAGCTTATAACTCTCTCAGAAAACTGACACTGGATAACTTCGCGCTTGGTGGTTGCTGTGCTGCTGTTCAACCTATGGGAAGCCTCTAGAGAGGGAAGAGATGTGGCCAGGAACCCAGTGAGCCTCAGTGTAGGCACCTTCAGTAGGTCCCATAGCAAAGAAGCATCAAATCAGGAGGCCTGGGACACTGTCCAAGATGGAGCAGCTGGCATGAATAGCCACCCAAGAAGACACCCAGCTAGCTGAAAGAATCTGCTTTGGCATAGTGGGAAGTGACATTATTAGGTAGCTTGGGTTACACTGGGCTGCTGAGCAGCTGGAACTCCAGGCAGAGGGGGCTGTAGCCTAGGTCACGGGCTGCTTGTCACTGCTTCCACACCTATTCTCTCTGTCCCTGCCTGAGCATCCTGTGGTGACTCTGGCCCCCAGTGCTGGCTGTAATGAGGTGACCACAGAGCAGCGAGGAACTTGTAGAATGTAAACCAGAACATGGTGTTCCCTGCTGAAGATCTTTTGATGCTTCCTTTTAAACTTGAGACTAAATCTCAGAGCTGAAGCCTATACCATTCTCAGTGTCTGCCCTGCTCCCCTTGCCAGCCCATTTCCCCTGGGACTGTCATGTCTGCTTGTCTGCTAACCTGGAACACTGTCTGTATACTGCCTCAAACTAGCACTTTATCCTTCAGGCCTCAAGTCTCATGTCTCCAGACTGGCCTTCCTGACCACCCAGGCTAGTTAATGTCAATACATACCTGCCCTACCAGCTCTACCCTCTGTGTCAATCTAGTGAGGGCGCAGCCGGGTCAAGGCAAAGGAGTATTTGGTGTCAGAGGGCTTACACGCGAGTGTGGAGCATTAAACAGTAAATCCAACAATGTCAGACAGGAGTATGTATCTAAAGGAAATAAACTTAGGTCGGGAAGGTTCTCAGAGGAGGTGGCTGAATGGCAGGAAAGAGGCAGTCTGCTCTTCAAAGACCGGGGTCCTGGGGGGGGTGTGTGTGTGTGTTTAGAGAAGTGTGAGGAGAGAAGGGAGGAGTGGGGAGTGCCGTGTGAGAACGGAGGGGGCAATGGCCGCACTGATCTCATCAGGAGTGGGGTGACTTGGTCTAGCCTGCACTGGGGTGGATAGATATCTAGAGAGTCAGCGTTAGGGAGATGTTTAAGACTCTGAGCTAGCTACAGAGGGAACTGTGCACAGCAGATCTCTGCTCATCTGTCCCTCAGCCTAGGACTGAGAGACAGTAGAGCAGAGCTTCCCAACAAAGTACCTCTTGCCAGGCCATTGGAGTTGGTGTACCAGCCTAGGAGAGCCACCAAGGGGGAGGGGCTGAGTGAGATGCCAGGTTCTGTGAGGCCTGTACTCAGCTTCAGGCCAGTCAGTAAGAGGGCGTGGCACTTCAGAGCTCTAGGAGCTGAACATCCCTCTTCCTACTTTAGCTCAGTGTTCATGGCCTGTTGTCAGACCATGTAAGGATCAAATGAGATTTCAGAGCTTTGGGAGATTCTAGACTAAGTCCTGTGGGTGCAAGGGGTGCTTGGGACAGCCAAGCTCTTGTATTTCAGCAATGTGGACCTCGTGTACAGAGCTGGGCAGGTGAAATGAGCAGACTAAGCACCCAGCAAGAAGGGCTCTGGGAAACTGAACACAACCTGGCCTCTTCTCCCATCTTACACAGGAGGAAGCAGAAGGCCAGAGCGGAAGTGGCTTACTCAAGGGCAGCAGTGGGTGGTGGCAAAACTGGGGTTTGGCTCAACTCTTTTGACCTCTAGCTAGGCCTTTCTGTGATAACATAAATGACCATCTTCCCTCCATTCCTATCTTCTGCAGAGGGAGCTAGGGTTCCTCTGGACTCCCACCTTTTCAGCTTGCCATTGAGCACCTACTGTGCTTGGGCACCTTTTCAGCTTGCCACTGAGCACCTACTGTGCTTGGGCACCTTTTCAGCTTGCCACTGAGCACCTACCGTGCTTGGGCACCTTTTCAGCTTGCCACTGAGCACCTACTATGCTTGGACACCTTTTCAGCTTGCCACTGAGCACCTACTGTGCTTGGGCAGATGAGGGAGATATAACTAAGACAGCTAGCGCTCCAGGTGCTTGTCATGGTGCAGGCGCAGTGCAGCGGGTCCTGGTGGTGACACATGGGTCTCTGTGATGCTGCCACTTAGAGTGTGTTGGCAACAGGTCTGAACTTGGCTTAGAACTAATTCAGAGTGGCCTCAGTCAGTGTAGAAGGCAGGTCTGCTGTGGATGGGAGCCTGCAGACGCCTTTGGGGTGTGGGGGGGATGAGCACAGTGGGTCAGTGTACACCACGGTTGTCCTGGAAGGTGGAGAGTGGAGACGAAGTTTTCTCTCCATGTTCTTGGCTCCCAGAGATCCCCGCCTCCTCCCTCTGTGGATAATTAGCTTCCTAAGAAATTGATCAGATGGGAAGCTGCAGGAAATGGTCTGGGACAGGGATTGTGTAGGAGTTGTGGGAAGAGTAGAGAGGAAATAGCTGCCTCCGAGCCACAGGAGGTGGCTCCCTTCAGAGATGGGGACTAGGAGAGGGAGAAGGAGAGAAGCATGGGCTGGGCTGAGAATGCCAAGCAGGATGGAAGCTCTTGTAAACAGCTGAGTCCTCCATAGCTCTTGCTGCACCAGGAGATGCGCAGGACTGGATGGCAGGAGGTAGCCTTTCTGGGTTAACAGGAGCTGAGGTCCTAATGGGAGTGCCAGGCCATGTAGGCCAGAGGCCAGTCTGATGGGCCCGCTGTGCTGCTTATGTCTTGTGTGGCCTGGCTCTTCACATTGTAGGCCAGGGTCTGTTATGAATGCTGTATGTGGCTGGGCACCCTGTCCTGGACCGGCCATCGCTCCCAACAGATCTAAAGCCTTAGTGTGGTCCTAACTTTTGACCCTGTTTGGCAAAATAGCAGCTGTCAGTGTGCTGAGGCTTCTGGCGAGTCTGGTTCCGTTAGTGGCTGAACTACAGTGCTAATGTCTAGCAGAGGAGCAAGTGGGTCCCACATTAGAACTGAGGAATAAGCTGTCCATGGAGAGCGGGGCTGGTTCTGCAGGCGGGGATTCAAGGCATCCTTCTCTGCAGATGGTCTCTGGGGTTAGCCCTGAAGACCTAATTTGAATACCAGCTCTACTGTGTGCCAGCTCTGTGACTGTAGGGAGATGGGCTGACTCCAGGGTGTCTTTTTAGCACCCCCCCCCCCGTGTATTTAATTGTGGAGTTACGTGCCTATATACTGTAACAAACATGCATAATCTTTATGTGTGTGTGATGTACGCAGTCCTTAAATGTGCCATTACAGTGTGTGCATTCACATGAACTACCCAGATGAGACATAGGACATCTTTATGCACCCTGGATTCCTATAGGCTCTGGTCTATATTCTGACATCTATCTATCATCTTGGTTAATTTTTTGTTTGTTTGTTTGTTTTTGAGATAGTCACATGTAACCCAGGCTGGCCTCCCAACTAGCTGGGGATGATCTTGGACTCCTGATCTCCCGCCTCTTTCTTCCACATGCTGTGATTACGGGCATCCACTACCACACCTGCTGTTTCAGATAAAAAGAATGTCAGATAAAAAGAATAGTATAGTCCCAGCACTTGGGAGTCGGAGGCAGGTGGATCTCTGAGTTCGAGACCAGCCAGGGCTATACAGAGAAACCCTGTCTCAGAAAAAAAAAAAAAAGGGACTCTTGTGTTAGACGCCTTGTGCTGAGCAGATTTGTGAGATTCCTTTTTGTTGTCGTATCTACCAGAGGTTTGTTTTTTTGTGTTGCCAACCATATGTATGGTCGCACTGCGGTTGGCTCATTCTCCTGTTGTTAAACTTTCCAATTTTTTGACAATTATGAAGAAAGCTGCTTTGAGCATTCTTATACTCCATGGGGTTTTGTGAGATTTAAATGAGATAATCTATTACAGTAAAGTGTTTAGTATTGAATTATGACTCAAAAAAACTGCCCCCTGGTGGGGTTGTGGATTTTTATTTTATTTAACTTTTTTTTTTTTTCTTTTTTTTAGAAAAATTAAAACAGCATTGTGTCCTACTGGGCTTTTCTCTATAGTGATGTGAACTACTTAATAAAAAGTTGGCATTAAACATGTTCACTGTTGCTGTTTATGTTCTTTCTGTTTGCTTGTTTTAGACAGGGTCTTTTTATATAGTTTTGGCTGGCCTAGAACTCACTGTGTAGATGAGGCTGACCTTGATCTCACAGGGATACATCTTTCTCCGCCTGTGAGATGCTGAAATTAAAGGCATATGCTATGTGACCAATGAGAACAGTGTAGTGTCATGATACACGTATACAATATATACTGATCAGATCAAGTTTGTTGGCATATTACCTCAGGTAGTTACTATTTCCTTCAAAATCCTCTATTTTGGTATATTTGATTAGTTATTAGCAACCTTGGGGATGTGGCTCAGTGGTGATGTGGCTCATACGTAAGGACCACAGTCCTCAACTGTTACCAACCAAAGTTATCCAAGGAGCACGGGAGTCATTCCTCCCATCCCACTGCCCGCTGCCCTGTGCACAGTCAGCCCCTCTGTGCTTCTCCTACTTGCCCCTTCCTTGGCTCTGGTAATGACTAGTCTACCCTTGATTTTATAAAATCAACTTTCTAGTTTACATATCCATGTTTCATAATTCATTTTTTAAATTTAAAATTTATGCATACAGGAGTTTTGGCTGTATGTATGAATGTATGTATGTATGTATGTATGTACGTACCTAGTGCCCACAGAAGTCTGACAAGGACATCAGAACCACTGGAACTGGAGTCATAGACACCCTGTGTGTGCTGGGAACTGAACCCAGGTCCTTTGCAAGAGCAACAAGTGTTCCTAACCACTGAACCACCTCTTCAGCCCCTATGATTTAACTTAGCAAAGTCATGGGTCCCATTGTGTCACTTTCACGTGTGTGCCACACTTTTCTAATGTCTCCCTCACCCACTGCCTCCTCTCCATCTGAGTCCCTTCCTGCACACTAGGCTCCCGGTCTGCTTTCCTGTGACATGCTCCCTCAGGAGCTCCTTTCTCACTCTCCCTTTCTATTCTCTCAATGTTACAGGAGAACCTGTACCCACCTCAGAAATGCCCTGAGGTGGAAAGGTGCTGATGTACATGAGTCAAGCATAAGGAAGCAAAGAGTGACTTGCATGTGCTATTTACTACATAGACGCAGAGCCAGGAGAGGTGTCCACGGAGTTAATCAGCTCTACCATGACCAAAGTCCCAGGAAGGGCCCAAACCAGCAGGTGATGTGGCCAGAGCCAGCCAACGATTTCTGATGTGTGGGAGCCTACTTGGCTACTTCCTGGACAAAGAGAACTCCCTAAGAAGGTCCCCTCTGTGAGCCTGAGCTTTGCTCTGACCCTTTTAGGGAGTTCACTTCCTTAGGAGGCTCACTTCCTGTATGTATGACTCCTTGCTAGAGAGGAAAGAGACTTTAGGAAATGGCCACTGCTTCAGTTGCCTCCCCAGTCCCTCATCTCCGGTGAGGCACTGTAGTACCTGAAACTGTTAGGCAATGAGTGTGCTCAGCAGCCTGTGCTCTTAGAAGGCAGAACAGAGATGCAGGATTTGGATGAGAGATGTTGTCCTGTCAATCGCAGCAACCTGGGCTTCTGCTTGTTGTCCTCTGACCAAAGAGGTTAAACTGGGCCTTCTGTTGGGCAGTGGTGGCACATGCCTTTAAACCCAGCACTCGGGAGGCAGAGGCCTGAGTTCGAGGCCAGCCTGGTCTACAGAGTGAGTTCCAGGACAGCCAGGGCTATACAGATATACAGAGAAACTCTGTCTCGAAAAACAAAAAAATAAACAAACAAACAAACAAACTTGGGCCTTCTGGTCTCCTCATCTTAAGCAGACCCCCATGGGCCTGGCTTTGAATATTCTATCAGATTCTGCCTTAGGGACTGATCTTCATAGCCTCTGCTCTCATAGCTCCAAGAGAACAAGGAAGCAGTCACCTCCAGATCTGTATAGACTATAACCTAGAATGAGACCAGATCTGTGTAGACTATAGCCCAGGCTGAGACCAGATCTATGTAGACTATAGCCCAGGTTGAGATCAAGAACCTGGGGGCAAACCTGACTGGGAGCAAATCACTGGGGCCTTAGCCTCATTCTCCTGGCCCTTCCAGGAAGCATTTGGCACGATAAGGTTTGCACAGTACCAGACCAGGTAGGCCCTACTCTCCTACGTGTTTAGCCACCGAATTTGGTACCAGGCACATAGCTTTTTGTACCCTGGCTTTGTCCCCTTTGTGGCTTGTGGCCACAGCCTTTTGTAAGAAAGGCTTTGGTGATGAAGAAACCAGGGGAGCCTATCTGGGAGTGCCCTGTTGGCTCAAGGCGGGGGCTGAGGAGAGCCTTGGTGTCTGCTTTCAGGACGAGGTCTCGGAAGTGACATTTGTCCTGGTGGCAGTGAGTGCTGATAGGAAATAGGCAGTAGGCACCAGCAGCTCATGGTCCAGCCTCCGCTTACCTGGCTCCCTGTTAGGTTCTGCCTGCTCATCTCAGGTGCTGCTCCCCTCACCCTGTGAGGTAGAGAGAGAGAGCCTCAGTTTGTAAATAAGGATCCCAAAATTCAAAGAGAGTAGCTAACCTACTTAGGAAGGTGGTGAAACTGGATGACCTTGAATCCTTGTAGGTGGGGGCCCAGCAGAGCCAGGGCCCATGTCACCTCTGAAACTCGGGGAGTTGTGGCAACCTGGGTTCAGGATCTGGGGCTCCCCTTATCATGCTGAAGCCTCACTTGTTTCTGTGGACACTCTGAAGTGGCCCAGGCTATGGCTGGCTTTTGGATCACTGAGAAACTTGTCCCCCGGATAATTTTCTTGGTTCAAATGAGGAACTGCTGAGAAAGATGTTCATGGGTGAGCGTCAGCCCACACTGGCATCACTTCTTGATCTTAAATCCAGCTTGACCCTACCAGCTGGGTGGCCTTGAGCTTCTGTGAGCCTTAGTTTTCTTCATCCATGATGGAAATGTGATGAAGCCTAGGTCAGTGGGTAGATGTGAAGGCTCAAGCCTTCAATGAGTGCCCTGAATTGCCACCAGCATCTCCATCTCTTGAGGAAACTGGGGGACTGAGCTGATTAGAAACACCCCTCCCCCCAAGTTTCAGACTCTTTGGGTCATGCCCCATGGTAGCCACTTCCCCAGTCTGTATGCCACAAGCATCTTCTTTACCCTGCCTTAGGGAGGCATAAGTACCCTTCCTCTGGAGTCCATACAGTTAATGTAGCACCAGGTGGAAGCCAGTGCTGACAAAGGCTTCCTTATCTCCTTCCTGAGCCCAAGCACACACTTATGGGTTGGCTGGCTGGCAAGTAGACAGGGAGGCAGCTCTTATCCTGCCTGGGACCCTTGGTCCTCCACGCTTGGCTGAAGGGATCCCAGCCTCTAGCCTGGTCCTCATTCTAAAAGACCAGGGTCTCAGCAGAAAACAATGACCAGGCCTGGCATGATGGCAAAGCTTGGCCTCTACAACTGAGCAGTCCTGGGATCAAGTACTAGTTTATTTGCTTCCTGCATGTCATTTGAGCAAATTCTTTTTTCTTTTCTTTCTTTTTCTTTCTTTTTTTTTAAGATTTTATTTCTTTATTTATTTTATGTATATGAGTATACTGTTGCTGGCAATTGAACTCAGGACCTCTGGAAGAGCAGTCAGTGCTCTTAACTGCTGAGCCTTCTCTCCAGCCTCCCCCCTGCCCCCTTTAAAGATTTATTTATTTATTTTATATATGTGAGTACACTGTAGCTGTCTTCAGACACACCAGAAGAGGGCATCAGATCCCATTACAGATGGTTGTGAGCTGCCACGTGGTTGCTGAGAATTGAACTCAGGACCTCTGGAAGAGCAGTCGGTGCTCTTAACCGATGAGCCATCCCTCCAGCCCCTTGAGCAAATTCTTAAACTCTGAGCCTGCTGGTGGGTCTACTGGAAAACGGAAATAATAGTGCCTACCTCATGGCCCTGCTGAGGCTAAAAGCTTGAAGCTTGCTGCTAGCTCTGCCTTTTGGTGGCAGTCTATGGCTAGAGGGTACACTGTCATGTCCCCACCTCCTCCACAAGTCAGTGGAATTAAGCAGAGACCTTTAGGTTAGACCCAGCAGGGCTCCATTCCTCTTTGTCAGAGTGGCAGGTAGCTCCTGCCTCGCCCGAGGGTTTGTTTGTGGGTCTTAGAGGGACCTGGAGGTTTAGAGTGGGCCAGTGGTCTGCCTGAGAGTGCATAGAAGAGTGAGAAGCTGGCAGCAAACCCCAGCTCTTGCTTCCCACACTTCCTGTTTGTTTCCCAGCAGGACAAAAACCAGAGCCCAGCTTTTCAGGCAGCATGGCTGGAGGGCCAGGCAGAAGGGCCAGGTTGAAACTCCACCCCGAGGCCAGGAGTGGTGCTGCAGGTCTTGTCTTTAATCCCAGCAGAGGCCAGTGGATCTCTGTGAGTTTGAGGCCAGCCTGGTCTGCATACTTAGTTCCAGGACAGCCATGGCTATGTAGAGAGACCTTGTCTCAAAATACAAAACAAAGCTCCTAACCTTTTTTTTTTTTTTTTTTTCTTTTTTTTTTTCTGCCTCTGAGTTTCCTCAGTTGCAGCATGAGGAAAGTATACATCAATGCTCCTTTTGGGGCCTAATTTGTATTATTTAGACAGAGGTTAGGTTGGCTGCCTCTCCCTCATTTCCTGTAATATTTCTCTGCTTCTTTCCTCCAAGGAAGATCTCAGGCCCTGGACCCTCCTGACTTTGGAACCAAAGCTTGCTGTTTCTTCATTTCTCTGCAGTGCCCTCTCCAGCGCAGCCTTCTCTGGTCATGCTCAAGTCTCCTATCTGCTCAGTCCTCTCACTGCCTAAGTGACAAACTGCCCCCGTTGTCTCGGGGGTAGGGGTAGGGAAAGATGCTCAAGGCTGCCTCTCACCGTGTCTACTACCATTCTGGAGCTCAGTGTGTGGAAGGTTTTCAGAACATGGCCTGTGGTCCCAGGCTCTCGCTACACCTCACCTGCCTACAGGGACTCTGCTACCTAGGACTCAGACATTCTACATCTGTCCAGGAGAATAGAACTTCTTTGAAGCTTAGCACACCCACAACTCTTGTGACCTGTAGGTTTGGTCCCTATAAGGTCGTTTTGTGGTTTTCATGGGTTACAAGGAGCTGCTTCCTATAGCCTCTCTCCATGCTCTTTGTGGCTCTTGCAGGCAGGCTTGGCCTGAAAAACTGGCAGGAACTTGATGCTTATGTTGTGCTGCCTATGAGTGGGGCCCAGGTATCCTGGACTCTGGTTCCTTCTCTGTTGCTATATCCTGATGCTGGCAGTCTATTTTGGGTTAGAGGTGAGGTGTGCAAAGATGGGATGGTGCCCTTAGCTGACTATTTTGAGCACTGCTTAGAACAGCCCTTCCAGATGGAAATGGTTGTGAGTTCTACTTCCCAGATGAAGAACTGAGCGGTTAAGTACCTGGCATAAAGATGTGGCAGTCAGTGGCGGGAGAACATCCTCTTAGCCGTGAGTCTCCCTGACATATCACTGAGTTGGGTGGAAAGTCAGACTGGCTTACTGCTTGTCCTCCTGATTTCTCCCTCCTCAGCCATCTTCGCCAGCCCCTGCACCTTGTACATGGGTCTGGTCTCCAGGCCCCAGAATGCTGGCTGCTCAGCTCTAGAGAAGCTGCTCCTAGGGTAAGCTGCTTTATTGACCTTGAGTTCTTGCCTCTCTGGGGTCTGCCATGGAGCTGGCCTGAATTTGCAGAGGTGCCAGGCAATGCCTGACCAGCAGGAGGCTGCCCCTCTGCTCCTACACTCATATTGTACTTCTGTTGAGCCCAAGTCAGGGCTAGTGAGAGTCATGGCTGTAGAGAAGTCCAAACTGTTGAGGGTGGACATCAATTTCCCCTTGTGTTTCAGAACACTCAAGCCTATTATTGGCTTCCCGGCTTCATTTTGAATCCCGGTTTCTACCCCTGAAAATAGAACATATGGCAATGTGCAGGTCATGTCTTTTTCCAGCTGCCCTGAGCCACAGACATTGCTTCTACCAGCAGGAGAGGAAAAACAGAGGCTTAGAAAGGCAACAACTTGTAAAGAGTGCCCAGTGTGTAAGTAATTCAGGAACTGCATCCCAGGTTTCTGCTCACCAGTGTGGGCCTGGCTCTGGTCCTTTCTCCCTCTGAATGTAGCTCTAGTCTCTCAAGGCATCTGAATGTGGGAAGGTAGGGTATCCTTGTTCTGCTCTGGTATCATGCAGGGTCTCCCTGGAGCCTAGACTTCATGACCATGTGACCAGATATCTTTCCGAGATTCCAAGGTGCTGAGCCTGGGTTGTTGGAACCCTGCAGGCTGTCTTGCTTCCGTGAATTGAGACTGTGCTCACAAAATGATGTTATACCATCTATCCTGGGTGAGCACTGGACTGGGAGTCAGCACACCTGGCTCTCTTTCTTCATCTGCTATCCACTGCCTAGGCATCTTGTGAGAACCAGAGAAAGTGGTCCTTGATGCTCTTCTAACCAACAACTTCCTCTCTAGCCTGTGTTGTCATGTGATCCCAACAGAAATCTTCTACCTGTACCAGCTCACTGCTCCTCTCCATTCTGCCTGTCAGGTGTCTCTACTCTCACTGGTAAAGGACAGCTCATCTAGAGTTCAGTACATAGGGCCAGTTGCTAGGACAGATAGGAATCTGGTCCTCAAGTGCTCAGACAGGCTCAGCAGCCAAGCTTGATCCTTATCATCACGCGTCAGGCTTTGAGCTCCGTGCTGGAGTCAAATGTAAAAGGACATGAACCCTGCACACCTGAGGTAAGGAACTTGTTTGTGTCAAGGGGGAAATAAATCAGCCAGTTCAGTGTGATCAGACTCTCAGTACAGGGCTGTGTGTCTGTCTCTGTAGGGCTTCCTGGGGACAAGATGACCCACCCTGACAGTGCATTCATATCTATGGTCTCATGTGATCTTGAGAATCACCTGGAACAGTGATAAAGTGAGAGATAATCATTCACAGATTGATAACAGTCGTAGACAACTGTGCACCAAGCACTAGTCTAGGTGCCAGGAACATGACAGCCAGGGTAGACAAGAACCTGTCTTGATGCTCACATTCTGGGCAGGGAAGGGCTGGTAAGCACATAGACTGTCAGGAAGTGACAAATGCTGCAGACACAGTGAGAGCTCAAGACTGGAGGAGGACCTTCTGGAGGAGGTGGCTTTGGGGACCTGAAGGAAAGGTGAGAAAATGCTGTCACTCATGCAGATACAGAGGGAATAAGGGCAAAGGCTCTGAGGTGTAATCAGCCAGGAGAGCTGGGGGGCCAAGTGTCCTGAGGGTTTTGTCTCTGCCCCCCAATCCTGACAAGGTTTCTCTGTGTAGCTCTGGCTGTCCAGAAACTCACTGTATAGACCTGGCTGGCCTTGAATTTAGAGATCCACCTGCCTCTGCCTTTGGAGGGCTGGGATTAAATCCTGCACCACCACCACCGCCCAGCATTCCCTTTCAAAAGCCTGTCATTCTTTTGTTGTTTGGTTGGTTTGGTTTGTTGAGACAAGGTCTTACCGTGTAGTCCTGGCTGGCCTGGAAATGTCTGTAGACTAAGATCTGCCTGTGTGCCATGCCCGTCTTCCCTTGTGAAGGTGGGTCCTCTTGCTAGCATAGGAGAAGCTCCAGGGGGTGCAGTGGATGAAGGGGACTGAGGGATCCTCCTGCAGCTGGGGTCTCCGGCAGCAGTCGCAGTGGCTTAGTTGCAGTGGTCAGTTGTTAGCCGAGGAAGGAGTGAAGGGCTAAAGTCGCAAGTCTAAAAGGAAGAGCCAGCTGCCTCTGACTGGTGGGAGGTGGCATGTGAGAAACACAGAGGAGTCAGGATGATTCCACAGCGGGGCATGAGCAACTGTAGGAGAGGCAGGAGAGGGAGTGGCCAGTCCCCCTGGCCACTCTATAGACCACACTGAGTACATTCCTCCTCACATGAGCTCTGCTCCTCAGTTGTTTTCTCACTGCTGCCTCCTCCTCCTGCCTCTTCTCCTCTTCTTCCTCTTCCTTCTCCTCCCCTCCCCTCCTCTTTTTAGAGTCCTAGAGATTAAACCCAAGGCCCTGCCGAAGGTAGGGAGTGTTTCCTTTCTAGCTTTGCCCTCGGGCTGTTTTCTATTGTTTGTTTGCTAGTGTCTTCATGAGTTTCCCAGAGTAGCCTGGGATTTGCTGTGTAGCCTAGGTCGGCCCAGCTTGTCTCTGCTTGTCCAGTGCAAGCCTGCCCCACGTGGCTCTCGTCAATGCTCAAGTTGCAAGGTGACTAACACCCTTCTCAGCCACAGAGGACACATGGCAGGCACATAACAAATCCTGCAAGCAGACTGAGCTGAGGACAGAGGGCTGCGGCTGTCTCTTCCTGAGCAAGCCAGTACCACCCTAGTCTGGTTCCTTGCAACACCAGACTGTGTGGCAGCTGAAAGTGAGGCATTGTGACTCACTTTCTGCAGGGGGTTCCCTGGGAATGGTTCTCTTCGTGCTGCATCCTTTTTGCCACTCCTATGCCACCTTGCCGTATGTGGACAAGTGCACAAGTGCACGTGCTATGGGGCACGCACAATGCGATGAACTCATTGGGATGCTTCTGAATTAGACAGGCCTCAGGCCGAGAGGGTTTCTTAGGAACAACAGGTATTTGGTGTGATCCACGTCCGTTCTGTCTTGTGTCTGCATTTTGCAGAGTATATCTTACCCCACCAGAAAGAAAAAGAAAACCTAGCATGTCATGTCTCTACTATTTCTAGCAACAGCATTGAAAGGTTTTGAAACTTGAGAACATTGTTTCTCCATAGCCCCTGCCACACCTCAGATAGAAGGCAAAGAAGCATGTGGAACTCCCACTACAGCCACAGGCCTAGCCCTGAGCAGGCCAGGCTGGCACTGGAGTGACTGTGGGAGCGAGAGCCCAGCTGGGCAGCCACACAGCGGGCCATCAGGAATGAAAGGAGGACTCAGAGACTTCACAGTAGATCACATCCAGGTTTTGTGTAAGCTCCAGCATTCTGCTTCCCCTCCTTCTCACCTCAAGGTTGAAGGCTGGGGAGCCAAGAAGACCCTTCTCTGCCAGGAATGTCATTTAGATGTTTCCAGTGCCAGTGGTGTGTCGTGGACTGAAGGTGCATAGAAACCAGACACCAAGGCCATCTGGTGACACTGCCAACAGTACAGACAAGGCCTGTGTGGAACTCTAGGTAGAGGATGTCAGAGCACCAGAAACCGCCCTTCACTCTTCACTGTAGGGAAGTGCTCTGTTGCTATGGTCTGGGCACGGTCATACTACCGTAAGGTGTCTCCATAGGTCAGGGTCTGAAGGGGCTAGGGTCCTCCACGCCAGTTACCCCAAACGCTCTGTAGCCGTGGCTGTGTGTCCTTGGGGCAAGGACCTGGGCATATTCTAGCCTTTTCCTCTTGTGTCATTTGTTTCTTACAGGATCTTGCTTTGTATCCCAGGCTTAGTTGGAACTTACTATGGAGCCCAGACTGGCCTCAAATTCATGCTTCCAAATGGATTACAGGCACAAACCATCACACCCAGTCACTTTATGATCCTTAAAAAAAAAATTAAAAATTACATTAAAATTTGTGGGGGGGCATGAGTGCCATAGTGTGTGTGGGGGGGTGTCAAAGGACAACTTTTGGGAGTTGGCTCTCACCTCCCACTTTGTAAGAGTTGGGGATAGAGCTTGGGCAGTTGTGCCTCCCAGCAAGTGACTTAACCTGCTGAGCCACGTTGGCTGCGGCCCATTCTGGGTCTCTAACTAAGGATAGAAACTACTTCATTGGCATTCTTGAGATAACAGAGTGCTTGCAGTAAAGTGCTCAGTGTCTGCCCCAGAGGAGTTAACCATTTGTGCATAGTTTTACTTTAAAATATTTCGCTTTTAGTTTTATTTATGTATATATAATAGTGGGTATGTATACGTGAGTCATACCTGAGGAGGCCAGAAGCTGTGGGATTTCCCCAGAGCTGGGGTTAAAGGGGGTTGTGAGCTACCTAGTGTGAGTGCTAGAAGCTCAAATTGGGATCCTCTGACAGAGCAGAGCAGCAAGTGGTGGTGGTGTCATTTTGTTAATCCACAATGGGGTCTCAGTTTGTAGTTTTGCCTGGAACTCGCTCAGTAGACCAGGATAGCTTTGAACTCAGAGATCCACCTGCCTCAGCCTCTTGGATGCTGGGGTTAAAGGTGTATACCTGTTCACCTGACTTTTGTTTTTTTTAATAAATATTTATTTTATGTATCTATGAGTGGGTGTGGCATTATTTGTGCACTGCATGTATGCAGGTGCCTGCAGCTGCCAAAAGAGGGTATTGAATCTCGTGGAGCTGGAGTTTTAAGTGATTATGAGCCACCTGACACGGGTGCTGGGAACCAAAACCAGGTCCTCTGCAAGAGCACCAGGTCTTCTTAACTGCCGAGCCATCTCTCCAGCCCCTTTCCATAATTATAAAACTTAAATTTATTGTTTTAACTAATATATGTGAAACTGGGACTCTGTGGTGGAGAGTCTGCATAGCATGCTAGAAGGTGCCAGACTCTATTCTCACACTTGAAAATAAAACAAAAGCAGAGAAGCAGAAAGGTTTGAAGGTCTCCAAGTAAACTCAGCTCTGGGCTGCTGTATCAGTGGATACTGACAGGGATACAGCATGACAGTTTTAAATTATCCTGGGCCTGCTTACAGTCACCACAGCCTCCACGGAAAGAAATCTGTGTATCACACAGGCCCCTCCCAGCCCTGAGACTCGGGAGCTTACTGACCTGTCCCACACATCCTCAGCTCTCTGTTCCAGGTACCAAGCCCGCTGGCTGCTGAAGCCCTCTCCTGCAGTCCTGCACTGCCAGTTCTGTCTCTTGTTCTGCTGTCCTGGTCCCTGTCCTTCCCTTCTCTCTGTGTGAGTCATCACCTGCCTCACTTCAGGGGAGTTCATTGCCTGTGACTTTACAGAGAGCTCTGGTGACTGGAGGTCCCAGGACAGAAGAAGGGCGCGCTCAAGCACGGGTGCTCAAACGAACACACACACACACACACACACACACACACACACAGACACACACACACACACACACACACACACACACGCACACGGTGAGGGTGGGGCTGAAGGTCGAGGCCTGGCCCCAGTTTGGGAAGCCCTCTGAGACCTGCGGTGCCAGCCTGTGTCCTTTTCCCTTCTAGCTTCATTTTCAGGCTGGCTGCAAGCCTTAGAAGCCCCAGAAGGCTTCAGAGGTCATTGCTCTCTGCTTATCTATCCATACCTTTAGGAAGCTTCCATGCTCCCCTCAACCATTTTCTCCCGAGTATCATCTTCTTAGGGTTCAGGGCTGTGCTGGGATCTGGCACATAGCAGTAATGTAGAACACCCAGCACAGTTTGAAGTAACAGTAGATTCAGTCTGGAGTGTGCAGGGAGGGCTTCCTAGAGGAGGTGACTGGGTTTTGGGGGGTAGGTAGAAGTTCAAGATGAAGCAGAGGTCCTCACTGTGTACAGAAGGACCGGGAGGCTTCTGGCAGCTGCAAAGAGGGATTGGTGGAGGTAGAAGAGTAAAGACAAGAAAAACAAAGGCTCCTTTAATCCCATCACGTAGGAGGCCAAAGCAGGAGGCAGGAGGATGCTGTGAGTTTGAGGCCAGCCTGGGTTACATAGCTAACCCTGTTTTTAAAACTAATGACTTTTTTTTTTTTTTTCAAAAAAGCTTCTATAAACTAATACCACGAAGAGGTGGACACGGACACACACACACACACACACACTTGGACACAGTTCTCTGCATCTAGAACAGCCCCTCCCACCAGGCCTCCCAGAGACAACTCCTGGCTTCACTGTGGGTCCCCCCAGGCTGCTGACCCTCTGCCACATCACAGTGTAAAGGTGCTTCTGTGTCTAGCCCACTGATTTTCACTTGAGGAGACACAGAAACAGGCCCATCTGTAATGTGCTCCATGAGCAGGGAAGCCTGAAGACAGCAGGACCCGTGGTTATTAGAGAGCAGAGCCAGGCCTGGAACTGCCTCTTCGCTCCCTGGCTCAGCCTTCTTCCTCCTGGCCCCGAGAGGCTGGCATCACTGGTATGTTTTCAGGTAGATTTGCAGCTGTTTTGCTGTGTAGACTTTATTCCTGGAGTTTGGACCCTGTGTGTCCTCCCTTCCCCACAACCTAGAAAGGCTCTGTGACGTATGGATGGGGACAAGAGACAGCTGCTGTGTGGAAATGCTGGGGAGAGGCACAGAGAGACTGGCTTTTCTGGGCACAGGGGTGGTTCCTGCCCAGGTACTGGGAGCAGATTTATTTCTGATTTATCTCTGTGGGGGAGGCATACTGGAGACTTGAATACTTGTTCTGTTGATCCTGCCAGGCTTAGATTTCATGGCACTCAAGAAACTGGCAACTAAGAGACCTGGATTGTAACGATGGCAGCCCTTCCCTGTTATGTAGCCCTGTCAGGTCACTTGCCTCTCTGATCCTTTTCTTAGCCATCAAGAGAGGATTGGGTCTGAAGGCCGGAGCCCTCTCCTCACATCACCACAGTTGCCCTTTCTTGGTGCTGGGCATGGCTTGTAAAATGACTGATCATGTGAAGCCAACTGAGTGAGCAGTATTATTAGTTCCTGTCTTGTTTGTTTTATTTTGTTTTTGTATCCCATGGTCCTGGAGATCAACTCAAGACTTGGCACATACTGGACAAGCGCTCCAGCACTGAGTTAGACCCTCCAGCCCTTAGTTTACAATTTTTTTGTTTGGTTTTGTTTTTCAAAACAGGGTTTCTCTGTGTAACCATGGCTGTCCTGGAACTCACTCTACAGACCAGGCTGGCCTCGAACTCAGAGATTGCTGGCCTCTGTCTCTGCCCCCTGAGTGCTGGGATTAAAGGCATGGACTACCATGCCTGACTCTGTTTGTTCTTTTTCTTATGTATTTCTCTGTGTGTGTGTGTGTGTGTGTGTGTGTGTGCGCGCGCGCGCGCGCGCGCACTAAGAGAACTCAGGTCCTCTGCAGGAGAAGTCTACATTCTTAACTGTTGTGTTATCTCTGAGCCCCAATTATTTATGTTTGTTTATTCTGTTGTTGTGTTTGGGATTGATTCCACCAAACTCCCACATGCTAGGCAAACACTTTACTCCTTAGCTATGCTCTGAGCCTTTGTATTTTATTTTTAGTCTCTGATGGGCCCTCATTTAGTTGCTGAGGAGGGACTAGAACTTGCCCTGTAGCCCAGACAGTCCTTGAACCTGGATCCCTCTGACTTAGCCTCTAGAGTAGCTGCAGTTACAGGCCAATCCAACCAGGCCCCGTTTATGAGGGTGCAGGCTGTCCTGACTGGTTCTGTGTCAACCTGACACAAGCTGGAGTTATCACAGAGGAAGGAGCTTCGGTTGAGAAGATGCCTCCATGACTTCCTTTGGTGATGAACAGCAGCACGGAAGTGTAAGCTCAATAAACCCTTTCCAGCCGGGCAGTGGTGGCACACCCTTTAATCCCAGCACTCGGGAGGCAGAGACAGGCGGATTTCTGAGTTCGAGGCCAGCCTGATCTACAGAGTGAGTTCCAGGACAGCCAGGGCTACACAGATATACAGAGAAACCCTGTTTCGAAAAACCAAAATAAATAAATAAATAAACAAACAAACAAACAAACCCTTTCCTCCCCAACTTACATCTTGGTCATGATGTTTGTGCAGGAATAGAAACCCCGACTAGGACACAGGCCCTGATCCTTAGCTTTTTGTTGTTGTCGTTGAACCTTTAAAGCCCAGCTCAGTCACCCTGCTCTGGGAAAGCCACCTGCTCTTTCTCCCTTAGCACTGCTTTGTCTCAAGAGCTCAGAGCCCTCCTGCTCTCCTCTTTCCTACGCTCACATCTGACAGGTCAGTCATATCTCAGTCACGAGGAGTTAATGCTTGTTCTGGGCTAGAAACCAGAGACCCAGGTGGCTCTGAGTTCCCACCTTTGGGAGCCTCCAGCCCAGCAGTGGGCAGATGCGCACAGTAGGCCATGATGGTGTATTCAGTGGGCAAATGCGCACAGTGGGCCATGATGGTGTATTCAGTGGGCAAATGCGCACAGTGGGCCATGATGGTATATTCATGTTACACTCAGCTGGAGGAAGTTTTACTTCAAGTTCATTTTTTTTGTTGTTGTTTTTTTGAGACAGGGTTTCTCTGTGTAGCCCTGGCTATCTTGGAACTCCCTCTGTAGACCAGGCTGGCCTCGAACTCAGAAATCCGCCTGCCTCTGCCTCCCGAGTGCTGGGATTAAAGGCATGTGCCAACACTGCCCGGCTTCAAGTTCATTTTTTATTGTTGTTTGTGTATGCATTGATTTGGGGCTACCTGCCCTGTGCGTGTGTCAGAAGACAACTGTGTGATGGCTCCTCTCCTTCCAGGATTAGTAGGGTTCCAGGAATCTACTCAGCACACCAGGCTGGCCCACAAGCACTCTACCCATGGGACCATCTCCTGGGCCATGATGAAAACGTAATAGAGTAGCCGCCACAGTTTACCTTGGACATCAGCATTATTTGGTGATTTCCCTCTGCTCTTTTTTGAGATTAATTTCCACTGAGTTGCTCGGGCAGGCCTCAAACTTGTGATCCTCCTGCCTCAGTATCTTAAGTGGGTAGGATCATAGGAAGGCACTGCCGCAGCTCATTTATGGCTGGCATTCCTTACCTCTGTCATCTCTTCTACTGCATCTCCTTCTAGCCATTGCTCTGCTACAGGTCAGCAAACTGAGGACAGGGCCCATAAAGTAACTTGTCAAGGCCACCTTGCTGGTCAGTGACGGTACCCTGATTAGGGCCCGGTTTGCTGGCCGTGGAACACAGTAGGTAGCCACTGCTACACAGTCTTTCCTCCTACAGGTCTGTCTGGGAACCTGCTGAGGCAGTGGCTGAATCTGAACTATGTTTGCTCTATGGGTCCCACAGCTGAGGTGCTAGTAAGAAATCGTGTCTGATGAACTCTGACCTGTTGCCCTAAGAGCTGGCAGCAAAGACCCTGAGCTCCTGCGTAGTTCTTAGGAGGATACCTTCAAAAGCAGATGGTGCTCAAGAGAGCCATGAAGGAGGATGGAAACTGTGCAAAGACTTCCCTGGGGAAGAAGGGCTCATGGAAAAAAAATGGCTGCCTCGGTCTTCAGGGAACTGCTTTGGGCCTCTTTAGCCCTGGGCGGGTCCTCTGGGAAACCAGCTAGGAATGAAACTAGAGGTGTGGTGTGAGTGACTAAGAGCAGACTCCACATATTGGCTGTGTGAATTTGAACCGAGTTGCTTAACCTTTCTATGGCTTAGTTTCCTCATCTGTAAAACAGGGTCCCCTTACAGCCATGGTGAGGGGTAGCTGAGGTCAAGGGTCAGTGCAGACGGCTCCACATGCTGTCGCTGTAGCTTCCTGTGAGGCATCGCCTCTCAGTGCTGTGCTTGAGGCTGCTTGGTTGCTGGAGCTGTTGAAGAGGGAGATAAACAGAATCACTGCAGTGAACAAAGGCATCCCCTGACCCCCTGCTAAACTGCAGCTCCACAGCAGCCCTCTGGCCTGGAAGTAGTGTGTCAGAGTCCCCAGCTACCACCGGGACCCTGGTGGCCTAACACTGGTAGGCCTCTGAGGCCCCTCTACCCAGAATTCCTCTCTAACTTCCCAGGCTAGAGAAGCCTGTGGGAAGTGGAACCAGGAACAGGTGTTCACCCTTGCAACCATGTGCAACATGGGACAGTTCTGCTATGCCCACCCAAGCAGATGGGGATAGCTTGAGAAATGTGAATGTTTTCATGGTGAGGGTAGAACAGCTGCAGAGAGCCTTGAGAATTCCCAGTCAATCCAAAATCTGGTGGCATTTCTGTCAGCGTGCACTTGTGCACACACATGTTTAGACGACCACTTACACAGGAAGGAAGGAATACTCCACCTCTCCCCCAGCTACTTCCCACAGGGAGGCCAGCTGGGAGCTGTTTTCAAGGGTTTGTGCAAAGCTGGGATGTGGAATTCCACACTTTCCTACCTCACGCCTCTGAGTGGACAGGATGCCTGGGAGGACAGCGTCAGGATTGAGGGGATCACTGGGCTTAGAGCACACACTCTTGTGGAACTGGTTCTGTGGCCATTGACAGGTCACTTGCTCTCTCTGACCCTCCATAATGTGGAAAATTAAATGCTGTCTGAGGTCCTTTCTGGCTCCCTTGTCTCTAGATCTGGTTCTGTGTCTGCCCTACCCAAATTCCAGCAGAGCTAAGTCACTGCTGCCACAGTCTGTACCCTGGAGGGGCCTGTTTCTTGGAATCTTGCCTCAATGCTGGCTTTTGTCACTATACCAGGTACCCTGTCTGTCATTTCTGCCCCCTTCATTACAGGCGTCAACTAGTTTCCTGTGTTTCAGGGCTTTTGAGGGGTACAGACAGGGTGGGGATAACTGGAATCAGGGCCTTGGGAGAAGACACGCTAGGACAGATCTCAGGCAGGCACACTCCTTTCCCTGAGGAGCCTCCCTCCTGATAGACTGTCCCTCTCCCAAGCACTTCCAGTAGCACTGCAGGCAGGAAGCCAAGAGTGAATAGATCCTGGCCTTCCCTGCAGCCTGTGTTCAGCCCTGCACTCAGCCTAGAGGCCCCTCAGGCCTAGAACCCCCTGCAGAAAACTAGGAAGCAGGGCCAAACAGGAGACTGGGTAGAAATGGGAAGGAAGGGTTCCAGGGACACACCTGCAGCCCAGGTGTCCTGGGAGCAGTCTTTTTGTTTGTTTGTTTTGTTTGTTTGTTTTTGAGAGGGAACAGTCTTAAGTAGAAGAAAGCATGCTGTCCACTGGTCAGAAGACCCCAAGCCCATCCATCCTGCCTCTCAGAGCTCCATCTTGCCATCTGTCCTGTAGGAACACCAGCTGTCCACCTGCCGTGGAGGACTCATAATCTAGAAAAGCACAGCCATCCCCATGAGCTTCTCACAAAGGTCCCCAGTGCCTAGCAGAGCAGGCTCAGGGAAAATATTGACACTGTGTCTAATGGCTGAGAGCTCCTTACCCTGGGTTCAGGTCCCTGTGCTAGAGCAGGACCCTTCCCTGCAGAGCCTGGGCTTGTTCTCTGCAGCAGAGGAACAATACCAGACTACTAGGTCTGAGTGTGATGGCACGTGCCTCTGGCACAGTGCTGGTTTGTGGGGCACCCTCAGGAACAGCAAACACCCTTTGTGTTACTGCTCCTAGCCTGCTCCACACACGTGCACCCTCTCCAGGTGGGATGCTGGCCCACTGTCATTTCATGGACCAGGACAGTTCTGTGGATTGGACTGGTGAATACAGAGGATGAGAGGCATCTTCCAGCCTTCTGCTAGGTAGAAGTGAAGCTCTCCTCTGCTTATTCTGGGCTGTCTCTTGCACGTCTACCTTCTCCTAAGGCAGCTGTTGTTGCTGACTCTACAGAAGATCCCAGACACTCAAGGGCAGCTGGCTTGGGCTGGACTCCTTTTTGGGGGTACTTTCAAACATTTATTCATGTGTATATATGTGCTTACATGTGTGCCATAGCCTGCTTGTGGGGATCAGAAGACAACCTATAAGAGTTGGTTCTCCGTTGTGTGGCCCCAGGGATCCAACTCGGGTCACCAGGCTTGGTAACAAGTACCTGCACTCACATGGGCTACTTTACTACTCCCTAGAGACGCACTCTTGACCTTGGGAAGCTGAATTAGACTCCCTTGACTTAGTCGGCCCACTTCCTATGACTAAGTACACATTTAAAGAGACTCAGCTTTAGAGGGTTTCATTTTTTGTTTTGTGTGTGTATGTTTATATTGTATGTGAGTGTGTGTGTGTATATTTACATTGTGTGTGGATGTGTATATGAGTGTGTGTTTATGGTATGTGTGTATGTGTGTGTTTAGAGTGTGAGTGTGTATTTATAGTGTGTGTGAGTGTGTGTTTACAGTGTGTGTGTTTACAGTGTAAGTATGTGTTTACAGTGTGTGTGTTTACAGTGTGTGTTTACAGTGTGTGT
>JADRCH010000293.1:1030291-1122714 GCA_019843965.1 Rhynchomys soricoides
GTGTGAGTGTGTTTACAGTGTGAGTGTGTGCTTACAGTGTGTATGTGAGCGTGTGTTTACAATGTGTATGTGTTTATAGTGTGTGTTTACAGTGTATGTATATGTGTGTGAGTGTGTTTACAGTGTGAGTGTGTATTTACAGTGTGTGTGTTACAGTGTGTATGTGTGAGTGTGTTTACAGTGTGTATGTGTGTGTAACTGTTTATTATGTGTGTGTTTACAGTGTGTGTGTGTGTGTGTGTGTGTGTGTGTGTGCACACGTGCGCGCCGAACTACAGTCCTCTTGCTGGAGTGGCATACACAAAGCCATCATCCCCACCCCAGTTTGAGAGGTTTTAATCTAAGATTGAAAAGATTGATCTTGCTTTGGATCTGTGGTGAGACAGCAGAGTGTGGGAGCAGCACATGGTGGAACAAAGTGCTTAAATCATGAACCAACAAGCAAAGAGAGCAAGGAGAGAACCTTGTGGGGCCTTTCTTTCTCCCTTTGAGGGTACACCCCCAGTGACCGAAAGACCCCACCTAGATCCCTCCTCATAAAGGCTCCTGGTGTTTTTAATCCTTTAAAAATTGACGTATTGAAAAATTCAAGATCCACAATGTAGCAGGCCTTGTAGTCTCCCCGTCAGGGCAGTGCAGATCTCTGGGTAAGGTGCTGCGGCCTTGTCTCCACTCTAGCTGGTTGCCTGACCTCTGAGGTTACCGGGGGGGAGGGGGGGGGAGGGATGGTGACGACTGTGGCTTTAAGATTGTAAGAGAAGGAGGCACAAGAGAGGGCTTCCTGTCCTGCCCTAGGCAGACAGGATGGTCAGGGAAGACTTCCTGGAAGAAGAGGCAGAAGCACAGTTGACCAGCCACACAGTGGGGGGGGGGGGGCTATCTGCTGGAACAAAGAAGGGGTTCAATTGGGGCAATTGCAAAGAATCTGACTATCAGGAGCTGGGAAGGAGAGTGGGCTAAGAGATGTACCTGGCGGCTGAGCGCTGGTGTTACTGAGAGACTCTGTAGCCTAGGCAGCTTTTCAGCATAAGAGGTGACTTTTGAAATAGGAATATGTACAAGGTTGCTTTGAGACTTCTTCCTAGCCTAAGACCCTCGGTTTTCCCCTAATATGTTGTTAGTGTCTCTGGGAGCTTGGCATTGTATGGGGACTGTAGTGCTGTCCTAGCATTGCCTGGGTCAGTACCTGAACAGAGGAGGGGCTTTGCCACAGAGAGAAATGTCCTTCCTTCCCAAGGGTCTAGGGGATAATGATGTCAAAGATCTGGCCAGGCAGGTCCTGAAGATCGTGGATGTGTCCCATCCCTGTATACCAAGTCAGCAGGTGTGTGCTAAGCTCCTAAGGTAGCCTTAGCCCTGGGCATATACTATAGGGTTCACCAGCTCAGAGCTTGCTTGGTAGGGAAGAGGAGAGAGCATTGGTCTTGAGCAAAGGCCTCACTACCTTTTGACCAAGATGGCTTTGGGGACTGGGTACCCAGCATGCATTTGGGTGCTCAGGTCTTTACCCACCTTCTTACTCCAAAAGCAAACCAGAGAGCTCATAGGGAATGTGGGGTCTGACCAAACCCGGCATCCTTAGAAGCCTGAGTCTGCAGCCTTAGCTTTGGCCATGACAGAGGATGGCCAACACTACTTGGGGAAATGGTTGGTGGATGTCACAGTGCCTTGATGCGGGCGGAGGGAGACAAGGAGAACTAGAATTTCAGAACTATGGAGTTTGCTGAGTGCTGGGCTTCAGACCTGAGCTCCCTCCTGGTCCTGCTACTGATTTGCTCTGATTTTGTGCAAATCCCTTCACCTTTTCAGCCTCAGCTGCCCCGTCTGTAGAGTGGATAGGATTGGGCTAAAGGCAGAGTGGCAGAGAGATTTCATCTTACTTGCCAAAACTGACTGATTGCCTTTGACTTCTTGGGATCTTCTGGAGCAACTGCCTAGTGTCTGTAAAAGCAGTTCTGTACAGCTGCCTACAGCCTGCAACCTGGGGCTGGAGGTTACTGAGTGTGTTCTGCAGGAGTGCAGACCCAGTGCCAGTTCTCCTGGCACTGATGCTCCTTTCGCTCTCATGTCCCCACTTTAACACCATCCATTGTCAGCTGGCGGATTATACACCTCCATGGCATGGAGCTTGCCCCCTTCCCCAGGACAGGATTGTTAGACTGTACATCTCTGTGTGGGATGTAAGTCAGCTCCCTGAGAAAGTGCCATGGGTTCAGGGTTGCTCCATGCCTTAGGTACTTTGCACCTTGATCATCAGTTTGACGTCTGTCTGTTAGAGGCCTATAGAGGTGCTGCTTTGTAACAGTGTACCACAGTAACAGACAGTTGGTGAGGTTCTGTGAAAATATCAGGCCCAAGACGGCTCAGCAGGTAAAGGTGCTTGCCGCCAAGCCTAAGGACTTAAGGTCCTGAGTTCAGTCCCCAGGATCTGGTTGAAGGAAAAAAACAACTCCCACAGGTTGTCCTCTGACATCCACCCATGTGCCATGGTGCATGCATACTTGTACATGCATGCACACACACACACACACTTTTTAAATAATTATTTTATACCATAGCCCTGTGAAGCTGGTATTATCCCTTCCGTTTTACAGGCAAGGAACCCGAGGCTCAGAGAGTTAACAGAGCGGCCTTCTGAGACCAAGCCTGTGCACCTCTCGCCAGCTGCTCTCCTGGTCCCCAGTCCTGTCCCCAACCTTCTGTTCTTCTGGCTCCCCTGAAAAGCCCACGGCCTCCCGTTCTCTCGCCCTTCACAGGTTTCCATGTGATCCCCACCATCTCGAGCATCGTCCCAGAGAGCTGCCTGCTGATCGTAGTGGGGCTGCTGGTGGGGGGCCTGATCAAGGGCGTTGGAGAGACGCCCCCCTTCCTGCAATCAGATGTCTTCTTCCTCTTCCTGCTGCCACCCATCATCCTGGATGCAGGCTACTTCCTGCCTCTGAGGCAGTTCACGGAGAACCTGGGCACCATCCTGATCTTTGCTGTGGTGGGCACACTATGGAATGCTTTCTTCCTTGGTGGCCTCTTGTACGCCGTGTGCCTGGTGGGTGGCGAGCAGATCAACAACATTGGCCTGCTGGACACCCTGCTCTTCGGTAGCATCATCTCCGCTGTGGATCCGGTGGCTGTGCTGGCTGTCTTCGAGGAGATCCACATCAATGACCTGCTACACATCCTTGTCTTCGGAGAGTCCCTGCTCAATGATGCCGTCACTGTGGTGAGGGGTCAGGGGCCACACCACACGCACATGGGCACAGGCAATATCTTATCCTTCTGCTAATGATAATAAAGATGGCCAGTGTCCCTCCATGCTTGCTGTGTGTCAGGCACTGCTCTGAGCACTGGAACATGGATTTTCTCTTTTAATCTTCAGGACAGTCTGAGGAGAGATGTATTTTCTTACCTTACAGAACTAGAAACAATCCATAGAAGTTAGCCAGCTTACTAGAATGTGGTGGAGCTGAGATTTGAGGCAGTGTGCTTGGTCCAGTCTATTGCCTTCCATGACTTGAGCTGCTGACCTAGTAGGTCATTTGCTTCCTGACCAGCTTGTGTTTGCTGTGTTGCCCATTTACTGGGCTTCCTCGTGCCTCAGTTCATACCCCATTTAATGTCTGTGGAGCCTTTTGGCTCTTGTGTTGGCAGTTTCAGACTTTGGTGTGTGCAGGATTTGGGTTAAAGGAAACCTCTAGGGTGTGGGAGGTGGAATTGGTAGCTCTGGGATGATGCCTGGTTTCCTTGTTGTTTGTTCATTCGATTGGGTGGTTGGTTTCTGTTTTGTTTGAGACAGGGTTTCTCTGTTTAGCCCTGGCTGTCCTGGAACTTCCTCTGTAGACCAGGCTGGCCTTGAACTCAGAGATCTACCTGCCTCTGCCTCCCGAGTTCTGGGTCTAATGGTGTGCATCACTGCCACCGCCCAGCTGACTACTTGTTTTCATGTGACTTTAAGTGAGAAATTCTTCCTCTTCTAGGCCTCTCCTTTGACAGTTCTCAAGCGACAGAGTTGTAGTGCTGTTGTCCAAAGGCCAGGTAGTGTTTCCTGGGATTCCTAGAGGAATTCAGCTTGTTCACGTGCACCTGAAGTCTGGGTGCCTAACTGGAACCATCCCCCAGCTGAGTCAGATTGATGGTACAGGAAGCAACAGTGTGCTTGCATGAGTTGATAACTCCATCTGTGTGTAGGTCAGTGCTGGTCACATGGCTGATGCTCCGGCGCTCCCAGTCTGAAAGAATGCTACCTTATCTGCTTTTCACAGTGGCTCTGTGGCTTTGTTAGGTTTCTGTTGCTATGGTAGAACACCATGACTAGCAGCAGCCTGAGGAGAAAGGGTATATTTCAGCGTTCAGTCAAGTCATGCACCGACCCTGAGGGAGGTCAGGGCAGGAACTGGAGACAGGAACCTGGAGGTAGGAGCTGAAGCAGAGATCCTGGAGGGGTGCTGCTTACTGGCTTGCTCACCCTGATTTCTTGTACAACCCAGGGCCACCTGCCCAGAGGTGAGCTGGGTCCTCCGTCATCAAGAAAATGCCCCAGTGCATTGGCTACAGGCAGTCTGAAGGAGGCATTTTCTCAGCTGAGGGTCTTCTCAGGTAGCTCTAGCTTGTATAAAGATGGCCCCTGCAAACCAAACCAAACCAAAAAACAAACAGGACAATGACACTCTTATCTGAAATGGAGGCATCAGGAGGCTCCTAGCTGAAGAGGTCACGTGACTGCTGGGGTCACGTGGGCCCACAGGCCTACACCATATTTTCTTTTTCACTCGTCATACCACTGACAATAACTCCAAGCTAGAACAGAGGACCTGGCCTCAGTACTGTTGCAGTGACCCATGTGGCAGACTATGATCACTCATGAGCATCCCCAAGCCAGGAGTGAGGTTAGCCTATGGAGGGGCACACTGCTGCTGAGGCCCATCCTGCCTCCCAGAGAGCTGTGATCCACTGGTGCCCAGTCAGTGCCCAGCATCTACCCTTTCTGCCAGCCCCAAATTGGGCCTTTTTTTTTTTTTCTTTCTTTAGACTTGATTAGACTGAGAGCAGCCATCCAGTCAGTCCTTCAGAGACTGGTGGAACAAGTTCCAGGCCTGCCTGAGTCTCCCTCTACCAAGGGGATAGGTATCCTTGACTTGCATACCAGTAGAGATCGTGACCACCATGTACAGACAGGGTCCCATTCAGGGCTGGGATGCAGTAGAGACCTCCAGCTCCACAGTGTCTAAGCCTGGCTGTCCTTTGTAACTATTCAGGCGTCTTGTTTAATTGGAGATTTCTCAGTCCTACTTGGTGGATCCCGGCCCACACATGACCTGGCTCCGTGTATGTTCAGAGGTTAACAGGTTCTGTCCTGGTTTACTGTCTGAACTTCCCTGCCTTGTGCTAAAGAAGGGGCAATCCAGAGAAGCCATGGTTTATACCAGGTCAAACAGTGAGATAGATCTGGTAGTGCCAGTAGTGGTGGTACCACAGGAAGTCCCAATCATGCTGAGTGCTTTACTTAGTTCTTATGACAGCCCTGTGACACAGGCACTGCATTTGTTCCACCTTGTAGAAAAGTGAAGCACGGGAAAATTAGGTCATTGGCCATGTGTGCAAAGGAGTATGTTTGTTACCAGCAGAGTGTACTGCAGGCTTCCAGTGTGCCCCTCTAGCAAGCTCCCTAAACCCTAGCCCTGTTCTACACTCTTGGCGCTAGGTTTCTCTGCTGCCTTGTGGTCTATATTCATGGTTCTGGATGGTGGAAGGATGGGATAAACAGGGGCCAGGCCCTGCCCCCCTGCCTACCAGCCTGCATGCACTTTCCAGGTCCTCTATCACCTTTTTGAGGAGTTTGCCAGCTATGACTATGTGGGCGTCTCGGACATCTTCCTCGGCTTCCTGAGCTTCTTCGTTGTGGCCCTCGGCGGGGTGTTTGTGGGCGTGGTCTACGGGGTCATCGCAGCCTTCACCTCACGATTTACCTCCCACATCCGGGTCATCGAGCCGCTCTTCGTCTTCCTCTACAGCTACATGGCTTACCTGTCAGCTGAGCTCTTCCACCTGTCTGGAATCATGGCGTGAGTCAGTGTGGCAGGCAGGCTTGGTGGGGTAGCTCCTTACCATGGAGTCCCCAGATCTCTGTGGTGGTGAGGAGCTCCCCAGCATCTGAGCTCTGGGCTCCAGACTTGCATGGGGTACATTGGAGTGGTTCCAGTCTTTCGAGGCCTTCCATAAGAAGCCACTTCCGTAGGACTCCTGGGATTCAGGAATCTGAAGATAATTTGGAGGGAGTTGAGGCAAAAAGTGTTAGGGCTAGCCTCAGGAATAGGAGGCTAGCCTCAGGCACAGGAGATAGCATCCAGTGCTGCCCTAGGAAGCTGAGCTGGAAGTCTTAGGTCTCAGTCCTGCTATTTCCTCCTATTTTCTTAAAGAGAGTCCCGAGATAGATGCGGCTAAGGGTCCCTAGAAGGGCTTACCACGCACCTTCCAGCCTGAGTCCTAGAGGCCCCGAGGTCTCTGTTGAGAATTGGGCCCTAAGAAGAGTCAAGGCGCAAGGGAAGCAGAAGTGCACAGGCCACCTTAACCTAGGAACTCTGGATAGTAGGGAAGGAGCCTGCAAAGCTCCCTAGAGGGACCCTGTGTGTTGGGAACTTCATACTAGGAGGGGGTGAACCCAGAGTGTGGCACTGGCTGTCATTGGGCAGATGCAGTGTGCCTTGTGGAAGAGACAAAGGCTTAGAGTTGCCCAGACTGAGGCTGTTGCATTGCCACTTGCCTTGGGAGGACAGCGGAGGCGACTTTGTTCTTCTAAAACTCCTGTCTCTTGCCTGAATTTGCTGGCCTTGTGTGCTTGGTCAGCCTGGTGCTGTCAGCCTGTAACCCTTGAACCCTGTTCTTCTTCACCCCAAGCCTCATTGCCTCAGGAGTAGTGATGCGCCCCTACGTGGAGGCCAATATCTCCCACAAATCCCACACCACCATCAAGTACTTCCTGAAGATGTGGAGCAGCGTCAGCGAGACCCTCATCTTCATCTTCCTCGGTGTCTCCACCGTGGCAGGCTCCCACCAGTGGAACTGGACCTTTGTCATCAGCACCCTGCTGTTCTGCCTCATCGCCCGAGTGCTGGGTAAGGGCCAGGCCCAGGCCAGGGAGGAGTGTGTGCATGAAGCATACACATGTGACACGTGTGGAGGAGCCGGGCTGTGGAGTAGCTGTGTGGAATACAGCATGAGGCTAGGTTGTGGGTATGTAAGTATGTTGATGTCTCTAAGAGCTGGACTGTGGTGTGTGTGTGGTGGTGTTTGAGTTTGTGAGGTGTATTGTGTATAAGAGCTGGCTGTACTGTATGGTGCAGTATGTAGAGGGGATAGGCTGAGTGCCTGCTGCAGTGTATTGAGGAGGGAGGCCTGTGGGGTGTCTTAGTACCATGTGTAGAGGAGCTAACCTGTGGGTGTATAGCACAGTGTGATGAGGGGCTGAGCTATGAGGAATCTAGTATAGCATGTGAAGGGGCGAGTGGGATGTGTATGGTGCAGTGTGCCCCTGTCCGTGCCCCTGTCCGTGCCCCTGTCCCTGCCCCTGTCCCAATGGTTCCTGGATGCTCTCATTTCTTCTCTGCAGCGCTGACACCATTTGAGGCCATTAGGGGAGAGAAGCCCCATGCCTCATGCTCATGTGGAGGCACCGTAGACAATGTCACAGTGACGTATTGGTGAAGGGCCTTTAGACTCTCCAAAAACATGGTGGCTTTCTCGGGTCCTCAACCCAGCCTGTAACCCTGAACCAAATATTCTGTCGTCGTGACATGTATGTCCAAAGCTGCCAGGCTAGTGTCACCCATTGAATCAGGAATGTGGATCCCACCCTATTGCTAGATTTCCCTCACCTCCGTGGCCAGGATGCTGCTGTGTTCTGCATCTCACTTCCTTTTCCGAGAGTGTGCACGTGTGCACTTGGAAGCCAGAGGTCCACAGTGTGCTTTCCCCTATCACTGTCCACAGTTTTCAGTGTTTTTGTTTGTTTAGGGTTCTTTGTTTGTGACAGGATCTTAATATACAGACCAGGCAGATCTTGAAGTCTTGGTAATTCTTCTGCCTCAGCCTTCCGAGTGTTGGGATTACAGGTGTGAGCTGCCCTGAGATTTTGTGGGATTTTTACTGTTGGTGAACAGGTTTTGTTTGTTTGATAGTGCTGGGGATGGAACCCAGGCCCATGCCTGCAGGGCACGCACTCTTCTGCCTCCCTCTCCTCTCAGCCTGCACTTTGAAACAATGTTTCCCTATGAACAATTTCTAGTCTATAGAAAAGTAGAGACAAGAGGGTAATTATTTCCCACCTGTTTTAATAAATTCAACTCAGTACCATGATTGTTTCTTCCTGTCCCTTGACCTGTAGCCCCTGAAGGCCTCTGGGATATCTTCAGAACAAATACTGGTTGAGGATCCCTTTAAAGACCCACCAAGGTCTTGCATTGAGTGATCTGGAGCTCCTGGGCTGAGGGACCCAGGAAATGGGTGAACTGGAAGGGCTTGGTGGGAGAAGCGTCCTGGCCAGCCTGACCTCTCCTCTGCCTGCTCCCTGGCAGGTGTCCTGGTCCTCACCTGGTTCATCAACAAGTTCCGAATTGTCAAGCTGACCCCCAAGGATCAGTTCATCATTGCCTACGGGGGCCTGCGAGGGGCCATTGCCTTCTCGCTGGGCTACCTCTTGGACAAGAAGCACTTCCCCATGTGTGACCTGTTCCTCACCGCCATCATCACCGTCATCTTTTTCACAGTCTTTGTGCAGGTGCTGGGCCTGGGGTGGGCAGGCCCCTGCCTGGGGGCAAGAGGAAAGTGTGTTGCGTAGAAAAGGCTGTGGGTACGCTGTTGCTAGCTTGCCGCACGACTTTGGGCAAGCCATCTCCCTTTGGGGCCTCAGTTCTCAGTTGTGTTAGTGTGACATTGTGAAGTCAGTGATCAGTATGTGAAGTGACCGATGTGGTCCAGCCTCAGTAAGAGCCACTGGAGTGACATGGGCAGCCAGCAGGCCCAAGATCTGACTGCCCCAGCTCATGGTAGGGCTAAGTGGTGTCTTGGTTTGGAGTCTGCAGCAGCTCAACATAGGCAGGCGGACAGTCTCCTGAGTCAGGAGCCTGAGGCCTGGACTCAGCCTAACGCTCCACTGGCTGTTTCTTGGGAAGGCGTGCCTGTCTGCAGTGAGGAGCCTGCTGGATGATTACATCCTTGCAGCCTGCTGGCCAGTGACTTCTGGGCATTTAAATGACTCAGGCTTAGCAGGCTTCCACCCCAGTCTCCACCCAGCCCCAAGAGAGGCTGTGTGTGATGGTGTACACCGCTCACTCTCCCTTAGCTGACTGCCCCAGAGCAGGTGAGAACCTGTTGGGCCTCCGTTTCTCTCACATCCTCTGCCTTTCCTGGGCACAAGTGCTCATGGTGCTAGGTGGGACACACCTTTGCCTTCTTGTGAGAAAAAGATATGGGGAGACCTCTTGGAGTGGGGTGCAGTTTCTGTCCTTTTACAGGGAGAGCTCCTCTTTGCCCTCCTGTTCTGTCCTCAGAAACTGCTTTATCTCAGCTTTGCTGTGGTGTGTCGGATGGGTTTCCAAGCTTCTTTCACTAGCAGTGCCATCACAGTGACCCTCTCAGCCAGCCCGACCCTGGGTCTGCTGCTTCTGTGGGGCCATAGGGAATCACTCAACCCCACTGCCGCTCGGTTTCCACAGCTGTAAAATGGGAGCATTTTAAAGATCCATCTTTCAGGGATAGTGCAGATACTGAAGCACAGATACTGGTTAAACATGTAGAGCCTGTGATGGAGGCAGGGCAGAGGGGCTCTGTCTACAGGGCCTGACTCCCTGGGGCTGCAGAGCAAACCCCGTGTAGAGCCCACCCTGCCCCAGCAGTGAGGCCTGTTCCACTGGCTGAGCTATCAGGAAGAAGTGGCCTTAAAGGCCGCCTTTATTGACATGCTGAGGTAGGGAGTTATCAACAGTCATGAGAGAGTGAGGACCTCAAAGGGGAGAGCCTCCTTGCCTGGGGGCCTCAAAGAGAAGGGAGGTTCCTCAGCCTCTCTGCCAGGATTGCAGACCCAGAATGTCTGACATTCACCTGCCCTCCAGGGCATGACCATTCGGCCCCTGGTAGACCTGTTGGCTGTGAAGAAAAAGCAAGAAACAAAGCGTTCCATCAACGAGGAGATCCACACACAGGTACTGGAGGCTGGGCTGGGCCTTGGGTTGCCAGAGAAGGTTTCTGGAGCAGAGGCAGAGCTGGGCCTTAAGCCCACCTTCCCTTATCCCAATGTCAGGTTGCCTTAGCCCCTTGGGGCCCCCTGCCAGGCTCTAGCAGAAGGGACAGTGTGGTGTGAGCACTTGGGAGCCCAGGAGGCTATTATACCAGTCTCTGTATTAGGTTCAAGTAGGTTCTGAGAAGAGGGCTCACCAAAGTGTGGCCTGGGCTTCAGGATGAGTAACAGGGAAGGCGCCACCTCCTGGCTACTCCTGGAACTGTAGGGGCCAGGCTAAGCAGAGCCATAGTTGGGGGAAAGGTGGGTGGGGTAGGGAAGGAGCCCAGCAGTAAGGCTTGACCTGGCCCTGGGCCCATTTCAGTTCCTGGACCACCTTCTGACAGGCATCGAGGACATCTGTGGTCATTATGGCCACCATCACTGGAAGGACAAGTAGGTGAAGGTCTGGTGGGCAGGAGGGTGGGAAAGACAGTCAAGGGTCCTTGGGGGCCCGGGCAGCTTCTCATACCTAGGAACTAACCCTCCGCCTCCCTCCTCCCACAGGCTCAACCGGTTTAATAAGAAGTATGTGAAGAAGTGTCTGATAGCTGGAGAGCGCTCCAAAGAGCCCCAGCTCATTGCCTTCTACCACAAGATGGAGATGAAGCAGGCCATCGAGCTGGTGGAGAGTGGAGGCATGGGCAAGATCCCGTCTGCTGTCTCAACTGTCTCTATGCAGTGAGTACGATTGGCCGATCTGGGCAGCATCTGTAGCCCATGCTAGCTCCATCAACCCTAGTCTGGGATGGTCACTAGGGCCGCGCTCCTGTCTAGCTAGTCAAGTTGGGCTTCAGGTCCTTAAAGCCGTACTAAGGACTTGGGACTTTGGCCACCCACCCCTGGGCTGTCCCCCAGCATGGCCTGTGCTGTCAAATGGAGACCTAATTTGTGTTCTGTTGTCCCAGGAACATCCACCCCAAGTCCGCAACTTCAGAACGCATCTTGCCAGCACTCTCCAAAGACAAGGAGGAGGAGATCCGCAAAATCTTGAGGAGCAACCTGCAGAAAACCCGGCAACGGGTGAGGTCCCGCCTCCGCCTGGCCCTTCTTAGCTTCTCTCCTGTGTGCACCCTCGGCCTCCTCGGCCTCCTCTACCCTTCTCCTGCCTCCCACACTGCCAGAACCTCTCTGGCTGTGACCTTCCAGCCCAACTCCTGAGTCCTCTTGTGCCCTGATGGCTGTTCCTCCCTCAGCTGCGGTCCTATAACAGACACACGCTGGTGGCCGACCCCTACGAGGAAGCCTGGAACCAGATGCTGCTCCGGAGGCAGAAGGCCCGGCAGCTGGAGCAGAAGGTGCGTGCCAGGCTCTGCCCAGCTCCTCTTCGGGCAGGCACCGAGCTTTTAGAAACAGCCAGGGAGGTTTGTTAACGGTGTAAGTTTGTGGGCTTTATCCCAGAGTGACAGGGAAAGTCTGGGAATGTGGGGATGTCCGGGAAAGAGAAAGGGGTGAGCTTGAGGGACACAGGGGAGTAGAACTAGCAAGACTTGGTGACTGGGTTACCAGTTTGAAGTGGGACCCCTGGGCTGGTAGAGGTCCACAGTGCCCAAGAGAGGAGTACAGTGTGATGAAGGGTGAAGCACCGAGCTCCCTCGTGGTGTGCTGGGCTCGTGATACCCAGGGCAGACAGGACTTAGGTATGCCTCCCCAGTTGGTTTTTATTGTTATTCTTCTATTTTTGTTTTAATCTAGAATCTTGAAGATCAGGTGTGGGGGAGAGGCAAAGCTAGAGAGGAGTAGACCTGTTTAAAGCTGCCCAGAAAGGTAGCACAGCTTTCTGCGTTGCCTGGGACAGGTCCCTAGAAGGCCCTGAAGTGCCAGTGTGGGTGGCCACCACAGGCAAAGGAAGAGCTCAGTGAAAACCACTGCCTGGGTGTCTTGCAGAGGGCTTCTGCCAGCCCACTGGCCACATTCATCCTGTCCACTCTCTCTGTCAGATCACCAACTACCTGACGGTACCGGCCCACAAGCTGGACTCACCCACCATGTCTCGGGCCCGCATAGGCTCAGGTAAAGGGTTAAAGAAAGGGCCCTCACCTGGGTGTTTTGTGCCAAGAACAAGCTTCAGAGAGTCCAGGGGGAAGTTGGCTTTTCCCATGAGCTCTGTTTGCATCAGGAGGGCTGGGTGTACAGAACAGAGAGGGCAGCGTAGCCCCACTGTCAAACCCTGGGCACAAAGGGACTGCCAGTGGGGCTCAGGGTGAGGACTGTGATGAAGCTGTGACACAGAGCACCTAGAAGGGAGGGAGAAGTCTCTAGTCTGTGAAGAGGAACATGGGCAGGCCTCCCTGCAGGCTGAGGCAGTGGGAATCCTGTCCAAGGGGAAGAGCAGCTGGTAACAGAGCAGTCACTCAGGAAACCATGGAGCCCAGAGACACAGTTGCATTCATGGGAAGGTCTGAGGACTGCTGGTACAGGCTGAGAGGGCCCTTGAGGTGTGGCCATACTGTCCAGGCTCGGGGGCAGAACCTGTCTCTGCTCTCAATCCACAGACCCACTGGCCTATGAACCCAAGGCAGACTTGCCTGTCATTACCATCGACCCAGCCTCCCCACAGTCTCCCGAGTCTGTGGACCTGGTGAATGAGGAGTTGAAGGGCAAGGTCCTAGGGCTAAACCGGGGTCCAAGGGTGACTCCGGAGGAGGAAGAAGAAGATGAGGATGGCATCATCATGATTCGGAGCAAGGAGCCCTCATCCGCAGGCACCGATGATGTCTTCACCCCTGGACCAAGTGACAGCCCCAGCTCCCAGAGAATACAACGCTGCCTCAGTGACCCAGGCCCCCACCCTGAGCCTGGGGAGGGAGAACCTTTCATCCCCAAAGGGCAGTAGAGCCAGGCTAGTGGGTGTCCCGTAGACTCTCCCACAAGAGTGGGGGCTGGGTGCTCCCCTTGTCTCCTGATCCGGATTGGCTCTGCCCCTTTCCTACGCATGGCAGCTGGGTCCACAGCCCCCACTGCAGCACGGCTTGCTCCTGCCTCCTGGGAAGTGCCCTCTCCTACCAGAACTGCCTTCCCAATCCTTCCATTTGACAGACCAGCTGGGCTGGTGAGGCAGGCCCTACCCCATCTCTAGATCCAGGCTCCCCCATAGTGGAGCCAGGGCTCGTCAAGGCCCTCCTTTCCTTTCAGCCCCTCCTCATCCAGACCAACCTTCCGTCTTTGATCATCATTTCTAACCAAAGAGCCACTGGCTCCATTGTGGTCCTACCAGGAAAGGAAGGAGCGGAACCTTCCTTGGCCTTGACTGGGCCGCCCCCCCACCCCCACCCCCCATATCAGAGGACAGCAGGCGTGTGGCTGGGAAACAGACGGTGACTCATGGCCGACCCACGGTTCTTCCTCTAGCCTTGGTACTCTGGCCAGCCACCTGAGCTGTCCTTACTCAGAGCTGCAGGCTGAGGGCATCTCTGAGCTTCTCTGCTGGGAACTGGGGCACATTCAACAGTGAAGTGACTTGGGTGATGAGGACCACTGGGCCTTTCTGGGTTTACACGGGAGGGGCTGTCCGAGGCTCCAGAAAGTGTCGTCTTCTTACGTTTGGTTTATTTGCACCTCCCTGTAAGTATGATTCTGTTTACACAGAGGCACTCCTGTTTTTAGACCCTTTGAATCCTCCATGTCAGTCAGAGCTCCACCCTTCTCTCCTCCCCCCGCCCCCCATCCTTCCTCATGTCTAACACCGTCCCTTAAATCGAACCTCTGCTGCCTGGGCTCTTGCCCACAGCACTGATTCAGGCGTGGCCTAACCCGTCATGATTCAAGCTCACCAGCAAGGGGCCTCCTGGTACCTCCCTTGCTCTTGGGCCTGCTTTTACTTCTGTTGGCCTGTTCTGCCACCACCCGTATCTAGACCACTCTTACCTACATCCTGTAGAGTAGCCAGCACAGGGCCCCCAGAGGCCTTTACTCACAGGCACATACTCCCTACCGCCACCATGGCTAGGCCAAGCCCACAGGTGTCAGTCCAACCCCTGAGCACTCCCTCCCCAGGATCGTGCAGTAGTCAGAGCGGTCCTTCCCAGGGGATGGGGCCATGGGTGCTTGGCCCAGCTGTCTCCTCTCCATGCAAGTGCTGTTTTGGGCAGGAGTTGCCATGCAAGGTGACATCGACAACCATGTACAAAGCCACCGCAGCTTCTGCCGCCTGTACAAAAGAAACTGAACCTTTTTCATATTCTAATAAATCAATGTGAGTTTTTGATAAGAGTCCAGGGCTGCTTCCTGGGAATGAGGGACTTCTGGAAGCACCAAAGGAACTAGGCTCAAAGACTGACACAGAAACATTGCTACTGTCAGCTGCTGTGTGGTCGGTACTGTGTGCAGATGCTGGAGCTACACCGTGGTGGACTGAATGTGTTGGGGCCGCGGAGTGGTGCTAAGGAGCCTCTGTGTTCACACAGCCGGAAACCCCTAGTTTGTGATTGGTGAGCATAGTCAGCGGAGTTCTGTCAGGAAGACTCCTGACTGTGATGTGCTGAACCGCCACCTGCAGAGGCCAGTTGGAGACAGGCTCAGGGGCATCCAAATATAACAGTCTAACATATGCAGGCCTGAGAAAGGCCGCTGTGGGACATCCCTCCTTTGGAATCCCTTCTCCTCCCTTTTCCCTAATGGCCAGTGTGTCTGGCTCAGTAACAGGAGGGAAGGACAAACTTTGTAGTTTGTGGTTGGGGTCTAACTGAGGGACGTGCAAAGTGACTCTAAACTGTGTCCTCACCTGGGAATTAGAGACTGTACCCTGTTGGAATAAGGGGTCCCTGTATAAAGCAGAGGTGAGAACTGAGGTGCAGTTCCAGTATCTGACCACCAGAGGGCAGTGAGGTCTCAGCACATAGGAACCAGTATTGTCCAAGAGGCTCTGCCCAACCTGGGACCTGGACTCAGAGCTGACTTGACTTAGGATATCTGAAGTGTGCTATGAAAAAAAAAAAAAAAAAAGGGAGAGGCCCACACTGTGCATTCCTGTATTGATGTCCCAGGAGGAAACATCTGGAACACTCAAGGGGTATGGGCCCTGTTGGATGAGGACAATGATCCCCACGCCTCAGCAAGAGGACAGGGCTTCTGCCTAATCCCCCTGGGAGGCAGAAGTAGGAGGGTTCTTTGGGGCCAACCTGGGGTTCCACAAGCACACTATCTCAAGGATAACAACAACGATAGAAAGGGTGAAAGGGTGAGAACAGAGCTGTGCTTTGGGAAGGTGCTGACCCGCCATGGCTGTGGCCATGGATAACAGCACAGCTACCTGTGGGTTAGAATTTTCATTCAGATTTTCTAGACTGGGGTTGCTCAGTGGTTAGCCACTGCGCATGTGCACATAAATGCATACATGTATATACATATACATAAAATTAAAAGAATAAATCTTGCCTGATTCCAACCAGTCTTTCTGCCCATCCCCATTGGATAGTAAAGCTGGTTTCTTTATGATAACCCAAACAGGTTATCCTAAAGCTATGCACTGACCCTCTCCCTGCCTTTTGGGTAAGCCACATACAGAATTCAGCATGACCACCAGTCAAGGGGATAAAGGCAGAGAGCAGGGCCTTACACTTGTATCAGCAAGCACTTCCCCCGTGGAGCCCTCTGTTTTTAAAGCCTCCTGACCAGTACACATACTTGGGTTCAGATGGCCAACATTCAATGAGAGCTGTCCTGAGTCTGCTGACATCTCAGTGCTGGGAAGGTGGAGACAGCAGGATCCCAGGGCCTTGCTAGCCAGCCATTTTAGCTGAATCAACAAGCTGTACTCCGCAAGAGTCCCTGTCCCAAGAAATGGATATGGAGGAGCAGGATGTGGTGGTGCACGCGTTTAACCCCAGCACTTGGAAGGCAGAGGCAGGAGGATCTGAGTTTAAGGCCAACCTGGTCTACAGAGTGAGTTCAAGGAGAGCCATAGTGAGGCCCTAATAATAAAGAACAGTGGGAGTCTAATAACGAAGAGCTGAGGACTGGTGACGTAGCTCAGTGGTAAGGGCATTTGTCACCAAGCCTGATCCATGGGACACACATGGTGGAAGAAGAGAATTGATTTTCTTTATTCACTTTACACCCTGCTCACTGTCACCCCTCCCAAAATCCTTCTCCTATACCCCCTCCCTTCCCCTCTTAGCAGGTGGGGACCCCCTGAGTATCCCCCCATCCTGGCACATCAAGTCTTTATGAGGCTAGGTGCATTCTCTCTCACTGAGGCCAGACCAGGCAGCCTAGCTAGAAGAACATATCTACGTACAGACAACAGCTTTTGGGATAGCCCCCACTCCAGTTGTTCAGGACCCACATAGAGACCAAGCTGCACATCTGCTGCATCTGAGCAGGGAGGCCTAGGTACGGCCTGTGTGTGTCCTTCGGTTGGTGGTTCAGTCTCTGAGCGTCCCAAGGGTCCAGGTTAGTTGACTCTGTTTGTCTTCCTGTGGAGTTCCAGTCCCCTTAGGGGGACACAATCCTTCCTCATATTCTTCCAAAGGAGTCCCCAGACTCCATCCACTGTTTGGCTGTGGGTGTCTGCATTCCTCTGAGTCAGCTGCTTGTTGGAGCCTCTCAGAGGACAGCCATGCTATACTCCTGTCTACAAGCATAGCAGAGTGTGCTTGTAGTCTTCTGTTGTGTTCCAAAGCTCAGCATCCACATGAAGAGCTGGCCCAGAACTGTGCTGCCGTAATCTCGATGAAGGGAGGTCAAGACAGGAAGATCAGGAAATGTGTCCTGTGGCATGCATGCACACACAATACTATACTATAATTTTAAAAATCTGAATATCAATATGAAAATAAGCTTTAAAAGGCTGCAGAGATGGCTCAGCAGTTAAGAGCACTGGCTGCTCTTCCAGAGGACCAGGGTTCAATTCCTAGCACCCACATAGCCGCTCACAACTGTAACTCCAGTTCCAGGGGATCCATCAGACATACATGCAGGCAAAACACCAATGCACATAAAATCAAGGTAAATCATTTTTTAAAATTAAAAGAGGCTAAAGTTTTTAAGGCGATAAAAATAGAAAAGAAAGTGATAAGCCAGGCAGTGGTGGTGCACGCCTTTAATTCCAGCACTTGGGAGGCAGAGGCAGGCAGATTTCTGAGTTTGAGGCCAGCCTGGTGTACAGAGTGAGTTCCAGGACAGCCAGACAGAGCTATACAGAGAAACCCTGTCTCGAAAAACAAACAAAAAAAGTGATAAAGACAACCACCCAGTGTCAGTCCCTGGCCTCCTTGCATACATGCATGTTCATGTATGTGTGTGCACTTGAGGGGGAGGGGGATGTTGGAGATATGGCTCAGTTAAGTTCTTTCTGTTCTTACAGAGGACCAGAGAGGTTGGTTCACAGCACCCATACCAGTACCCCCAACTCCAGGGAATCCGACATCGTTTTTTATCCTCAGGCACTTGAGTGCACATGAACATACACGATGCCGGCAACACACACAAACACACACACACGTGATAAGAAAGCTATCCTATTTGCACCCCCCCCCACACACACACCCGAGTTAATGGAACAGCTCAGGCGTGAGCTGGAGAGAATGGCTGTAGCAGGTGTGGCACCAGAATTTGAGCCACCTGCTCATGCAGTTTCCTGTGCTTTCTGGACTTGCCCAGACCTGACTTCATAGTTGTTTAATAACAGAATGCTAGCATGTGTGTCCAGTTTTATGAGATGGGTCAGATACTCTCCAGTCAGTCCTGGAGAGGTCTCTTGGTGTCCCACAGTCAGGCATTCTGTCCCCACCGTGTCCCATGTGAGCCAGGAGCTACTTTTCAAATGGAGAATTGTTATTGGCTCAAGTCACTGCCATGATTCAATACAAAACCCCTAGGGTCTATAGTACCACGAGTCTATCCAACATCTCTCTCTGCCACAGCCTCTTCTCACTCATAATGCTCATGGCACTGGGCAGCATCCTCCGCTGCCCGCACATGCTTCGGGGCCTCTCTTCCCCAAGGCTCCACAAGTCATGTTGCTATAGAGTTCATAGAAATGGCTTCAGTGGATGGCACAGGTGGATGTTGCCGTGTAACATTTGGCTTCCTGCCTCTCATCTCAGAGGCAAGATCTTGACAGGCCCTGGCCCACTGGACCCCCAAGACGCAACACTGACGTGCCTGCCCTTGAGTTTTTTGTGAGACTTACTCTCCTTTAATTGATTTTTTAAAAAAAAGTCATGCTACATTTTTATTACGTCACATGGGGGTGGGGGGTGTGCGTGTGGAGATCAGAGGACAACCTGTGGGCGTCAGTTCTCTCCTTCCACCATGTGGGTCCTGAGGATCAAACTCAGATGGTCGGCCACCTCACTGGCCCACTTCCTTTAGCAAACATTCCTAGTGTACACAGATCAATTACAACATCCTACTCTCTGGGCCCTAAGTGGAAACCTCTGGTTTCTTAGAAAAGTCAGTTATGTCAAATGATGGTTCACCGGGGCCCACAGGCGAAAGGATATTATATTGATGAAGCAGATGTGTGAAGTAATGTTTTGCTGAAGCAGACACAGGTGAAAGTGTAGTGCCAGGGAAATGTTAGTGATCCCCAAAAACACACCTGAGCCAATCTGATGCCGCTCACAGCAGGGTCTTTATTCTATTCGAGCTAGCTCGGGAACCCCCAAAGCACCGCTGTCACACAGGATAATTTTGGTGGTGAGGGAAGCCTGAATGTCTATCGGGACAAGGCATTATAGCAAACAGCAAACAGGGAGTATGTGTGCAAACATCTAATTGGAAAGCTACTGTGGCCTTTAACATAATTGGCTGATGCTGAGAGTCATATCATAAACTTAATTTCTGTTCTCCTCTGTATTGGTGGTCGTTAGGCAGGGAGTGGGCTTGTAACCTGGAGTGCAGGTTTGTTGGGGGAATAACCTGGAGATGCTGGTCTTGTGGGGGATTACCCTAGAGATGAGAGCTAGGTTTGGGTTTTGTTGGGGGGCAGCTTGGAAACTAATGCTAGGTACCAGCCTGTGAGTTTACCTGAGTTCAAACTTAGGTCAGGCCGTGCAGTGGTGGCGCACGCCTTTAATCCTAGCACTCGGGAGGCAGAGGCAGGTGAATTTCTGAGTTCAAGGCCAGCCTGGTCTACAGAGTGAGTTCCAGGACAGCCAGGGTTACACAGAGAAACCCTGTCTCGAAAAACCAAAAAAAAAAACCAAGAGGAATATAAATATAACCCGATAGACAGCGGGCAACACTGGATGGTATTCATACACCTTGCCATTCCTTACTGGTCACTGTTTTTCGTGATTTAGTAGAACAAAACATACCAAAAACTTCTGGTGGTATCTGGCAGCTTCTTGCTGTTTCTTCAGACTTGGGCCGCCTTGCAGAATGAAGTAGAAGTTTCTGGATATGTCAGCTGATACAGACCTGTGGAGTTTTGCAAAGACCAACTCACACAGTGTTTTGCTGAGGCAAGACTCGTGGGAGGACCCATGAACTAGGACTCAACAGACAGTGACAGCTAGCTTCTCAATGCTTCGTTGGTCTCACGTCTTCACTGATCGCTCCTGCTGACCGGGCCGATTCGGCGGAGGCCTGGCTGTTTCTGCTGGGTCATGCCACCACTGCTCACTCGAGTTTGCTATCCTGACACTACTGAACTGGACTACTGGTATCCTGACAATTGATGATTGAAACTCTCCCCAAGGAGCTACCTCTAAACAGCAGAGATTTTTGGCTTCTTCTGGATCGAGCTGCTGCTGCTGATTCGTGCTCAACTGCTGATATCCTGACAATGCAGATTGGATTTGCTCCAAAGAACTGTTTCTAAACACATCTACTTCTCCCGTATCCTAGTAACCTTTCTTTTCCACTACCTCTGGTGAGTGGTGGGCTAGAAGGGAGGTTAAAGCATTTAAGAACCTTTATTAAAAGTAGGTTTTGAAAAATTTGAGCCTACAGGGCCCCATTGCCATCATGTCAGTAAGGTGATGGGCTAGCCTGATGCTTAGAACTTTGTCATGATGACCAATGACCCTTTGGGTTATAATGTGATAGATAGAAGGAGTGTGGGCAGAGCCCAGAGGTAACCGTGAGGTAAACATTTGGGGATTGTCTCGGTCACTGATCTATTGCTCTGAAGAGACACCATGACCAGACAACTTACAAAAAAAAAAAAAAAGCATTTAATTGGTATCTTAATTAAGGTTTTACTACTGTGAAGAAACACCATGACCAAGGCAACTCTTATAAAGGAAAACATTAATTGGGGCTGGCTTACAGGTTCAGAGGTTCAGTCCAATATCATCAAGGTGGGAGCATGGCAGCATCCAGGCAGGAATGGTGCAGGAGGAGCAAAGAATTCTACATCTAGATCTGCAGGCAGTAGAAGGGGATTATGTGCCACACTGGGTGTAATTTGAGCATAGGAGACCTCAAAGCCCAACCCCACAATGGCACACTTCCTCCAACAAGGCCACACCTACTCCAATAAGACCATGTGTCCTAATAGTGCCAATGCCTATGGCCAATCGTTCACATGCAAGAATCTGTGATGGCCATTCCTATGCAAACAAATGCTTATGTTCAGTTCACTCTCTTTTTCGTGTGTGTGTGTGTGTGTGTGTGTGTGTGTGTGTATCTGTGTTCCATGTGTGTATTTTCTGTCAGCAGAGGAAAGAAGAGGACATTGGATCCTTGAGAGCTGGAGTTACTGGAGGTTATGAACCACCTGAGGTAGGTGTGGGAACCAAATGGGATCCTCCCAAACAGCAGCCAGCACTCAAGCACTCAGCCATCTCTCCAGCCCTCCACCCCACTTCTTAGCACTGCCTTTGTCTTAGCATGAAAAGCTTAATGCTGCTGAGCGTGTATAATTGGTCTTGACTCTCCACATTCCACTGGAACAGCCCTCAGCCACATCTACCCTGTGGCTGATAGTGACGACTCTGGAGCAACCACACCCAGTCTTTTCCACTACCTTAGTCAATGTTGTCACCATAGTTACCAAATGCTACAGAGACCTGATCTGCCATCATCCTACCAGTCATAGCATGCCCCTCCAGTCAGACAGTAACTGTGGTGACACAGCATGCCACAGATAACCATTGTCCATCAGTCCCTGACAAGGATGTCATCAGAGCATTAGTCAAGATGTGTGGGCAGCCTGCCTCTCTCTGTCTGTCTCTGTCTCTGTCTCTCTTTGTCTCTGAGTGTTTTTGTTGTTGTTGTTTGTTTTGTCTTTGTTTTTGAGACAAGGTTTTTCTGTGTAACAACCGTAGCTGTCCTGGAAGTCACTAGGTAGACCAGGCTGACCTCAAAGTCACAGAAATCAGCCTGCCTCTGCCTTCTGAGTGCAGAAATTAAAGTCATGTGCTACCATGCATGGCATCAAAGAACACATTCTCAAGAAGACAAAAGGGTTTGAGTCAAAAAGGAGTCCCAAAAGACAAGAGAATAGACTTAAAGAGACAAAGAAAGCTCGAGACTCTACAAGAGCTGAGGTTTGGGAAAGATCAGTTTATGAGACTCAACAGAGCATGTGAGGCCCATTTTACAGACAAAGAAAGTAAGATCAATGCCTCGTGCCTTTTGGCAAACAGACCCAGAGCGCCGGGTGTATGCACATGTACCTGCACATGCATTGGTGTCGGAGGTAAGGCATCCTCTCCTGAAAGATCCAGCAGGTAGCTGAGGCAGATGCTCGAATTTCCATGCCTACAACAGACCACTCTGCATTCCCGCCCACACTAGAGCCAGATGGGAGGATTACACGGGAGCCTGCAGAGCCCTTGTGAGCTGAGGCTTCTTTATCGAAGGCTGTGTTGTCCTTCTCACTGCTGCGATCTGATGACGGGCATAAACAGACAGAAGGCTGCCTCAGCCTGAGGCTTCACGAGTTCTGTCCATCAAGGTGCTGGGAGTGGGCTCCGAGTGGAGTGAGGGGAAATGGAGCAGGATAGCCCATGTCATGACAGGAAGGAGAGTGACAAGCTCTCTCTAGGTTTTTCTCCCTTCTTCCATTTGGACCTTCAGTCAATGGGATGGGATTCAGGATGGCTCTCCCCACTGACTAACTCTTTTTCTGGACACGCCCTCACAGACACACCCAAAGTGTACTTCACAAATCTAGATGCTGCTTCATGCTACCAGGATGGCAGTCAAGATTAGCCATCATGGGCTGGGGAGGTGCTTACTTGGTAAAGGGCTTGCCACACAGGCATAAAGACCTGCACCACACAAAAGGCAGGCTGGAAAATCTAATCTCTCGATTAGCAGCCAAATAACTACTGAGGATACCAGAGCAGGAAATACACCAGGCTTCTAACAGTCCTTGCCAGGAAGTGTGTTTTTAAAAATGCACATGGCTGCTCACATGTGTGATTTTAGCCTGTATTTAATAATCTTGTGGGTTTTTTTTTTTTCTGGACTTTTTTTGCCTGCTGTAATTACAAGCACCTGTGCCTCGTGGAAGCAAATACAGATGTTTTCAGGGGTGATTATTATCCTAGACCTCAGGAGTAACAATAAACTGAAATTGTTTGGGGTTTTGGGGTTTTTGTTTTTTGGCTTTTCAAGACAAGGTCTTTCTGTTTAGCCCTAGCTATCCTGAAAGTCTCTCAGTAGACCAGGCTGGCCTCAAACTCACAGAGATCCACCTGCCTCTGCCTCTCGAGTGCAGGGATTAAAGGTGCCACCGTGCCCAGTGCAGTCAGGGTCTTAGGCCTTGGCCTCCTGTCATCCTGCACTCTGTTTACCTATTGCTGGGATTTCAAGAATGCGCCGCCATGCCCAGTCTGATTTTATTTTTTCCCCCAAATGAGAGGGAGCCAGGCACTGTGGGTGGTTCCTGCCTGAGAGGAGAAGCTGGGGAGAGAGATCCTCTTGAGCCCAGAAGTTCTGGTACAGCCTGGGTAACAAAGCAAGACTATGTCTCAAGAAATAGTAAACAGTTAACAGCAAGTAACTTACATACTTAGCCAGCTAGCTGACCACCTCCTTTATGAGACAGGGTATCATATAGCTCAAGCTGTCACCAAACTTGATATGTATGGGAGGCTGGCCTTGAACTACTGATCCATCTCCCTCCACCTCCTGACTGCTGGGTTTATACCCAAGGCTCTTGCCTCTTGTAACGACCCTTCCAAAATTTACATAGAAGCTGGTGTGTCTTAGCACAGCTGATTTGGGGAAAGGTTGGCATTTTCTGGTAAAGTGGTATGACATTCATAGACTGTGACCCGGAACACCAAGCCAGCAAAAATGTCCTAGGCAACACATGCATAGTGTGTCAGGGAATAGATACAAAAACACTCAGAGCTGGTCTTGCTGGCACACGCCTTGAATCCCAGCGCCCAAGATGTAAAGGCAGGTGGAGCTCTGTGAGTTCAGAGCCAGCCTGATCTACAGAACGAGTTCCAGGACAGCATAATGAGATCTGTCTTGAAGGAGAGAGAGACAGAGAGAGAGAGAGACGGAGAGAGAGACAGATGGAGAGAGAATATACATTCACTAGAAACAATTCAAAAGCCTATCAAGAAGCAAGTGGAATGGCTCAGTGGGAAAAGGAGCTTGCTGCTAAGCAGGAAGACCTGAGTTGGATCCCTGGAGCCACATAGCTGAAAGAGAACTGACTTCTTCACATTCTTTCTTGGGCACTCAATTTAAATGTAAAAACAAGCTGGGCAGTGGTGGTGCACGCCTTTAGTCCCAGCACTTGGGAGGCAGAGGCAGGCAGATTTCTGAGTTCAAGTCCAGCCTGGTCTACAGAGTGAGTTCCAGGACAGCCAGGGCTACACAGAGAAACCCTGTCTCGAAAACAAACAAACAAACAAAAAATGTAAAAACAAAGAATTTCAAAGCCTATCACTAATAAAATGCATAGACGAATTTCTTTACAAAATATCTACTTGTATTTGTAACTATGTGTGTGGGGTATGTACCCATGAGTGCAGGTGCCCACCAGGTCCAGAAGAGACTGCAGGAACTGAAGTTACAGACTGTTGTGAGCTACTGGGAACTGAACTCTGGTCCTCTGCAAGAGCAGAACATAGAACAAGCGCTTAAGCCCTGAGACATCTCTGCAGCCCCAGTGGAGTGCTTTGTTGAAAAAAAAAAATTATTTGGGAATGTGAATGCACACGTGGAGGTCAGAGGACAACTTTAGGAAGTTTGTTCTCCCCTCCCACAGTGCTGACCAGCGTTGCTCTTGTTTCTGCTGCATGGTTTGTTTACTCCAGACTAACTGTCCTGGTAGCTTCTAGCAAATTCTCTGGTTTCACCATAGTAGTTCTGGAATTACAGACACACCTGCTTGCTTGCTTATTTATATTTACTTTTGTGGATTCTGGGCATCAGACTTAGGTCTTCCAGCTTGTGTGGCAAAGGCAGAGCCATCTCCTCAGCTCTGAACTGGTTTTATAATTACACCAGGGAATATTAGGCAACAATGAAAATAGGTGAGCTCTTCTCCCCAACAACACAGACGGACGGGAGGCTAGCACAAAGCCAAAAAGCAAAACCCAAAGCATATCGTGGGATGACTTATTTACATGAAGTTTGAACCAGGAAAATGTAAATTATACTGCAGAGCATGGATGTTCCATGAAGACCCATGAAGCTCTGACAGTAGGTAGAGACCACCGTAAAGACTACAAGAATGATTTCCTTAGGAGGAACTGAGGCATGTGACAGAGACACAGGGACACCATGGAGCTGGCAATCTGCCATGCCTTGAGCGGGTGGTGTGTACAGGACAGGTGTTTATTTCATAATTACACATTATACCATACGTTTGTCTTGTGCACCTTTCTCTACCTGTCACGTTTTTAAACATCTTTTTGGAGACACGTGCTTACTCTGTAGCCTGGGGTCTCAAAGTCCTGCCTCAGCGTCCTGGTTCACAGGTATGAACCGCCACACAGCACTAAACTAGCGTTCACTTTGTCTGCTACATTAGCTTCTTTTCCGTTGCTGTGATAAAACACCATGACCCAAATCAACTTATGGAAGAAAGAGTTTATTTGGGCATATGGATCTGTAGGGATAGGAGTCCATCATAGAGGGAGGGGAGGCAATGCAGCAAGCCACAGGCATGGCAACAGGAGCTGGAAGCTGCCTCAGACACAAGCACAGCCATGGACAGGAAGCAGAGTGAGCTGATAAACACTGAAAGCCCGCTCCCAGTGACATACTTCCTCCAGTAAGGTCCTACCTCCTCAAGGTTCCACAAACTTCCCAAACAGCACCAAAACTGAGAACCAAGTGGTTAAACATCGGAGTCTATGGGGGACAGTTCTTATTCAGATCATAAACTCTTCTAATCATTTCCTTAAAAAGACAACAGGACCAGACTCTAAACACATGTTGCAAATCTGTCTCACACACTCAAGATGCTGTACTTTTTTTTTTTTAAAGATAGTTTCACATTGAAGCCCAGGCTATCCTGGGACTTATTATATAGCCCAGGCTGCCCTCCATCTCATGACAATCTTCCAACATTAGCCTTCTGAGGGCTGGGATTATAGGCATACACTACCATGCAGAAATAATATCCTTTACTAATATAATAAACTGGTATCAGGCATATGATCTCAGCACTCAGAAACAGAAGCAGAAGGATTCCAAGTTCAAGGCTATCCTAGATTTCATAGTATGACCTGTCTTCATAATAACAATAATGGTAATAGACAACTGGTAAACATTCAGTTTTCCTGAGTACTATGAACCACCAGCAAAACAATTTTACCCCGAGACCAGGGTTCGTGGGGGCCAGAGTTTGAAGTTGGTTGGTCAGAGTGGGTATGACAATCCCCCTGTTGGCACCTGCAGTGAGAAACCCGTGAGGCCAAGCTCTGAACCTACGGGATGTTACACCAGCTGCAGGTGGGTCATGTCGGAAGTGGATTGAGTTAGAAGGACATGCAGCTGGTGTCTGCTCTGAACATGGCAGGGCTGTCTTGCTTTGCATTGTTAACATGGGGCAACATGGACTGGAGAGATGGCTCAAGCTAACAGCACTTGTTCCTCATGCCGAGGACCTGGGTAAGGTTCCCAGTACCAATGTGGTGGCTCAGAACTGTCTGTAATTCGAGATACAGATCTGACCCCCCTTCTTCTGGTCCCTGAGCGTACTTAGGACATAGGTATGGGGCCCAAACACAGACAAACACCCATATACATTTAAAAGAAGTATATATATACACACACATATATATTAGCATATATACATACACATATATATTAGCAGTCTTCAGACACACACCAGAAACCAGAAGAGGGCATCAGATCCCATTACAGATGTTTGTGAGGCCACCATGTGGTAACTGGGATTTGAACTCAGGACTTTTGGAAGAGCAGTCAGTGCTCTTAACCACTGAACCATCTCTCCAGCCACTCACTTATACACATTTAAAAATAAAAATCAACTGCTTTAGTCAGGGAGTTGTTGCACATGCCTGTAATTCCAGCACACTGGGGTTGAGGCAGACAGATCTCTGTGAGTCTGTGTCCAGCCTGGTCTACAAAGTTGTAGAGGCTTAGAGGTCCTTGTCACACAAATAAACACGAGGAGAACCAGCATGGTTAAATACGTAGGCTTGCCTCTTCAGAGGAAGGAGATGGTTCCCTGTCCTCCACCTGGAATGCTGGGAAAGGGTGGAGTTTATAACCTGGTGACGATTTGCTATCTATAGGGCCAGACTTCACCCAAACGCCCCAGAATTATTGTTTGTTCAGCCCAGACCACCATCCCCCAAAGACCTTGAGCGTTGCTCTTCAGTATCCTTAGAAGAGACGCCCCTTGTGCTTTCCAGCAGCCTGAGTGACTTCTGTGTTGTCCCAGGGCCTGGTCACTCCTGACTCCCACGGGCATGGTGTTTACCTCAGTGATCCTCTCTAGACCCTTATCTTGGGTGTTGTTTCTCAGTCAACAGAGCCCGTCTTTATGGAAGAGGCCATTTGTACTTTGCAAAGAGTTTCAATGTAAACACCTTAAGCTTTGTGGTACACACGGGACTGAGTTAATTGTCCTCAGAAAATTCCAAAATTGTGCTGGGCTTAAATACAGCTAAATTAAACCACCTGGTGTCAGACTCCAGACGTTTGAGCTGAACTGAGATTCATTCTTGCCTTTCCTCTGATTGTTTTGATGCTAGCCATTGCAGGGTGGGGTGGGGTGGGGTGGGGTGTTGGGGGGAGGTCGGCCCTCACACACAGTGAGTGTAAGGCCCACCAGAGGATAGAGTGAGACCCTTTCTCAAAAAATACAAAACTCAGAAAATAAAAAGCAAAACATAAGAAAACAGGGCAAACAGCCAGAAGCCGTCTGTATCTCGTATCTTCCTGCAACCAGAGGGGAAAGCTTCCCTGAGGTTGAGACAGTCTCCAATTTTGTCCTAAAAATACAGAACAGATGATTTGTTACTACAGGTGCCTCCTGATTTTTTAACTTCTTATTTATTTGTGACAAGGCCTTGCTACATATCTGATGGCTGGCCTAGAACTTGATATATAGACCAGGCTGGCCTTGAACTCACCAAGATCCTCCTGCCTCTGCCTCCTGAGTCCTGAGACTGAAGGTGTGGATTACCACACCCAGCTTTATTTTTGACACAGGTTATGGCTTGTAACTCTCTGTGTGGGCAAGGATGACCCTGGATTTCTGATCATCCAGCCCACTTCTCCCCAGTACTGGGATCTTAGGACTACATCACCACACCTACTTTTAGGAAATACTAGGGATCAAACCCCAGGGCTTCAGACATGCTAGGAAGGCACTGTACAACTGACCTACATCCATAGCTCATCCCTAGCTCATTGGGAGCCTCTTGTCAAAGGCTGTAGGACTTTGGCGAGCAGTCAAGTGGGGCAAGCCTTTTCTACACAATCCAGCCCATCTAGAGAATGAACAGCAGTATCAACCAAGCATCCTCTTCCCAGGCACCGCCCTGGCAAGAGTAGAATGCTGCAGGGCTGCTGGGATCCTGGCCCAGGCCCCTCTCCCTTTCCACACACCCCTGCTGCGTCCCTGGAGGTCTCCTTCTCTCTGCCTTCTCTCAGGGATACAGGCTGCATGAGCTTAGCAATTGCTTCCGGCTGGGCCTGGTTGCTTGCGGGGCCATCTGTTCACAGGCTGTGGAGAGGCACGGAGCTGTCTGAGAAATGACCTCGAAGGCTCATCCTGAGTTGCTTGGCAACTAGCAAGCAGGGATTAGTGGTTTCCTGTCCCTCGAGAGGGGCAGTGCTTGAACTCAGTTTTCCTGGGGGAAGAGGGTAAGGGCAAGATGGGATGAAGAGCCTAAGACCACCTGTATAGCTGATACTTCAGTTACTTGGCATCACACGTACAGCGCTCGGGTACTCCAGCACTCAGGGTCATTCTCCTGAAGAGCACTGACACTGGCTCTGAGGAGACCTAGCCTCACAATGAGATCTGATAGCAGTTAGCGCTTTTACCTCTGAGTTCCAGAAGGCACAAAAAGATGAGGCTGGTTCCTGCTGAGCTGTGCGTGTCTGTGCTCCTGCTCCAGTTTTCCAGCCCTAATCAATTAGGCCTGAAGAGCGGAGTCTAACTCGAAGGGGGGCGGAGGGAGCAGCTGGAGGCCTCAGAAGGGACTCTAGGGACCGGGCCACCTGCTCAGCGGCTCCCCTGGGCTTCCTTCCTCATCCTTGTGCCCCCAGAGGCTGCCAGGCACACCTGAATTTGTTCCAAGGTCAAACAGCACCCTGGGCTTACAGTCCCAGCTGCCCCACCAGGCTTCCAGTCTCTCCTGGGGCCACCAAGAAGCTGATGCACCCACTGGTGTGGTGGCACACAACTTTGATTTCAGAATCTGGGAGGTCAAAGCTACTCTCAGCTATTAGCTTAAGGCCAACCTGTGCTATATGAGACCCTACCTCAAACCAATCTGCATCTCCTTTTGAAGTACTGTTCAAACATATCAAAGAGAAGCAAACCTGGGTCCCAATCCAGGTTCAGCCATGAATGACAGAAGTAACAGAGTTAAATGAGATAGAAACGCACCTCTCCATTTAAAGGTCCAAGAATAAGGCTGGGTGTGGCAGCACAAGCCTTTAACTCCAGCAATCACCAGGCAGAAGCAGGCAGAGCTCTGTGAGATTGAGGCTAGCCTGGTCTACATGGTGAGACCCTATCTCTAAAAACAGAATTCAGTCCAGGAAGATATGATAATAATACAAACCTTAGGGGCCTCCTCTGCCTTAATCCTGAATGGTCCACGTTTGCCACACGGTTCAGATTGGCTGCTCCACCTTCAGCTCCAGCATCCCATTTCATCCAGCAGGAAAGGAAGGGAAGGAGGAAACGTGAGTCTTCTGCTTAAGAGAAATGAATGAGCCAGGCAGTGGTGGCGCACGCCTTTAATCACAGCACTTGGGAGGCAGAGGCAGGTGGATTTCTGAGTTCGAGGCCAGCCTGGTCTACAGAGTGAGTTCCAGGACAGCCAGGGCTACACAGAGAAACCCTGTCTCAAAAAACCAGACAGAGAGAGAGAGAAAGAGAGAGAAATGAATGAATTACACTTCGCTTTACGGTCCATCTCCTGGAACCAGGTCATTTCAGCCAGACCTACTGCAAAGGAAGAATGATATGGTGCGTGTGTGTGTGTGTGTGTGTGTGTGTGTGTATGGTGTGTGTGCATGTATATTGTAGGGGGTATTGTGGTGAGGGTTTGTGTGGTGTATATTTGTGTGTGTTTGTTACAGTTTTCAAATGATGATTTCCAACACAGAAAGCATTCAAAGCAGCTGAAACAGAGAAAAGATGGAATCCAAAGGCAAATTTTTCTGAATCAGATGCAGAGAGAACGTGCAGCCCCTGAGTTCAGTTCTTCCAAGGACCCAGCAAGGCGGGCCATATTATTTTTTGTCTGCTAGGCTACAGACTACCTGACAAAACAGACTGGAAGATCACCTTGCACTGGTGTCGGGGCACATCTGTAAGCCCAGCATACCATGGCTGAAAGACAGCAAGTTCAAGGCCAGCCTGGGCTCTATCGTGAAACCCTGACTCAAAAGGACAAACAAAAGGAGCTAGGGAGGTGGCTCAGACAATAGACTGTTTACTTGTATGCGCTCAAAGACCTGAGTTAGGATCCCTACTAACCACATAAAAAGCTGGGTACATCTACAATGCCAGTGCAGAGGAGACAGAGACAGGAGGATTCCTGGAGTTTGCTGGGCAGTTAGCCTAGCCAGATCAGTGAGCTCCAGGACCACTGAGAGCCTCTACCTCAGAAAACAAGGTGGAGAGAATGATTAAGAAAGGCACCATGGGGCTGGAGAGATGGCTCAGTGGTTAAGAACCCTGACTGCTCTTCCAGAGGTCCTGAGTTCGATGCCCAGCAACCACATGGTGGCTCCCAGCCATCTGTAATGGGATCCGATGCCCTCTTCTGGTGTGTCTGAAGACTGTGACGAGTGTACTCACATACATAAAATAAGTAAATACATATTTTTTGTAAAAAGGCACCTTGCCTTGACCTCTGCCCTCCACATGTATGTGCACACAGATGCACACACACACATGTATGTATACATACAACTCACACACACCAAGATAAAGATGCACAGAAGGTTCAGGCCTTGCTACAAGTATCAGGGCTGGTGGCATCAGAGCGAATGTCAAAACTATAAATTGTAGGTGCAGGGCTTAGATAACCAACACCCTCCAGAATCCAGCTGTTCTACCCAAGGTGGTGTGTGAAGACCCAGGAGCCTGTGGGCCTGAGTAGTGCCGAGCCTGACCAAGCTGATGGCTCATGGGCTAATGACAAGAACACATTACTATGTGGGCTCTAAGAATTCAGCTAAATGCCAAACACTATTGTCCAGTGTCCTTTTGTCCCCAGATCCCCAATGTAGCCCTCTCCTTAGGGACCCTACACAGCACAGGACAGAAGCCCTTATACCCAGGAAGAGGGGGAGAGGGATGAAGGGAAAGGGGAGAGCTGGAAGAAGAGAGAGGAACAGACAGAGGGAGGAAGAGTCTTTAGCCTACTCGGGGACTGGGCACAATTTCCAGAAAAACATCACTGTGAGTGGAGAGATGGCTCAGTGGTTAGGAGCACTGGCTGCTCTTGCAGAAGACCCAGGTCCAGTTTCCAGCACCCATGTGGCAGCTCACAACTATCTATATCTCCAGTTTAATACCCCCTTCTGGTCTTCCCGGTTACCAGGCACTCACATGGTGCACATATGTACATGCAGAACACTCATATAGATAAAATTATTAAATATTTAAAAAACACTAAAAAGAGAACAGAAAAGCATCAGTGCGTACAGTTGGGAGGTGGAGCCTCCCCCTGCCTCTTCTCTATTGAGCGTCCCCGGCCCAGTGAATGGGGACTGAAGGAGCCAGGAAGGGTATGGAATCATGGCCACACTCACATCAGCTTTGAGAACTGTAGCTCCCACTGGCACAGCTAACACAGCGGACACCACTCTCTCGTCGAAGACTGAACTCTGCTCCCAGTGCCTTTAGTCAATGACAGAAGCCATTTTTAAACAGCAAATGAAACAAGGTGACTACAGAAAATGAAAAATTCAAAATAAAAGGGGAAAAAAAGACAGGCTAGGCAGTGGTGGTGCACACTTTTAATCCCAGAACTCGGGAGGCAGAGACAGGTGGATCTCTGAGTTTGAGGCCAGCCTGGTCTACAGAGCTAGATCCAGGACAGCCAAGACCTGCACAGAGAAACCCTGGGTCAAAACAAACAAACATACAAACAATCAAAAAAGTGCCCTGCCAGCCAGGCAGGAGTGAGGTTCAGAGCAGGAACCCCACCTGGACAGTCAGGTTCCCTCTTTCTAGTCTTGGAGGAATCTTTGCAATGACTTCGTATGGTTTGCTCTTTTCCCTGAAGGAACTGGGATTCCTGGCTGTCCCACTCCATCATGTGGCCTTGACTCACCCTGTCACCGTCACCAAGACTGAGTTTCCTGAAAGACTGCTGCTGAGCACACAGAAACACAGGCAGAAGAACAGGCCTCCCAAGCGTGCCCAGCTCATCCCCAACCACGGGAGTTTTATACAAAAGCATGTCAGCTGAAGGGTAAGGCAGAACTGCCTGCCTTTGCCTAAAGCCTTTTGACACCTTCCCACTGTGCTTAGGAAAAAGCCAAGGTCTCTAGGGTATCCTGCCATGCTGGCCCCCTTGACCCAAGTCCCAACCCTGGCTTCTGTATAGTAGCTATTTGCCTGGATAAGTTATTCAACCCTGTGGCTCAGTATTCTCCTCTGTAGAATGGGACCTTTATGAGGGGTGACTTTGTTCTGTGGGGGTGTTTAAGAGCTCCGACAGGCTGTGGTAAATACTAGCTGCTATTACTATTGGTTTGTCCTGCTCTTCCCTTGCTCTCTCTCCAGGACACTCACCCAGCAGCCTCAACTTCCCTACACACACATCCTGGGCCTCCACTTCTAAACCAAACCCTCGACAGGCCCCAAGACACACAGCTCCTGACAGCACCCAGAGGCAGACAGAGCAAGACCGCCCCTCAGATGTCTTCCTCGTTTTTTTATGAACAGCTGTGCATGGAGGCCCTTTTTTTCTGGAATCCCTCTTCTGGTTTATCAGTTAAAATGGGATTTGCCTGTCCCAAATGAGTACCTGGCAGAAACATTGGGAACATCATAGTTACATAACACCCAAAGGAAATCAGGTTACCTCAGCATAGACTAGCAGGTCCTTATCTGCAAGAGCATCCAGAATCTTGTTGGATCCTCCCCAGAAGCGTGATAGAACAGATCTGAGAGGGAGCAAGGATTTCCATTTCATCCTGGCCATGGTAACAGGCTTTTAATCTCAGCGCTCAGGAGGCAGGAATAGGTGGATCTCTGTGAGTTCGAGATCAGCCTGTCTACACAGTGAAACGCTGTCTAAATAAATAAATTAACCTGCATTTCTCCCAAGCATCCAGCTGCTGCTGCTGGTGGTGTTCCAGAGGCTACAGCTAGAGATCCCGGCGTGGGAGGGGCTAGATCTGTAATGCAAGCTACAGCTGCAGGCTGTACCCCAAGAGTGCAGGGTAAGATGTATGCAAACCCAGCCACGTCCCCACTCATGTTCACAGGGTCCTGATGCCATCGGCTTCCCCCAGACGCTGCCTTTATTTCTGCCCTAAAGTTGACCCTTTAAGTGAGGACGATGGGGAGGAGAGGAGCGTATTTCTCCCTGACTGAAGAGCAACTGAAGGTTCTGGGCTGTAGCCTTAGCTGAGGTGACAGATGCAGCAGCTATGGCAGAAGCTGTGGCATGAATCCAGGCATGTGGAACAGTGGACTGTGACAGGCAGCTTGGCTCCTGGTCGAGCACAGGCTTAACCCCGGGTGACCCAGTGGGGCTTGCCCTGTGAGGGATCGGAAGGCGTTTTGCCAACGCTTCCGGGAGGCCCTTGGCTCCTGTCAAGTAGCTACAACCCCCACAACCCCCTGTACAGAGGTCTGTCCCATGGGAGCAACACACCAAGCCCTCCCCCATGCAGATAAGGTGCCCTTAAACTCTCAGACCAAGCCAATGGGAAGTGCCTGTTGTCAGACCCCTGACCCAACCCAATCCCCTCCTCAGGTAGAGGTGTGGTCACACCCCCCAAGCCCTGCCACAGATAGAGGCGTGGCCACGCAGTCCCAAGCCATCCCCATGTTAATGTAACACCTAGAGACTTAGCCATGCCCCTTCCCAGTTACTATTTCAACCTCGCCCCTCCCGGAGGTCGCAGGGTACTATCTCATCCCGCCTCTCTCTACGTGTCAATAAACGCCTTAGAACTATGGGCTGTCTCTACAATGGAACCGGCCTTCACCTAATGAGCCGCTCGTCTACCCTCCCGTCTAAGCCACCTCAGCGTTTCCAGCAGCATCAGACTTCCACCCAAGCCAAAGCAGCTAGCCGGTGCCCAAGCCGCCAACCGGGTCCCTCAGCGGGACGCCAGCTGCGCTTTGCGGCCCCATTTGTTCCCAGCTCTCCCGAGGCATCCGGTGGCATCTGCGATGTCCAGAGCCTGGGAACTCCAGAGCCGGCTGCAGCGTTCCCCGGGAATGACCCCTTCCCCCACCCACGGGTGGTGTCCTTGCGGCTTCACATAGCCCCCACCTGCCTGGCGGACTGTGGGCGGAGGCGCTCGGCCACTTCCCTCGTGTCCCATCCCTCCCAGAGCCACAGCACCCGGGGTGGACCCGAGGTACTTTTCTCCACCCGCCCACACAGGCAGGCTAGACTAGTAGGGGAAATCATGCAGGCTAGGAAGAGAGGGGAGCCCTTACCCCAGAGTCTGGTGGACAGACACCCCTGGCCAGCTGGGAGTCAAGAATTCTAATAGAATTAACATTGGCTCAAGGCCATTCTCCCTTCTTAACTCTAAACCCACAATTTTCCAGAAATCTTACCAGAAGCCCCATTTACAGTAAGAGGAGTGCCCTTCACACAGCCCGAGGGTCTCCTGCTTGTCTTGCCAGACTGCAACTCCAGCCCAGGCACCTGAAGAGAGACAGGACGGGGCTTAGAAACCCACTCAGCAAGGAAATTCCAAACTCTTCCAAAGCTCATGCCACTGTCAGTCTTGAGGGGACTGAGGCACAGCTCCCATGGTTACCCTCAGCAGCCCAAGGATTTCCCCTAGACTTGTAGGGACCTCAACTCTGCTCAGGTGAGCCAGACCATGCTGAAGGCAATTTGAGACTAAACAGTTTGTTTTTTGTTTTTGGTTTTTTGTTTTTGTTTGGTTTTTTTGAGACAGGGTTTCCCTGGCTGTCCTGGAACTCACTCTGTAGACCAGGCTGGCCTCGAACTCAGAAATCCGCCTGTCTCTGCCTCCCAGTGCTGGGATTAAAGGCATGCGCCACCACTGCCCGGCTGAGACTAAACAGTTTTTGAAGCAGAGTTAGAGATGTTTGCTTGCTTGTTTTTCTATTTAGTCCTAACCATCCTGGAACTCTGTAGTCCAGGCTGGCCTCAAACTCTGAGACATCCCGGCCTCTGCCTCCCAAGTGCTGGGATCAAAGGTGTGTGTCACCACCGCCCTGTTAGAAGTTTCATTTTATTATAGAGATTTTATATAGGCTTCAGCCCAAGGATAAAAGAAAAAAGAGAGAACCCCAGATGAAAATAAAAAGCCGGGCAGTGGTGGCGCATGCCTTTAATCCCAGCACTCAGGAGGCAGAGGCAGGCGGATTTCTGAGTTCGAGGCCAGCCTGGTCTACAGAGTGAGTTCCAGGACAGCCAGAGCTACACAGAGAAACCCTGTCTCGAAAAACTGAAAAAAAAAGAAAGAAAGAAAGAAAAAGAAAAGAAAAAGACTGAACTGGCCAGATAGACACACCTGCTTCTCAAAGGATAGTACGGGAAAATTAAGCATGCCCAAGTGTGGGTACGGACTTCTTAGCACTGGCCATCCACATCATCTTGATGGCTCTCAGGTTCCATCTCTAAAGGTTGCTGGATAACTTTTCTTTACTCTTGTAAGAGAGATCAGTGAAGTGGCTTTGAAGAGCCTCCAATAGAATCACAGCCTGAGCCTGGGAAGCCTAGAGCCCCCAAGGTCGCACAAGGAGTCAGGACATTCCCGGGACAGTCACACCCTTAGATCCAGCACATGGGAGGCAGAGGCAGGCCGATCTCTGAAGCCATCCTGGTCTATATAGTGAGTTCTAAGGCAGCCAGGACTACAAAATGAATCTCCGTCTCAACAAACAAACAAACAAACAAAAACCTTTCAATAAACTACAGCCTGCTTCATAGGGGCTTGTCCTGAAATTCTTTTTCTTGGCAAAGCCAAGTATCCTGCTTTACTCTACTGAGGCTCTTAAAAGAGAGGGGAGCTGTCTGGCTGCTGAGTGGGCAGCTGTGTGTGGGCTGTGAGCCGTGATGACGGCCAAGGTGGAAGCTTTTACCTCCTCAGGTTTTGGGAAAGTAACTGCTTTTCTGTGATTCTGCCAAGGACTCTGAGGGGCCAGGCTGGATGCAGGGGGTGGCCATCTTGGCTGTACTCATGCTGAAGTTTGAATTCCCAGTACTTGCAGGAGAGTGTAGAGGGGACCTTTGTTACCTAAGACTACAGTGTCCTTCTGAGGGGACTACATCCGGCTTCTCAAAAGTCCTTTTGTTCTGAGTCCTTGTTGGTCTTGGCAGCCTAGCGGGAATGTGTCAGAGGAGAGGGGTGCTGGGAAAGGCCCAGGGCTGATGTCTTCTGTGAGAGCCGAGAGGCCCTGAGCTATGGAGGTGGCAGGGGCTGTGGGGGAAAAGAGGCAAAGAGGCGCGAGGGGGGGAGGGGGCGGGCAAGCCCAGGGATGCCTGATCACACAGTGGGTTCTGTGAGGATGAGATGACCCTGGGACCCACAGATATCCTGTCCAGCTGTGTGCTGAGCAGCTGTTACTCTTCCTGGGATCCAGGAATTTCCAGTGAAATTCTGCTCGCGGAGAAGAGTCATGATTTCTTAGGAGAAGAAACACTGCACAGTACAAGAGAGAAGATTCCAAGGCCGGAGCCATGGGGACAGCAGGAGCCAGAGGAAACCAGAGTCCACATCACCAGGCAGGAGCGACTGTGAAGTCTAGAGCCAGGGAGGGATGAGACCCGCTCACTGTCACCTCAGTGGACAGGCACGCTGCTGCTAACCCTTGGTTTCCTTCATTCTATAAGGGCAGGCACTTGTCCCTGGTCCCTGCCTGAAGCAAGGCTGTTTTCTTCAAGTGAGAGGACTACATGTCAACCTATGCAGGGTCAGATGACCAGTCAAATGTTATTACAATTGGTCCAGGGTTACTGTCTGGCCAATGAGACAGAAGCAAGAGACTGTGGGGGGCTTTTGGGAAGGATTCTTGGCCCTAATGAGAAGAAACTTTTTTGTTTGTCTATGTTTTTTGAGACAGGGTTTCTCTGTGTAGCCTTGGCTGTCTTGGATCATGAAGGGTGGGAAGTCTGGGGTGGAAGGTAACTCAAAGGTACAGCACCTTCCTCCATATGACCCCAAGTTCTGACCCCGGCAATGGAAGAAAAGGGGGGGGGGAGGCAGAGCCAGAGCAGGGATGGAGGGGAGTTAATCTGAAGATGGATGGCCTCAGGACCTCTGAGGAATGCAAAGTCTCCTCACTATGAAACTTGTAGTTGAGTATTGTATCTCTTGTAGTCTATAGGGGCCTAGCTAATTCATATGTATTTGATTTCCATTACTGTTTTATAGTAAAAAAAGAATATGCCTGAATTCACTTGTAACTTAGGGTTTCTTTTTTGTATGTGCATTGGTGTTTTGCCTGCGCATATGTCTGTGTGAGGATGTAACATCCACTGAAAATGGAGTTACAGACAGTTGTGAACTGCCATGTGGGTGCTGGGAATTGAATCTGGGTCCTCTAGAAGAGCAGCCAGTGCTCTTATGGCCGAGCCATCTCTCCAGCCCTAGTTAGGATTTCTATTACTGTAATAAACACCATGACCAAAAGCAGCTTGAGGAGGAAAGGGTTAATTTCACTCCCTCCCCCCTCCCCCCAGTATCACTGTCCATCACTGACATCATAAGATGTCTTACTGAGGGTTTCTATTGCAGAAACACCATGTTCAAAAGCAAGCTGGGGGTGAAAGAGGGGGATCTGTTTCATCCTACAGCTTATAAGTACATCACTGAAGGGAACCCGGGTAAGAACTCAAGGCAGGAACTGGAGGCAGAAGCTGATGCAGAGGCGGTGGAGGGATGCTGCTTACTGGCTTGCTCCTCACAGCTTGCTTGGCTGGCTTTCTTACTGCACCCAGGACCACCAGCCCAGCAGCTGCACTGCTCTGGGCCCTCCCCCATAAAACAAGAAGATACCTCACAGACCTGCCGCAGGCCAGTCTAGTGGGGACATTTCTCAATTAATGTCCCCTCTTCCCAAATAACTCTACCCCTACCCCGTGTCAAGTTGACATAAAAACTAGCCAGGACTCCATGGGAGGCTCATATTTATTAATGAGAATCTTCACCGTGGAGGTGGCCATGGCATTGATTGCTAGTTATTCCCAAATAGTCATGTTCTCCTTCTGGTTTCCTGTCTCTATTTCCTTTTTCTTTCTTTCTTCTTCTTTTTTTTTTTTTCTTTTGGTTTTTCGAGACAGGGTTTCTCTGTGTAGCCCTGGCTGTCCTGAAACTCACTCTGTAGACCAGGCTGGTCTCGAACTCAGAAATCTGCCTGTCTCTGCCTCCTGAGTGCTGGGATTAAAGGCATGCGCCACCACTGCCCTGCACCTGTCTCTATTTCCAACTCTCTGTGTGCATTCATGTGAGGGCAAGTGTGCATCGCTATAGCGTGTGTGTGTGTGTGTGTGTGTGTGTGTGTGTGTGTGTGTGTTTACTTTGGGGGGAGGAGAGTGGAGGGATGTCTTCAATTGTTGATCTTTACTTCCTATTTGCTTGAGACAGGACCTTGCCAATGTGTTCTTTTTTAGCCACATGTGTTAAGCTAGCTGGCCTAGGAGCTCCCAAGAGTCCTTCTATCTTTGCCTCCTTTTTTACCTTAGGGGTATTAGGATTACACATGAGACCCTGTCTCAAGAAATCTAAATAAGCCAGGCAGTGTCAAGGCCTTCCTGGGTCAGGCTCAGGAATGGAAGTCCTTCCCCTTCCAAGTACTGAATGTTGATAATGTGTGCTTCAGCTCCAAGAGGACAACAGCAGGGACTGTCCCCTACCGACATTAGCTGATGCCTCCTCCTTAATGCTGCATGTGAACTGGTTGTGTCTCTCCACTCCCCCCACACTGCTGATGTGTCTCCATCAGGAGCACTTGACCCACTTGATCCTGGCTTTTTCGTATGTTTGCCTGTAGTTTCTTCATTCCCTGTGACCCAAATCAGGCCACCCCCAAAGCCATACAAGTGACAGCAAATTACTCTCTAGAATTAAGGACAACCAATATCCATTCCTTTTGTGTTAGCCAGGATTCTTTAGAGGAACAGAACTTATAGAATACATGTGTATAAGTGTGTGAAGAACTTGGACTTGCCCTGGTGGGTGTCTGGGATAAGGCTGGGACTGTAGCTTAGTGGCAGAACACCTGCTGTAATGTGCGTGAGGTCATGGGTTCAATTCCCAGTGCCATAAACAAAAGCAAACCACAAAGGAGCCAGGGCCCTGGCCCAGGGCTGTCCTGCTGTCCATCAGGGAAGATAGTGAGCACCGAGCTGCGCCCAGCACATGCGCACTATAGACTAGTGCCATTTCCCTTGTGGAAAGGTAAACACAGGGAATTTTACGATTCTTTATCTCCTTCCTAATCCTCTAAGTCTTTCTTTTTGTTTGTTTGTTTTGGTGTGTGTGCACTTAAACAGAATCTGAATCTATAACCTGGTGCGGAACTCACTATGTAGTTCAGGTTGACCTCAAACTTACGGCAGTTCTCCTCAGCCACCTGAGTGCACAAACCACTCGACCTGAACGCCCTTCACTCTCACCTGCTCTCTTCCACTGGGCCTTTCTTTTTTGTTTGTTTGTTTGTTTGTTTGTTTTCCAAGACAGGGTTTCTCTGTGTAGCCCTGGCTGTCCTGGAATGCACTCTGTAGACCAGGCTGGCTTCAAACTCAGAAATCCACTTGCCTCTGCCTCCCGAGTGCTGGGATGAAAGGCATGTGCCACCACTGTCCGGCCACTGGGCCTTTCTTCCTAAGAGTTCTTAGAGACATTGCCTCCCTCCCACCCAGAGGTTCCCTTCCCAAATTACCCCACCCCTTCCTCCCCCCCCCCCCCCCCTCCCCGGCCATTCTCCTTTTGGGAAATCCCTGAGACTCTGCCACAGCACTGTGGGGATCACTGTCCTGCTGTCACAGTCACTGGGTGTGGGACTCACCCTAACTCCATTCCTATGGTGAGAAAACCCTGTCCAGTCCCCCAGGGAACTGATGCCTCCTCTAGGAAGGCCGCATTCCACAGCTGTCCGCAGACCCTGTGATGACCCCATCTCATACTATGATTGTGGGGGGGGGGAGGGGGGAAGGGTGTCTCAGAGTCACTATGGAGCATACCCAGACACCAAGTTCTCGGCACAAAGGAGATTTATTACCCCAGAGGGACAAGCAAGGGGGGAGGAGGGCAGCCGCCTCTGGATCGGACCAAGGCAGTAGCAGGTGTGCTGCAGAAATAGTTTTTAACGAGGGAAGGGGAAGTCTGTGCTAAGTCCTGATGGGACAGCTTTGCTGGTGTAAGCAAATAATGAATGTTGATAGCTGAGCCTTGGTGCTTAGTCTTAAGAAGGAGCAGGTGGCCAAATAAGGGAATAGACCTCGGGGGCGAGCTTTAGGAATGTAATCTGGTGGTTTAGCAAGAGAGGGAAGGGCAAAAGCTGCCAGCGCCATGTTTGCCATGATTGGGCCTGTTAGAGAGACCTTCAGTGATGGCTGCCCACTACCCCTACTGGTGCCCCCATCCCTGGGTTGGCTGAGGTGAGGCATTTACCCCAACATTTTCTGCCTGCTAACCTGAGATGGGCTGAGTGTAACACGCTCCTGCAGCTGTCTGGAGAGCTGGGCAGACCCTTAGGGGCTAATTTTTCATGCTGTGGAGCTCAGAGAAAGTTCAAGGACAGGCCAGAGCAAGCAGATGGTGAGACACGAGGAACATTCCAGCCACCTTCTAACCTCAGGTGTGGTGGCTCGTGCCTGTAATCCCAGCATTCGGAAAGCTAGGCAGGAGGATTGCTCTGCTTTCAAAACCATGTCTGTGAGTTGGACACCAATGTCTGGGTAGCTGAGTGGTGGCATCTCCCACGGTCTGGACAGCCCTTGAGGAAGGGGGAAGAGGCTGCTGGACACCTGGGGGGCGGTCAGGAGGGCTTAAGGGAGGTTACAGAATTAAAGTCCGATAGTCAACCTCCAGTGAGAACTTTCCAGATAGACACAAGAAGGCAGGTGGAGGGGGAATGGGTAACACCATGAAATGGCAGAATTCAGCCGCCTGAAGTGAGTGGGCATCTGCTCTCTCCCGGGCAGCGCAGGCAGGAGCTGTAGGCACAGACATCCTGGGGAGAACTCAAGAATGTGATCTGTTGCTGGGGAGTGGTGACACATGCCTTTAATCCCAGCAGATTACTTGGGAGGCAGAGGCAGGCGAATTTCTGAGTTTGAGGCCAGCCTGGTGTACAGAGTGAGTTCCAGAACAGCCAGGGCTATACAGAGAAACCCTGTCTCGAAAAACCAAAAAAAAGAAAAAAAAAGAATGTGACCTGTCCATCTGCATGTTTCTGGTACTTAAAAGAACGACTGAATCCGTGTCCAGCCAGACTTGTGGCCCTGTGTCATCCTGCAGTCATGCAACCAGACTTGTGAAGGTCAGCAAGGGTCAAAAATTAAGTGGGCTGTCTAGGAATTCCCTCCGGAACAGCTGATCATTTGCCACAGCGCCACCTGCTGGCTGGTACTGACTGTGGCCAGAATTGGAAGTTTGTTGCCTGAACCTGGAATGGGATGTTGGGAGAAGAGGACTCCCTTCAGATGATCTGTCCCACTAAGAAATAACTAGTGCCTGATTCATCGTCATCCTCCTGAGGGCCAGCCCAGACAAACGACAAACGAAAGAACTGGGTGTTGTGGTGTGTGCCTGTAATCCCAACACTTGGGAGGTGAAGTCAGGAAGGATCATGAGTTCAAGGCCAGCCTGGGCTACATAGTGATTCCTAAAGCAAAACCAAAACAAACATATGCCTTGCAACAGGCAAAGAGGTTTTCTGGTGCCCATTCTCCTGGAGAAAGGTTGGGCATTAGCCTGGTGACCTTTAATGCTTTGATTCTTTAGAGGAGGGGATGTGACTGATTCTCCACTGTAGGGATAAAACCAACTTATAGAAAACCTATGATGGAGAGGGAGGGTACATGGCTTAGCTGTTGAGAGCACTAGATGGTCTTGGAGAGGACCAGAAATTGTTTCCCAGCACTTAGGCTGGGCAGCTCCCACCACCTGTAGCTCCAGTTCCAGGGGATCTGCTGCCCTCTTTTGGTCTCCACTGACACCACACATTCTTGCCCGAGCATGCGCGCGCGCACACACACACACACACACACACACACACACATAAAACCTCTTTTTTAAAAATTATAATGTGTGGGTGCTGGAGCGATGGCTCAGCAGTTTAGAGCACTGACTGTTCTTCCAAAGGTCTTGAGTTCAACTCCCAGCAACCACACGGTGGCTCACAACCATCTGTAATGGGATCTGATGCCCTCTTCTGGTGTGTCTGAAGACAGCTACAGTGTACTCATATAAATAAATCTCTCTGTTTTGTTTGTTTTGTTTTGTTTTTTTGTTTTTTGAGACAGTGTTTCTCTGTGTAGCCCTGACTGTCCTGTAACTCACTCTGTAGACCAGGCTGGCTTTGAACTCAGAAATCCACTTGCCTCAGCCTCCCGAGTGCTGGACTTAAAGGTGTGTGCCACCACTGCCCGGCTATAAATAAATCTTTTTTAAAAATTGTAATGCGCCAGGAGGTGGTAAATTTGAGGCCAGCCTGATCTACAGGGCAAGTTCCAGGACAGCAATGGCTATCCAGGGAAGCCCTGTCTCAAAAAACAAACAAATAAATCATAATATGCTCGGTGTGGTGGCACATGCCTTTAATCCCAGCACTTGGTAAGCAAAGGCAGGTAGATCTCTGAATTTGAGGCCAACCTGGTCTACATAGAGAGTTCCAAGACAGCCAGGGCTACACAGAGAAACCCTGTCTTGAAAAACAAAAAAAACAAAAAAAACAAAAAAAAAATTGAGAGAGAGAGTATGTTCCAGGACAGGCAGGATGACATGGAGAAACCTTGTTTCAACAGATATCTATCTAGATAGATAGACAGACAGACAGACAGATACCACAATGCAAATGACTCCTCTTCAGAAGAGGGAACACTTATCCCAAAGGTAAATTGTATTGTCTTGCTGGCTCCTCACTAATGAGCAAGTTCACAGAAGTTTTAGGCATGAGGTCACTGTTTTATTTGTATGAGGGTTTTGTATTATTTATTTCTGTACTATCTGTTTTAAGATGGGTATGGTGACCCACACCTGGAATCCCAGAACTTGGAAGATAAAGACAGGAGGATTAGGAGTTCAAGGTCAGCCTCAGCTATGTAGGGAATTTGAGGCTAGCCTGGATACACAAGATTCTGTCTCAGAAAATTGAAAAGAAAGAGAGTCGTGGAGAGATGGCTAATTGTTTTGTTTTGTTGAAAAAGATCTCATATGCAGCTGAAGCCAACCTCCACTTGAGATCATCCTGTCTCTGACATATAAAAGGCCACAGAAAGACGTTTCATTTAGCGTTGGCATGCTCTCCACTCCTCTCGAAGGAATGGGGTCTGCTCAGAAGAAAATGGCCCCAGCACTGGAGGACTGAGGAGAAAGTCAGGGGACTGGATGCTTGTACATAGACAAGAAAACCCACCAGACAAATTGAGATGGGGAGAGAGGATGGGGTGACTGTCCTTTCCCCTGGCCCCAGAACGACCCATTTGCTCTTTACTTTTGAAGTAAAAACTTCCCGCAAGAATGACGCATTGAATCCCACACCAATCGTGATCTTGGCACCACTTTGTGGCTATTTCTGGAACTGCGCATCCACGCTGATCCAGCTTAAGCCAATGGCAAATTGCATCTTCCTCGTGTGCATTGTCTCTTTTCTCGTTTTCCTGTTCTCTTCTTTTTACTTACATCCCTGGGTACGAATCCTGGGCCTTTTCACTTGCCAGACAAGTACTCTGCCGCTGAGCTACACTGCCACCCAGTCTTCTTTTCTATTTATTGAGCACTGACTGTATGCTAGGTTCTGTGCTATGTGGTTCCTTCAGTATAGACTTTATAGTCCAGTGAATGCTCTCACTTTACAGATGTGGAAGATGAGGCACAGAAAGGCTGGGTTTCCCCAATCGAACACAAAAAGCATTGTCTGTACAAGAGAGGGGCAGTGGTCCTGCTTGCCTGAGCTTGGGACAGTTCAGCCCAAATCTAAGTGTTTGGGGTAATATATAAAACCTTGAGCTGGGCTGGGCATTGTGGTACACGCCTTTAATCCCAGCACTCAGGAGACAGAGGCAGGTGGATGTTTGTGAGTTTGAGGCCAGGCTGGTCTATGGAGTGAGTTCCAGGACAGACAAAGACACACAGAGAAACTCTGTGTCAAGAAACAACAAAACAAACAAAAACCAAGTAAGACAAATGACAACAGGATAAAGAAGAGGTTTGTTCTCACCCAAGAATTCTTTGCAGTCTAGAAAAGGACAGATTGGTGAAGGGCACCAAACACCCACGTAACCCTGAGTGCTTTGCAAGAGGGAGGCACAGAAGTTTAGGGAGCCCAGAGGGGGCAAGATGAGGTGCAGAACCTTCAGGGCAGGCTTGACGGAGGATGCAGAGTGAAGCAGAGACCTAACAGGAAGCGTAGAAGGCGGGGGAGATGGCTCAGGTTGTAATGTGCTTGCCACACAAGCATGAAGGCCTAAGTTCACGTTCCCAACAGTCATGAAAAAAAATTAAAAATGAGACACACCAAGGGCAGCTGTAAACACGATCCTCACCTCCAACCCAGTGCTGGGGAAGCAGAGGCAGGAGGAGCCAATCAAAGCCAAAGGCTCCTCACCTCCAACCCAGTACTGGGGAAGCAGAGGCAGGGGGAGCCAATCAAAGCCAAAGGTTCCTCACCTCCAACCCAGTACTGGGGAAGCAGAGGCAGGGGGAGCCAATCAAAGCCAAAGGTTCCTCACCTCCAACCCAGTACTGGGGAAGCAGAGGCAGAGGGAGCCAATCAAAGCCAAAGGTTCAGTAAAAGACCCTGCCCTAAAAATACGGTGGAGCACATTTGAGAAAGGCACCCCTGTCACCCTCTGGCCTGCGCGCGCGGGCGCGCGCGCGCGCACGCACACACACACACACACACACACACACACACACACACACTCCTACACTATATTGGTTACTTTTCTATTGCTGTGATAAAGTCTATCGCCGAGGCACCTACAGAAGGAACAGTTTATTTAGGGTTAGGGATCCAGAGGGAGGAGAATCCATCGTGGCAAGAAATGTGGCAGCAAGTCCCAGACATGGAGACAGGAACACAAAAGTTCATAACTGAACTGTAAGCAGGAAACAGAATGAGCAAACTGGGACTGGCAAGAGTTGCTTCCTCCAAGGCTGTCACACCCTCTATGCCTCCCCCAAAAAGCGCCACCAACTGGGAACCAAGTACTCAAAAGCCTGAGACTATGGGGGACGCCTCATTAAAACTACCACATGCGTGCGCATGTGTGCACACCCACACACGGGCACACTCAGGAGCACATACGCGCGCATGTGTGCACACCCACACACGGGCACACGCAGGAGCACACACGTTCAAAGGAAGACAGAGGAGAAGAAAACGGTCCAGCTGGTAAAATCACGTGCAACCCAAACCTAATGGCATAAACTAGATCTCCTGAACCCACATAAAATTCAATGTCACACACCCACAACAGAGCGTGCCTAATGGCAAGATGGAGGCAGAGAGAGGAGAAACAGCCAGCCAGCCTGCAGCACACAGCACAGCTGAAAAGGCAGCCAGAGACCCTGCCTCAAAACCAAGGTGGACGGTGGGAAACTGTCCTCTGACTCCACACCTGCACTTCTGCACACATATGCCAAGCACTATAATTTTTTTAAAGACTTTTTTTTTTTTCCAAGACAAGGTTTCTCTGTGTAGCCCTGGCTGCCCTGGAACTCACTCTGTAGACCAGGCTGGCCTCGAACTCAGAAATCCACCTGCCTTTGCCTCCCAAGTGCTGGGCTTAAAGGCTTGCCCGGCTTTGCAGTATAGTCTTTTTGTTTGTTTGTTTTTGTTTTTCAAGGCTGCAGTATAGTCTTAACTGCTGAGCCATCTCTCCAGCCCCCGGCACGTTCTTTTTAAAAAATACAATCTGATGTTTTATTTTTAATTGCATTTTATTTACTTATTTTCTGCATGCAGAGGAGAGGGGTACATTGCCACTGTTGAGGTTATAGGACAGCTTTCTAGAGCTGGTTCTCTCCTTCCGCTATGTGAGACGTGGGACTTGAACTTAGGATGTCAGGCTTGGAGGTGAGCACCTTTATCCAGCCTGTCTGTCTCTATTTCTGACAGTTTCTTAAAGAAGGAGGGACCAGCTAGACATGCAAATGCATGACTCAAGAGAATTATAAGCTTGAGGGCTTCATACCCAGGCTTGGGGGAGGGAAGAGAGGGGAGAACAGTAAAATTATCTAAAAAAAGAGACAGAAGAAAAGGGAAGGGAACAGGGTTTGCAGTTTCAAATAGAGTAGCATGGAAGACTTATTGCAAAGAGATCTTTGTGCATGTGTGCAATGCACACCTTTAACCCCAGCACCTGGGAGGCAGAGATAGGCAGGTCTCTGTGAGTTTTATGCCAGCCTGGTCTACATAACAAATTTCAGGATAGCCTGGTCTACATAGTGAGACTCTGTCTCAAAAAGAGAAAAAGAGAGGACCTTTGAATAGAAATCAGAGGATGTGGTGGGGTGGGCCATGAGGACCTATGAGGGAAGGAGATCTTAAGTAGAGAGGACAGTAAGTACAAAGGCCCTGGGGTGGCATGGTAATGCAGGCAGTTAGGTTTCTGAGTGGGTGGAAATGGGTCAGGGAAGTAAAGCAAGGAGGCCAGCTGTGGGAAGGCCTCCCAGTGGCCTCTGTGACAGAGACACACACAGAGAGAGGAGGCACCGGATTGCCTGTCTCCAGCCTTGAGTTTGCGTCCCATTACCCGACCACACCTCCTGCGGTGCAGAGGAATTAATATTTTCTATAAATCCTGTAATTATCCTGTGAATAGCACAATTATGCTGCGTTACATTCTGTGCCTGCTCTAAGCTTTCATTCGTTAGATGTAAACATTTAAAATGCGCTGTGCTCTCCACAAGCTCACGATTACTTTTTTTATTTAATACAGTGGAAACCTAAAATGAGAAGCAACTGGGCTCTCCTTGACCTACAAGGGGCTCTGGGGAGAAGGCTGGCGCTCAAACACACAGCTTCCCACCCTCACCCACCCACAGAGCCCAGCCAGACTGAGCAGCTGAGACCTAGTCCCTGCCAGCTCAGGTGACCTTGGGCAAGTCACAACAGAGTTTTCTACTCTCTCTCCCTACCCCTGACACTCTAACACAACTCAGTTTGGCATTCATAGTCCTTAACTACGAAGTGAGCACAGGTTAGTGTGCCCATCGCAGACAGTTAAACTGAGGCTCTGAGAGGTATAGCTGCTGAGCAAGAAGTCTAAGGAGACAGGAGTTTGAAAGTGTGGCTCAGTGGTTTGAGGCTTGCTTCCCTAGTCCATATGAGGCCCAGGGGTCCCCTCCGCACAGCAAGAAGAGAGAATGGCAGAAGAGAGGTGCACAGGACCTCAGGCCAGCCTGGGTTTGAGTCCCCAACCCACATTTATCTTAGCCCAATGATAAAATCTCCTAGATCCTGGTCAGCACCGTGTCCACAGTGGAGGTGATCCTAGCTCCTACCTTGTGATTCAGTAGTGCTGAGAGGTCATGGTGAAACCTCTCCCTTATTACTATTATTATTATTATTATTATTATTATTATTATCACTCATTCTTACCAAGTCTCATGATCCTGGTGGGGGGCAGGCAGGATGGGAGGAGGGCCCTGAGGTCAGACCCAGGCTGGCCACACCCGGCTGTGGGGACAGTGGTTATTTTGCAGTCACTGTTTGTCTATTTGGTTTGATTCTTTGTCTTTTTGAACCAGGGTCTCAGGCTGGCATGGAACTTGCTTTGTAAATGATGAACTTGAGATCCTGGTCCTGATGCTCTACCTCCCAGGTGCTGGGATTACAGCCGCATACCTCCGTGCTTGGTCTAGGATGTGCAGGGCTTTGTGCACACTGGCAAGCGTGCTACCCACTGAGCCACAGCTGCGGCTGCTGTAGTCTGTGCTGTTGATAGGTTTGTGCTCACGCATCCTCCATTCATCCCTTAGGGCCTCCTGAGTGAAGTCAGCATGGGGCTGGGTTCCTATGCTCTCCAAGGGGCTGATAGGCACACACAAGAGATAGAAAATAGGCAAAAGGCCAGTGGAAAAAACCAGAGGCAGTCCCAGAGAAAAACTCTGAAGGGGTCCAAGTTTAATCTCAGCTAACCTATCCAGCAGCAGCTCCTTACCTCATTGCAACTTAGGGAGACCCCAGATCTCACACCAGGCAGGCTCTTGCTTGATGTTCCTGGTGAGGTGAGATGGAGGGACTGGGATACAACCAACCAGATAACTCCTACATCCAAGCTGGTCAAGGGAAGAGAGCTTGCTCTCTCAGAGAGCCCATCAGCTGCCTCCTCCCGAAAGGTCTGCAGAACCTTAGGGAAAGGAGTGAATCTACTTGGAGTTCTGTGCCCCCTCCATGTTGCCTTCGTGGCTCCTGGTGGGAGTGGGGTAAGAGGGTTCTGAACCCTCTCATGAGCACCAATCTGGGCATATCTGCCTACCTTTGGCCTTTGCCCACCACTGCTCTAAGTTTAGGCTCTCTGTGGGATCCAGACTATACAATTGCTGGTGACCACAAGCCTCCCCATAGGCCAGATACACAGGGAGAAAGCAAATGAAGGCCTTGCTAAGGTGACAGCATGCTGTGAGGGCAGGACAGGCCTCCATTATTGACTGGGTTCTGAGGGTTATACATGGCTGCTCTGAGGAGCTATGCAGCCCTCCAGGGTTGGCCCAAACTGAGGCAAGGCACTAGGCTTCTAAGCCTCCCTATTTATCAGCCATACTAGGGCCACTGAGCCTAGTATGTGAGAGGGAGAGGGGACATTGGGGAAGTGAGGGCTAGGGGACAGTAGTGACAGAGGTGACAGAAACCAGCTAAGAAGGGTCAGGCAACAGAAGTCCGGAGCCCAGTTTATCTCCAATGTGAAGCCTTGGGGGACTCCTTCAGGAGGGGGCCATGAGCTTAGTGTTCTCAGGCAGCAGAGAGAGCATACTTCGTGACCTGAGGCTCCCCAGAATCAGCAGAGAGCCAGCTGCTGTGATGCACATCTGTAATCTCAGATGGGAGACAGAAACAGAATTCCTGGAAGCTTAAGGCCCAGCTAGCATACTGTGAGCAGTGCCAAACCGGAGACCCTGTCTCAAATAAGGTGGAAGTCGGGGACTCCACCCACACACCATGACATACATGTACCAAGTATGAACAGTCACAAATGTGTATGCATGCAAGGTACACGCATGTTTATTTTATTTTGAAACTGGGCCTCATCGTATAGCCCTGGCTGGCCTGGCACTCACTATGCAGACTAGACTGGCCTTGAACTCACAGAGATCTGCCTGCCTCTATCTTTCATGTGTGGGAATTAAAGACATGCATCTCTACATGGGACCTATGTGCACACAGTTTTATTTTTAAAGTGAAGAACTGGGCCAAGGTGAGGGAAAGTGCTGGCTGAGGAAATGAAGGAGAAGAAGCAGGAAGCTGGAGCCAGAGCCTTGAGGACTCTTCCCCTGGTACCAAGCCAGAGCCTCCACATGCTGCAATGCAGTGCCAGACCCACAGGGGGCCAGAGGGTGCTACAGAGCCTGCACCCACACCCAGGGGAGGCCAAAGCTGGAGAAGTCACCCCAGAGGCCTCAGCCACCCTGGCAGGAGCTATGAGGCTAGAGTGGCCCTCTATATGTATGGGTGAGCCCAATGGTGGTGAGGAGGCCAGGCCTACAAACCTTGAGAAAGACTACCAGGGGTGTCTTTTGAAATACGACAAGCTATTGTCATCTACAAATGTGTTAGGACATGTTCATAACTATCCTGGGACATGTGTGGCCTCAGGGCCACATTGGACACACCTTGTAGACTTACCGCAAAGTTCTCTCGGCCACCATGTTTGTGGAACATTCATAGAAACCATGTGCAGCCGGGAACTGCCCTGGTCAGCATTAAGTCTGCATGCCACTCAGCCTGAGGTAAGTACCTGCTGTTAAATAGACAGAGTCTGGAACTAGAGTTCGAATCCCAGTTATAGCACTAGGCAGCTGTACAACCTTGGCTAAGACACTTAACCTCTCTGTGCTTCTTCTCTTTATTATGTATAATGTTACATTGTTTCTACAGATTCTCAAGTAACCCAAGCTCATCTTGAATTCTACATCACCAAAGCTGAGACTGAATTTCTGATTCTCCTGAATCTAGCTCTAGAGTGGGAGACTCTAGGGTGTTCTAGGGGTGGGGTGCTCCCACCTCTAGATCTCTATAAACCATAAACAGGAGCCAATATCAGTACTGTCTCAGGGGTCCTTATGCAGTTTAAACACCCCAGCTGAACCTGCAATGCGCTCAGAGCAGTGGCTGGCACATCGTGAACGCCATTTAAATATTTGACACAAAGGGGCTGGCAAGATGGCTCAGTGGGTAAGGCCATTTGCCGTGGAAGTCTGGCAACATGAGTTCAGTTCCTGGAACCCACAGAAAGGTAGAAGGTGAGAACTGGCTTCACAGAGCTGACCTCTGACCTCTATGTGTGCACTGTGATTCTCTCTCTCTCTCTCTCTCTCTCTCTCTCTCTTTCACACACACAGTAATTATAGCAAATAAAAATATAAAAATTAAATCCAGGAAATGGTGGCTCTCACTTTTAATCCCAGAACTCAGGAGGCAGAGGTAAACAGATCTCTGAGTTTGAGGCCAGCTTGCTTCACTGAGTTAGTTCCAGGGTAGCCAGAGCTACACAGAAAAACCCTGTCTTGAAAAAAAAGAAGAAAAAGAAAGAAAGAAAAAAAAAAAAACCAAATAAATAAATAGATAAAGTAGTCTGCATGGCGGCTCCCTTAGACCCAGCACGGGAAGCAGAGGCAGGTGTTCTCTGAGCTTGAGGCCAGGCAGAGCTACACAGAGAAACTCTGTTTTGAAAAACAAAAATAAATAAATAAGTAAATAAATAAAATAAAAACCCCAAAATCTAAATTTTTGACAAAACAAAGAAAAATTACAGGAGCAGTCGCTACCTGGGGGCTTCATGGTGACAGACATGGCCAGGTCATTCACTTATGTTCCGAAGGGCATTATTATTATATCACCCTGTATGACAGCTCTTAGAGTCTCTGTCTTACAAAGGATCAAACCAAGGCTGGGTTTCTGGTTTCAAGGTGCAGTCACTTGCTGGTCTAGAACAACTCAACAAGTGTTGTTTGTTGTTTTGGTCTTTGAGACATGCCTTACACTATAGGCCAAGCTAGCCAGGAACTCCCAGTAATCCTCCTATCTCAGCCTCACAAGTGGTAGGATTCCAGATATGAGTCACCAGTTCTGACTTCTCCTAGCACTCTTAATTGTCCAGGGATGTTGCTTTCCTCTACTCTAAAAACAAAGTGATAGTGAGGCAGGAGAATGGACAGAATGACCTCCAGGGGGCTCTTAGGACCCTTGAAGTCATACCCCCAGCCACTGAGTTCAGAGTCTGTGAATATTCCCGCAGTGCTCAGGGAAGTAGCTTGCTGAAATCATCACCATCTCGTCTCATTGAGCAATTACCCTGTGAGTGCCATGGCCAGGAAGTGACCTTGCTGCCAGCTGGGTACCACCACTGCTGTGAAGCAACATAATGAGAGTAATCATGGCCACAGCGGCAACAGTGACATCATCAACGGGGAGGTGGGAGAGGGGGAGCAGTGGTGGAAAAGGTGACAGCTGTTAGATCTTGGTGTCAGTAAGAGAAGAGACAACACTGGTAATGAGTAGGTGGCAGTTCTGTCCATGGTAAATGGTGATGGCACATTGTAGCCTTGATGGATAGATGGGCCAGGCACTGTGACTCAGTGTTTAACACTCCTATGATACCCTCCTGGCTGGACAGCTGGAGAGCTGACAATCCCATTTCCTCCCATGCAGTGGCTCGATCCAAGCAAGAGGCAGAGGGTAGAAGTGGCCACCAGCCTTCTGGCATTTTTGAGAAAGCTAGGCTGATTCCATGACAGCCTTCAAATTGGCAGTTAAGGAGACTAGGCCTCAATCTCTGTTTCCAAGAACTGAACAATTCCAGGCAGGTCCAGGCCTCAGAAGCTGCCCTGACACCTGGCCTGAGCAATGGGCCAGCAGCAGTTTCCAGACTTCCTCAGCTACTTCCTCAGCCAACAGTTTCCCACCAGCAACAGACCTCCCCAGCAAGTTTCCAGCCCCCACACCCCAGTAATGAAATGTCTGTAGAAATGGACCCAACAGATTAACATAGAGGTCACCTACCCTGAAATCCCCTAATATGCTTTAAATCAGGCCCTCAAGCTCACTTGGGTGACTCTATTCTGGTAATGGGAAACCCCAGCATGCTGGACTTCTGCAGAATAAAAAACACTCTTTACCTTTACATACTATTTGAGTCTGGGGTATCATTCTTCGGCAGATCATGGACCCTCAGACTTTCTTCGTTGTAAAATAAGGATACCTGAGTAGGGAGTCTAAATGACTTACCTGGGCATGCATGAAGCCTTGGGTCCCCCCACCCCAAACACAACATAAAGCATGCTTGACAATCCTGCCACTCAGAAGGCAGAAGGATCAGGAGTTCAAGGTCATCTTCAACTGCGTAGAATGTTTGAGACCAGTCTCAAATGGATAGAAAGAAGATGGCCACCAAACTCCACCCTTGGCTGCCATAGGGACTTTATCTTCTGTCACCTCCTGCCACCCTCTCCCTGGTTTACCAGCCAGTAAGTGCAGTAACATGACACTTTTCTGCAGAGCCACCCAGTGACATCAGTGGATATTTAGGTGTCCAGCTTCCTGCCTGCCCAGCTCTAGCACAGTGGGCAAAGCAGTGGTGAGTGTTTTGGAGACCCAGCCTTTAGGGCCCTGTGGTGACATGTCTGGGGTTCTCATCAGCTTATAGCTCTGGTACTGTTTGTAGCTCTCTTGGTGGGTCGGTGCTGTGTGGTTCAGAGTTCACTACCAGAGGGCTGGTTTATTCAGCTTCTCTGGCTAATATGTGAGTTCCTACTTCTCTGGATTAAATATTAGTCTACCAGTCATGCCTGGAATCATAGCTGTTCAGAAAACTGAGGCAGGGGGATCAGAAGCCTGAGCTACAGAGGTAGGTAGATTTTGTCTCCAAAACAGCAGTAAAGAAACCATGGACCAGACAAAGTGACTGGAGACAGGAAATGATGGTGAGCCAGCAGTAACTGAGATACTGAAGTGGGAGGGGGGTGGCTGAGGAGCCCTGTGAAAGCCCATGGAAAGGGCAGGGTTGGAAAAGCCTTTCTGAGCTAAGGTTGAAAGTATGAGGAACTGGACAGGTGGGGAAACTAGGGGCAAGTGTGTCTCAAAGTCCTCAAAGCAGGGGCAAGCTTTCTGTGTTTGCAGAGCAGAGGCGCAGCCACAGACTCCAGAGCATAAGGGGCCATGAGCGGGGAGCAGAGGAAGCCAAAGGCAGCCAGGGAAAGACCTTGCATTCTATTCTTATCTCCTGGAAGTCACTCAGGGTGTCCTTTGATAAAATGAAAGATATGTCCTCATGGTTACCCAGGTTTAACTGGGTAAGGACAAGATAGAACTGGGGAGCATGGATTAAGAGGAGTGGAGTGAGGTGGGCTCCTGTCTCCTCAGTGAGGAATGAGGCCAGGGAGTCACTGCACAGAGCAGAGGGGAGAAAGATATGTCACTAGGTCATATCAGGCAAAGTGTCTTAGCTACAGACACAATATGTCCAAAGTGACTTGGCTCCTGTCTTAGTTAGGGTTTTACTGCTGTGAACAGACACCATGAACAAGGCAACTCTTATAAGGACAACATTTAATTGGAGCTGGCTTACAGGTCAGAAGTTCAGTCCATTATCATCATGGCAGGAACGTGGCAGCATCCAGGCAGGCATGGTGCAGGAGGAGCTGAGAGTTCTACATCTTCATCTAAAGGCTGCTAGCAGAAGACTGACTTCCAGGCAGCTAGGATGAGGGTCTTAAAGCCCATGCCCACAGTGACACACCTACTCCAACAAGGCCACACCCTCTAATAGTGCCACTTCCTGGACCAAGCATACACAAACCATCACAGCTTCCAAGTGGCCTTTATGTTCCTGGACACTGTCAGTTTAGTGACAGAAACACTCCCTGTCCCTGGGACCAGCAAGGAGAGCCTCAAGAATCAAAATCATACCAACTAAAGCCCTAGTAAAGTGGTTCCGACCACCCTCCCACCAACAATCACAAAGTGATTGGCAGGCAGGCCACCAGGGGTCCAGCCCTTCCACAGCTGTCCTGGGACACAACAGGGGGCATGCTGGGAGTGTCATGGCAGAAATCAGCTATGATGGGGACTTTCAGTTACTGCCTTCAACCATTGCTTTTCCAGGATACATACCTCTGTCTGAACAGAGTTCTGTAGACCATGGCAGAGCCTACCCATGCTCCTCCAACTGTCCTAGGCAGAGCCAGACACCAGAGCTGTCTCCGGTGCTTCCAGTCTCCGTAAGCAGCAGAACCTTGAATGGAAAAGCAAAGATGGAAACCACATGCCTGAGTCCTGGCAGATGTGTTCTGGGGTGGGAGAGGTTCCTAACCCTCACCTTATCCTGAACTGCCCCTCCCTAACTGCCCTCCAGCCCGTTCACCAAGAGCTTCCATGCCAGCCCAGGAGCCGAAGGCGATGGGCTTCAAGCCACTTCCTGACTCAGTCTTTTGGAGCAGGAATCCTGGGTTGGATCTGAGCTGGGAAAAACCAAGCAAGGTTGAGTTTCCCTGTCCCATAGCCTAGGTTGAGCCCTGACCCTGATCGATCTCTCTCTCTTTCAGTCTTTTGTTTGTTTTTCAAGGCAGGGTTTCTCTGTGTAGCCCTGGCTGTCCTGGAACTCACTCTGTAGACCAGGCTGGCCTTGAACTCAGAAATCCACCTGTCTCTGCCTCCCAAGTGCTGGGATTAAAGGTGTGTGTCACCACTGCCCAGCACTCTCTCTCTCTTTTTTAAAAAGACTTATTTATTTAAGTACACTGTAGCTGTCTTCAGACACCCCATTCGAGGGCATTGGATCTCATTATGGATGGTTGTGAGCCACCATGTGGTTGCTGGGATTTGAACTCAGGACCTTTGGAAGAGCAGTCAGTGCTCTTAACCTCTGAGCCATCTCTCCAGCCCTGACCCTGATCTTTTTTTTTTTTTGGTTTTTCAAGACAGGGTTTCTCTATGTAGCCCCTTCTGTCCTGGAACTCACTCTGTAGACCAGGCTGGCCTCGAACTCAGAAATCTGCCTGCCTCTGCCTCCTAAGTGCTGGGATTAAAGGCATTCGCCACCACTACCCAGCTGACCCTGATCTCTTAACTGATCCTGAGCATGCTGACAGGGATCATGTGAGGCCCAGACATAGCTCCTTCTGTTGCAGGCTTGGGCCCCACTAGTTGATAGAAAACATTCACACCTCCATCTGAACCTGGAGCAGGCCCCAGTTCAACTCTAAAATCATGACAAAACCTGGCCCATGAGCCCAAACAGGCTCCAAGGGTAGCTGGCTCAGCAGTTTTCACCTCTGCAGCCCAGGCCTGAGTCTCCTGCCTGGGAAACCAAACATGGAAAAATAATGCCAGATCAAAACTATGTGTGGTGGCATACACCTGTCCTCCCAGCACTTTGGAGATGGAAGCAGGAGGATTGCTAGTTAGAGACTAACTAGCCCAAGCTGCATAGTAAACCTATGTCTGAAAAAGAACAAGGAGAAAGAGGAAATTTAAGGGTTCTTTAGAAAGTCAGTGTTGTGGTGGATGATGTGTTGCTGGGCAACACCAAACACATTGTTTTGTTAAAGTGGACGCAGGTGCGAAAGGCTAAAGCCGACTGGTGAAGGAACGTTTCACTGAAGCAGACACAGGAGAGAGGATGCTCTGCTAAAGCAAGCACGTGAAAGGACTCGTGATGAGGGATTCTGTGCTAACAACACGCATGTATTGGTCCGCCTTACACTGTGTAGTTGAGCTGCATTTGTCGGGACTCCCTAGAGAGAAAAGCACCAAAAAACTTCTGGTGGCGTGCTGCAGTTTGTTGCCGCTTCTGAGGACTCGGGCTAATTGGATGCATGTGCTGAGGCAAGAGCCATGCTGAGGGAAGACACGAGGACCTGTGATGTTTGCAGGGTATAAACGGGACTCCACAGTGACGGACACAAAGCTTGGCTTGCTGGTACAGCTTGCTGTGAGCTCCTGGGTCTCTTGTCTTTGCTGATCTTCACTTCCCTGAGAGAGGCACAGCCGAGAACTTCTGGTGTTCCTGTTGGTCCCTCCTGCTGACTTGAGCTGAGGCTGAGGCCTGGCTGTCTCTGCTAGGTCATGCCACCACTGTTGTTAACCCTACTTTACTAAACTGGACTGCTGGTGTATGTGTGAAGTGTCTGTAAGTGGATCAAGCTGCAGCTGCCTGCTAACCTGTGAACTGAACTGCTGATTTCCAGACAACATAGATGGGAGTCACTCCAAAGAACCTTTCTAAACAGGTCCACTTCCCCACTATCTCTGATGGGTGATGGGTTACAAGGAAGGGTAAAGCATTTAAGAACCATCATTAAAAATTTGATTTGAGGGGATGAAGAGATGGCTCAGAGGTTAAGAGCACTGACTGCTCTTCCAGAAGTCCTGAGTTCAATTCCCAGGAATCAAATGGTGGCTGACACCCATCTATAATAGGATCTGATGCCCTCTTCTGGTGTGTCTAAAGATAGCAACAGTGTACTCATATACATTAAATTTGAAAAAAAATCTTTAAAAAAAAAGGAAAAAAATTTATTAAAAAAAAAAAGGAAGAAAAATTTGACTTGAAAAAAATTGAAGTTACACAAAGGTTAGGGGTGCAGTTTAGGAACTAAGAACTCTCCTAGCATGTGTAAGGAAGGCCCTGGGTTTGATCCCTAGCATGGAAAAATAAACAAATAAGAGCCATTAACCCCCTTATGTCTTCTTACTTAGTGATGCACCTTTATCTTAGGAAATAAAGCCTAAAGGCAAAGTATAGCTTCTAAGGTATTAGATCCCCTTCCCTCTCTACAGGCTCCTCTTTTGATCTGGAGAACTCTTACCCTACCCCTGACCTCCTATAGGCTAACTGCCCCTTGGAAGATGGCAGGAGACTGTCTGTGAGTTGAGAGGGGTGGTAGGTGGTGTGGGGGAGGGTAGGTCTAGAGCCTTAGCTGACCTGAGAGCAAGACCCCCTTCTCCACACCGCATCTCCAACGTCCAAACCTGAATGATCTCATTGGTCCCTCAGAGCCCCCAGCTGCAAGCATAGCAATGGATTGACTTCCCGGATAATGCAGGCCCAGGAGACCCAGGAAAGTTATCTTGGTTCAATACATCATATAAAGTTCAAATCCTGGACCTGTTTCCTAGCTCAGATACTTTGTTTTAGTGTCTTGGCCTCTCTGGGCCTGTTCTGTCCTCCATTGTCTTAGTCAGGGTTTCTATTCCTGCACAAACATCATGACCAAGAAGCAAGTTGGGGAGGAAAGGGTTTATTCAGCTTACACTTCCACATTGCTGTTCATCACTAGTCAGGACTGGAACTCAAGCAGGTTGGGGATCAGGAGCTGATACAGAGGCCATGGAGGGGTGCTGCTTACTGGCTTGCTTCCCCTGGCTCGCTCAGCTTGCTCTTTTATAGAACCCAAGACTACCAGCCCAGGGATGGCACCATCCACAAGGGGCCCTCCCACTTTGATCACTGATTGAGAAAATGCCTTACAGCTGGATCTCATGGAGGCATTTTCTCAACTGAAACTCCTTTCTCTGTGATAACTACAGCTTGTGTCAAGTTGACACAAAGCCAGCCAGTACATCCATCAAATGACAATAACAGCAAATTTGTGAATGTGACAGAGGCAAGAAAGCACCCCAGTGAAAGGCTTTGGGGCCAGCAAACTGGCTCAGTGGATAATGTTACACAAGCCTGAGGACCCAAGTTTCCACTGGAAACCAAGTGATCAGGAGAGGCAAAGCCGGACTGTATAGTCATCCTTTGATCTCAACATGCTAGCCATGGCAAGTGCTTACCCATTGTACATACACATCACTTTCTTTTTAAAAAAAAAAATTATTTTTATCTTATGCATATGGATGTTTTGCCTGTGGGTAGCACTCACATGCCTGGTGCAGGCAAGGCCAGCAGAGGGTGCCAGGTCACCTAGAACTGGAGTTACCTGAGTAGTGAGTCTTTGTGGGTCCTAAGAACTGAACTCAGGTCCTCTGAAAGAGCGCAAGTGCTCTTAACTGCCTTGCCATCTCTCCAGCCTCCAGACACATACTTTTTTTTATAAAAAAAATTAAAAATTCCAAAGATTTTGTTTTTCAAATTATACAGATTTGTGTGGGTGTTTCCACGTGTGTGCGGGTACCTTTGAAGGCTAGAGGTATTGGATTCTTTGGATATGAGTTCCAGGTGGTTGTGAGACGCTCAATAACTGGACTCAGATCCTCTAAAAGAACCTGAGGGTCTATTAACCACCTAGCCATTTCTCCAGCCCCCTTGGAAACTTTTATAGCACTTTATAAACTGTAGACTGCAATCATCCTGGCAGGGAAGGGCGGCCGTTGGTGGTGTTAGTATGGGTGAAAGCTTCACTTGCCAATGGAGCGCATTGTGGGGACCGTTCTTCTCTGGCCTCACTCTGAACAGCTCACAACCTCCCCAGGACGCACCGGTCCCTCACCCAGCTCTCCGGGGCTGCCTTCTTGCAAAGAGATCAGAATGGAGAGACAGTTGGGTCGCCTCGGACTCCCCATTGCAGGGATCTAAACCAGACAGGCCAGAAAATGACCAAGAGAAGGGAGATGACAGAAGAGAGCCAAGGGAATCTACGACAGCGCTGGGATTTCCCTACCAGGCAGAGGGTGGGGCGCTGAGGCTCCGCCCCTCTGACATCAATGCCAGGGCCTCCACCCTCGCCCGCGGTGTGTTCCTAGGACCCACGAGTCCCGTGGGAACTGCTGTGTCTGCAGCTGGTGCCCAGCCATGTGGGTGCAGGGAATGAGGCTGAGCCGCAGGGCGGGCCCAGGATGGCGCCACCCCTCACTCAGGTCTGGGAGGGGACAGCTTTAGCCCGAGGGCCCTACACAGGGGACTGGGCGCCCTGAGCTCCGCGGCTGCCCACAGCTTCAAGGGGTAGAGTGACTCTGTCTGTAGCTAGGGGAACAGCAGAGGGTCAGCCGCGAGTGGAAAAGTACTCTCAGCTCCCTCCGCGGGCTGATAACTTCAGAATCTATATTAATCGGTCCTCACCTGACTCTTAGGCATGCCTGTGACAAAAGTCAAGCTAAGTACATACAGGTCAGAGACAGAGGGACCCTGTAATTACTTTCCAGTATTTCTTTACATTTCAGTTAACACATTGGTTTCTCCTCCTCCTCCTCCTTCTCCCCTCTTCTCCTTCTCCCCTCATCCTCCCCCCCCCCTTCCTCCCCATCTTCTCCCTTTTCCCTGTCCTCATGGAGCCTGGTGTGATGATCCAAGCCTGAAGTTGGGAAATAGAGGCAGAAGGGTCAGAGTTGTAGGACCACCCGAGACATGGCTGTCCCCAATTTACCGCTCAAATTGGGAGTGTATCCATGGGCTGTTCTGTGTGGCGAATTGAGTTTTACTGAATAAAGACACGTTACAGTGTATTTGTTAGAGAGGCGGTAGAGCCCAGTGTGGCGGCACATGCCGGTAATCTCAGCACTTGGGAGGCAGAGGCAGCCTGGGTCTACAAAGCAAGGACAGCTAGGACTGTTACATAGAAAAACCCTGTCTCGAAAAAAAAAAAAAAGAGAGAGAGAGAGAAAGAAAGAAAAGTAGAGGGGTGGTGGGATCTCTGGGACCCTGGAACCCATTCGGTGCACTGGCTCCTGTTTTCAATCTAGCCATCGATGCCCCTAGGGGACAGAAATGAGTGCACTGAGGCCACCTTCGGGAGCCTCAGTTTCCTCGCCTGATTCATCTAGTCTGTCCACCTGCCTCCTCTCTGATTGGACAGCCTGAGTAGCGCTCATGGGAAGGCTGGCCTTCATTAGCTGCACAACGGAGGGAAGTGAGGTCAAACTCCTTCGGGGCCTGGCCTGCCAGCCATCTACGCATTCGCATTCTTCACTGTCTCGCCTTCAGGCCTGCTATGCTCTCTCATGGCTCTGCCTTTCCGGCTGGGTTCTCTCTCTACTTTCTGCTCTGCTTCTCCACCAATGAGCAGACACACCACACCTGTCTGAAACCTGCCCCAGATTATTAGCAAGTTAGCACTCTCTGGAGAGTGGGCAGAATGATGCTGAATGCTGATACACTGGATGTTCCACGCCAGTCCTGGAAGTAGCCAGCAGTCCACTGAAGATGAAAAACCCAGGCACAGCGAAGGCAAGGGAACTGCACCCAGGCCACAAGGTCTTAGGAGGCTCCACTGCGCCAGGCTTTTTGGGAAAACAGGAGTTGGCTTTCAATGCAAAGTCTCACCCCAGGCCATCTGTTTAAGACCAAACTTCACCACATCCTGCAAGATCTGGTTACTTAAGGGGCTGGGAAAGGAGCTCACTTGGTAGAGCACTTACTTGGCTAGCATACACAGATGAGGTCCTGGGTCCCACAACAATGAGAACCCCTAATCGCTGCCCTCCATGGAGTAGAGAAGAAGGATCAGAAATTCAAGGCTATCTGCAAATTGAAGGTCAGCCTAGGCTACAGGAGACTGCCCAAAAGGAGGAGGAGGAGGAGGAGGAGAATGAGGAGGAGGAGGAGGAGGAGGAGGAGGAGGAGGAGGAGGAGGAGGAAAGAAAGTGTATGCAAGTTCTCCAAAAAAGTGTAATTGGAGAGACTAGTTATGGTTAAGATCCCTGGCTGCTCTTCAAAGGACCCAGGTTTGATTTCAAGCACCCACAAGGCAGCTCACTACCATCTGCAACTCCCGCCTCAGGGGACCTGGCATTCTCTTCTGGCCTCCATGGACACCAGTCATGAAAGTGTCTCACACACACATACATGCAGGCAGAACAACCTATATAATAAATATACAGTATATAAAACAGATAAAAATTAATTTAATTTTTTTTTAATAGGCTGATGAGATGGCTCAGCAGGTAAAAACCCATGCTAGTAACCCTGACAACCTGAGTTCAGTCCACTGCTCAAGACAAGAGCCACATGGCAGGAGAAAACCAGCTCCCCAAAGTTGCCCTCTGACGGGAGAAGGAATATGGCACTCACGGTCACATAAATAACTGCACATGAGTATACGCACACACAAACGCGCACACACAAAATAAATGTAAAAAAAAAAAATCATAAATGGAACTGCAATGTGACCTAGCAAAAAGAGAAAGGAGCCAAGGATATGTTTGATAGAGTGAGGTATGGTGAGGTGGGAGGGGGGGCCTCTGCGGGGCCCCTGCTGAAGCATCCGTTCCCCTGAGGTACCAGCCACAGGACGGGTATAGTATAGAGTTTATTTAGGGCATGGGAAGGGGAGTTGAGAATGGAGTAGAGATAGAGAAAGATGGGGGCGGGGGGGAGGCCAGCCAGGAATACATGGAGAGAGAGGGAGAAGGGGCAGAGAGGGAAGGAGAGGGGTCAGAGAGTAAGAGAGCAGGAGGAGGAGGAGGCAGACAGTCCCATTTAGGTTAAGCCAGGTAATGGGGGGGGGGGGGGGGGGGGGGCGGAGCCTAGAAGGAATGCTAACAGGGTTGGAATTTAAATCAGCATTCGAAGAGACATCTGCAGCCCATGTTTACTGTACCACTGCTCAACTAGCCATCCAGAGAACAGATAAAGAAAATGTGGTTATGCACCAACAGTAAAATATAGAAAGGTGGGGCCCTGTCTTTGTCATTACATGGATAGAAAGACAAAGAGCACGTGATCTCATTCCTCACATGGAACCTAAAGTGTTCTTGGGCTGGAGAGAAGCCTCAGGTGTTCAGAGCCCTGGCTGAGCTTCCAGAAGACTTGAGTTCACATTGGGCAGCTCACAACTTCCTGAAACTCCAGGTCCAGGGCCTCCTGGGGTACCATATACATGTGCACACACACACGCACACATATACACATCAATTTTAAAAATTAAATAAATCTTAGCCAGGCGATGGTGATGCTTTAATTCCAGCACTTGGGAGGCAGAGGAATGTGAGTTTCTGTGGACTGGAAGTCAGCCTGGTTTGCAGAGTGAGTTCCAGAGCAGCCAGGACTATGCAGAGAAACCCTGTCTCAAAAGTAAATGAATGAATGAATGAATGAATGAATATTAAATAAAGCGTATTTAAAAGAGAGCTGTTCTCATAGAAGTAGTGATTAGAAAAGTAATTACCAAAGGCTAGAGGAAGTAGAGGAAGAAGAAAGACAAGACAGTGGGTTCAAGGCTCACTAACAGTTACACGGGGATTAAACTCTGGTATTCTGTTTACAGATGTGGACCACAGTTAACAGATTATGTTTATGTAATAGATTATTATTATTAAATTATGGGTTTGCTTTTAGGGGTTTTGATTGTTGTTTTGTTTTTTGTTTTTTGTTTTGTTTTGTTTTGTTTTTGGTGGTAGTTGGTTGGTTTTTGGTTTTTTTGAGACAGGGTTTCAATATGTAGCCTGGCTGTCCTGGAACTCACTTTGTAGACCAGGCTGGCCTCAAATATAGAGATCCAACTGCCTCTGTCTCCCAAGCACTTGGATTAAAGGCATGCGCCACCATCAACACCACCTGGTTTAGATTATGTAACAGATCTCTACTAAGAGGAGGATTTCAAATTATCTCAGCAAAAAGAAATAAAATAAATAAATCTTTAAAAAAATTAAAAATTGCCGGGCAGTGGTAGCACATGCCTTTAATCCCAGCACTCGGGAGGCAGAGGCAGGCGGATTTCTGAGTTCGAGGCCAGCCTGGTCTACAGAGTGAGTTCCAGGCCAGCCAGGGCTACACAAAGAAACCCTGTCTTGAAAAACAAAACAAAAACAAAACAAAACAAAACAAATTAAAAATTTAAAAGGACCTATAATAACAAGTGTTGGCAAGGAGGTAGAGAAATAGAGCCGCTGTACACTGGTCATGGGGAGGCAAACGGCACACTTGCTTTCAGAGGATAGTCTGGCAGTTTCTCGTAAGGCCTTACCCTCATAAGCATCACCTTAGCAGTTCCCAAAATAAATAAAACCAGGTAACAGAAAAAAAGCACACTGATAGGTTCACAGCCTTCTTCATAATAGCCAGGAAGTGAAACCAACCCAAACGTCCATCAGCTGCTGAATAAAAAGATAAACAAAACGCAGATTATTGTGTATCGGTAAAATATAGTTGGCATGAAAGGAAAACCCGAACTGAAAACCTGAGCTGGGGTATAGCTGGGAGGGAGAACACTTGCTTAGTATGTATGTGGGAGGGGGCAAAGGTGGGGGAGGGGGTTAATCACCGCCATGGGGGGAAAATACAAGATCCTATTACATGCTATACTACAGGTGACTTTTTTTAAATAACTTTTTTTTGCTTTATTCTGCAGTTTACATATGAATCCAATATGTATTGTTTTGTCCTATGACTTTTCCTTCCAGTGTGTTGGTCACAAAGATTTTCTTCCACCAGCAGCAAAGACAGGTTGACTCTCAAGTGGCTCTCACAGATGCAGCCATTCCGACTCATTGCACCCAAGGCTGTCCCTGCTCTGCTCCTGGCACTCAGAAGGTGTTAATAGGCCAGGAGTGTCAACAGGCACCACATTATACCAACTCTGAATACATAAGTTTCTAGGTCCTGGATTGAGGGTTTGTGATGCTCACTTGTGCTTGGGTTCCATTTATAAGAATGGTGATCAGCTGGGTAGCAGTGGCATACTCTTTGAATTCCAGCACTTGGGAGGCAGAGGCAGGTGGATTTCTGAGTTCGAGGCCAGCCTGGTCTACAGAGTGAGTTCCAGGCCAGCCAGGGCTACACAGAGAAACCCTGTCTCAAGAAAACAACAAACAAACAAACAAAAAGACTGAGTAAAAGGACAGTCTTATTGTTTTCTATTGTTAGTTTTGTAGATTTGTTTGTTTGTTTGTTGTTTTGTTTTACAGAGTCTCTTTATGTAGCCCTATCTGGCCTAGAACTCACTATATGGACCAAGCTGACCTTGAACTCACAGGAAGAGAGAAAGAGAGAGAGAGAGAGAGAGAGAGAGAGAGAGAGAGAAAGAGAGATCTGCCTGCTCCTATCTCTTTAGTATTGGGATAAAATGTGTGCATCATGATAATACTTGGTGCTATTTAAAGGGGCACACTCTCATCAGAAGACACAAGCATGAGTAGAGGAAAATTTCTAGAAAATGCCAAAGGGGCCAAAAGGAGACCTCGGCTTTGCTTCCTGCTTCTCTGGATGCTACACCACAGCTGGAGTTAGGAGGAGAAGTGAACACTGACAATCGGGTCCCAACGATTGGAATGTGGAATTGCTCCATGAAGGGTTCAGGTGTCTGCAGACATCGTCCAATCTGTGCTGCATCCCAAAGGTTGCCCAGGCCTGTGGAGGCTGCTCCAGACAGCACTGTTTCTTCCTCCTTTGTCTCTTTGTTCTTTACATGACTTTAGGGATGTTAGCTTGTTCTTGAATTCTCCTGTGACAGGAAAGGAAAAAACAAACAAAGAGAATGTAAAGGTAATTCTGGGGGCTTTTATGGTCCCTTTTTGCTCCCAAATGATAGGGCATTTCTACATCTGCTCTAGCCCATTTTAGCTCCCCAAACAGATGACATGGAAACCTAAGAAATTTATTAACAAGCTGCCAGCACCACGATGGGCAGATATGCTTCTATTCCAATCTCTATGACTGCCTATTTTCCCAGCCATGTGGCCCTTTACCTGCAATCTGAGTCTGGCTCTCTCTGTTCTATGTGTGCCCTAATGGGTGCTCTCTAATCGAGACCTCATGGCAGATCGACCTGCTCCTCTCCTCTTTCTTTGGAACCCCTAGACTGGGATTGGAAGTCCCGCCCTACTCTCTTCTGCCCAGCTGAATCAGCTCTTTGTTAACCAATCAGAGGTGATGGAAAAGAACGTTTACACACCATTGAGACAGGAGATGCTTCAAAAGTCAAGACAATACCAGTGTCACAGCATCTGAACACACAGTGCACAAAATCATCCTCCAACAAGAGAAAGAGAAAGTAAAAAGAAAGAGGAAGAAAGAAAAGGAAAGGGGCTGGAGGGATGATGGCTCAGCAGTTAAGAGCACTCTGACTGCTCTTCCAGGGGTCCTGAGTTCAATTCCCAGCAACCACATAGTGGCTCACAACCATCTGTGATGGGATCCGATGCCCTCTTCTGTGTGTCTGAAGACAGCTACAGTATACTCGCATACATAAAAATAAATAAGTAAATCAAAACAAACAAATAAAAAGGAAAGAAGAAAGAAGGGTAAAAGAAAAAAGATAAGAAAGAAAATAGAGGATTAGATTTAGCAATGTGGCTTTAACCCTGACAAAGGCAGTTTAGGTGGAAGGATGGAACCAAATGTCTCCCTCCTGTGTACGGGGATCACAGCACACAACCCAGCTTTTTCAAAGGTATGTCTTAATGCAGATTGGAATGACCCAGTCAACGAAAGAGGGAAAATCCTCCCTTATGTGTGAAGAAGGGACCCGGGATGCTCAAGCAAACAGGCACATCCTTGTGGTGGAGAGGCTGGACCCAAGCACAGAGACTGGAATGGGCAGAGCAGGCATTGAGAGCGGAAGGAAATGTCCTTCTGATTGGTCTGTTTTCCTATATCAGTGGTTCTGTTCTCAACTTATGGGTCATGTCACCTGTGGGCCTCAGACCACTGGAAAAACAAATATTTCCGTTATGACTCATAAGAGTAGCAGACTTATAGTTAGGAAGTAGCAACAAAAATAATATTACAGTTGGGGTCACTCCAACATAAAGAACTGTATTAAAGCGTTGCAGCATTAGGCAGGTTAAGAACCACTGTTCTAGAAGTTCTAGAATGAAAAGCAAAGTCATTACCCCCCCACACCCCCACACCCTGAGAAAAGGGCACGGGAAGATGCTGGAGCTGAGGAGAGACACGAGGGTCTGACCCTGTTCTCTAAGATGGTTAAGTCACATGGTAGGTGGTGGGCCCAAGGATAAGCGAGATCAGCAGATGGCCCCTCCTGAGCCACAGTCAGCTGTGGAGGATGAGCCAGGGTGTGGTTTTGCAGGTGGTGCCAATTTAATGAGCTGAGCAGAAAAATCTAGAGTTGAGCTGTATTAGAGGAAGTAATTACTGCTATGTCCCAGGACTCTGAGGGAGTTGGGGGGGGGGGGAGTCAAGCACAGGAGGGGGTCCAGGAACAGTGAGAGAAAGGAGGTTCCGTAGATTAAGGGGCTGGTGGTAAAGAAGCTAATGGAGTCGGGGTTGGAAGAGTAAATAGAACAGAGAAGAGGTAATGCCTACTAGGGGTACAATTATCAGTAATGACAAGGTCCATTACCTTGGCCATGAGCACATGAAGTAGGCCGGAGGCCAAGAGCCACAGGAAGAGGGAATGGGTAAATCTCTGCAGAGAAGGATCACCTGTGTATAATTTGGATTCCCAAAGTCACCGTTCCAGGTGAGAATTTAGGCCTGGGGTTCAGCCAGACCTAGATACAAAGTTTCTCTTTTCAATTCTAAGGCCCCATGCAAATGACTTCATTTACCCAGCCTTCGTTTCCTCTCAGGCAAGGTGAGCGATCTAGCATTCCTGTGTCCTGAGATTGTGTTCTGAAATCTGAGGAGGCGTGGCAAGCGTAAGGCAGAGAGCATGCTCAGTGAGGCGGGTTTGTTAAGTAGCCACACATCAGTTCCTAGCATGCTTTTTTCTAGGGTCCCTGAGATGCAGAGCCAATGTAGCAATCAAGCCTCTTGCTTCTAGACCTCAGATCAAATGGTTTGATGGGAGATCCTGCCCCTATTTCTCTCCCATCTTACAGAATAAGAAGCTGTGGTCCAGACAGGCAGAGACTGCCTTCTATCACTAAGACTATATTACCATATAGAGCAAGTTCCCCTTTAAAATCAGCTGGAGTCATAATCAAGGTTGGGAATATGTACAGGTTCCTGGCAAAAGTTAATCTCTCTCTCTCTCTCTCTCTCTCTCTCTCTCTCTCTCTCTCTCTGTGTGTGTGTGTGTGTGTACTATATATAATCCCAAAGCCACCCAGATGCACCCAGACTCAAGATGCACCCCGAGTGTATTCTCTCCATTCATGGATACTCTTAAAGCTGGCTTTAATGGAAACAAAAGATCTTACTGGTCACATCTGTGCTCTCTCTTGGTTTCCTACATCCCCAAGTCAACCCTCGCCCCATTGGGCAAACAGGGATGGCATTAGCTTTGCTAATGGAAGCGTTGAAAGGATGATTCACAGTACATGTGTTGTCTAATTGCTCTCCTTGGCCCAGACAGAAAGAAGGAGAGAGAAATGAGATTTGAATTTTCTTAGAAAACTTGATCAAGTCTATACGAAAGGCACTGCCCCAGCCTGCTCCTGAATGGTTTTCAGCATAGCTGGTCCACCTGGAATAAATCCCTCCTGTTTTCTAACTCCACTTTCTCCATTTAGAAATTGAGAAGATGAAGACAGTAGATGCCAACAGCTCTCTTAGCTGGAGCCTTTGGGCATCTATGAGTATGTAGCCTGGTATCTCTCCAGCTGCCCTGGCTATTTGGGAACAAACACAGAAAGATAGGGCAGAAGGGGGCCCGGCAGATTCACCTTGCCAAGAAGCTGCCCCGGTCAAGCATCTGAGGTCTCTTCTCCCGGTTCAGTTGTTCCTTCCCATAGTCAGACTCCATTTTCCTCTTAGCACACCATCCAAAATGTCTTGTTTACATCACTATTGTCTTTCTACAGCTGAAGGTTCTGAAAGGACTAGGATCTTGCCTGACCTATCTCACAGTTCGGCACCTGGTACCTAGTAGGTCCTCTGTCAACATATGTTGACTAAAGAATAAATAAACAAATGGATGGGTGTTGTGGGTAGTGCCAGGCTGTGCCAAGTGGCACTGTGACTTGTGCCAACTTCTAAGAGGAGGGGTTGAAAACAGAGTCAGGAGACCCTAATTCAAGCCCTATAGTGCCAATTAGTGGTTGTATGACTTTGGGCACATCACGACCTCTGGAACTTGGTTTCTTAATCTGCATATCTAGAAAAATGACCTCACCTGCTGAGGCATATTCTCAGGAATGAAGCGTTACATATGTAACATGACTTAGTGCATAGTAGAGGTTTAAGACACTTTGTTTCCCTCTCTCCCCTCCCCTTCTGCTGGAGAGTGAGAGGGAGAATGTGTCGGGCTATGTTGTAGCTTTGTGCTGGTTTGTGTTGTTTTTGGTGCTTGGGGATTAGACCTGGGGCTTTTGCACCAAGCAAGCATTCTAAGCCACTGAGCCAAATCCATGTGCGGGAGAGTATTCGGGCTGGACTTCAAATACTTTATCAGGAGCCTCAGGGATCTTGGTAGATCTAGAGTTCAGAGACAACTCAGCCAAAGATCTCTTTATTTTCCCTGTTTTGTGACACCAGGGGTTGAAGCCTGTGTCTCCAACACACTAGGTAGGCAATTGGTCATTGCTTTACATCACCAGCCTATTATATTATTATTATTATTATTATTATTATTATTATTATTGACAGGGTCTCATGATATAGCTCTGGCTGACCCAGAACTCAACAGATAGACAAGGATAACTGAACTTCTGATCCTCCTGCCCACACCACTGGAATGCTGGGGTTACATATCTGGTCGAGTACATGGCACCTTCTCCAGGGGTTTCCAGGAGAGGAAACCGAGAGCAGCCTGATGCTGGGGCTGGCTTTCAGAAAGAAGAACTGTGTGTTCTGGTCCGAGGCAGGCCAAGCTGTGCCCTGTCAGATACCGGGGTGTAGTAGCTTTTTCTAAGTCTTCGTTTCTCCTTCCCTGTCTTTTACTCCTTAGCCTGACCTTTAGGAGAATGAAGTCTACAGAATTTGATATATTATTACAAGAATGACAAGAAAAAAAATACTGCAGTGACGAACAGGGCTATTCGATTTCGATTCTCCCTCCTTTCCATGACACATATATTTAAAAGCTGAAAGGGGGGAGGTAAGATTCAAAAGTAGCAATAAGCCTCGGCCTCTGGGATCTGTAAAGAGAAAGGGAAAAAAAATAGTAATATCCATTCTAGAAAAATTCTGGGTCGGCCCTGATGGAGGGGAGAGCTGCATAGATCTTTACACCTCCGTCAGGACCATAATTGGCACTTACACGCTACATGATGATGGGTAATAACGCCCTCTCTCTAAGCAGATTTCACCTCACCTAAAATGGAACAGGTACGCCAGGCATGCTGTGATTCGAAGGGCCAATCAAGGAAATAAATTAGAAAGCATCCGCCTCATTAACACTGTAACATTACTCTACAGAGACCTCCCCTCCTTCTGCCGCTGGAGGGCGCTGTCCCTCTAAGTCCGGCGGGCTCGGGCCAATCACAAGCATCAGTTCTTGAAAGACCAAAGGAGGGAATTCTATCCTAAGGAGGGGGCGGGGAAGGGACGTGCCTTTCGGCCAATCAGAAACTCCTGAGAGCCAGCGATTCCCTTGCAAACTGTGTTGGCCAATGATAGGGGGAGGGACGAGAGGAGGGCATCTCCTGCTTGTGACAGCTGTGCCGACCAATGGGCGTGCGGCCCGCGGCCTATAAGTGACAGCTGGGCTCGCTCCTCCTGACTCTTAAGATCTGTTAGTCCTCCCTGCCGTCGGAGGTGTTCCCTGGGTTTGCCTCGCCGCCGCCGGGTCCCCGCACCCCGCCTTGGCCCGTGCACAGCCACTCTCCCTGCCCTCCTTGCCTTCACCATTCCCGGGTTTCTGCCGTCGAGGCACCGGGGCCAGGTGAATGATGCCGTCGGAGAGTGGAGCTGAGAGCCTGGAGCAGCCAGCTGCGCAGGTGGGGACCGGTGCAGCCTCGGCAGTGGCCACGGCTGGGGCGGCCGGCGGCGGCCCGGATCCGGAGGCCTCCTCGGCTTCTCTGGGACGGCACCAGAGCCGGCTGAGCTGGCCACAGGTGAATAGGCTGGACGCGCTGCTGAAAGAGCCGATTCCCATTCACGGGCGAGGCAACTTCCCCACACTGAGCGTGCAGCCCCAGCAGATCGTGCAGGTGAGGGGGCCCTGGCAGGGTCGGGGGTGGGGTGGTGCTCTGCTTCAAGATACCTGGAGTTTGCGATTGGCCCGGCAGCTAGGGAAACTAAGGAACAGGAACCCGGGCTACCAGTTCGGCTCTTTCTGCACCCTGCTGAACTTGCCTGTCCTTCGTTCTGGGGGCCCCTTATTCTCTTGGGAACCACTCACCAAGACCTTGGCTAGGAGATGGGATGGAAATGAAGGAGGCACTAGATGGGGCATTGCACTGTCAGCCGCCAATGAGGAGTGTGTATACTTGGTTCCAAAGTAGCTTTTCTTCCTCTACTCCACATGCTTAGACCTCCTGCACTCCCCGGGTTCTAGGGGCACTCTGCCCTTGTGTTCCCACAGCTCTTGGCTCAAGAAACCTTGGCTAAGTGAAATAGCCCAGAAATCCCTGGGAAAGCTCCCTGCCTCCCACGTGTTGTGGCCAGACCCGAGACCCCACCCCTTTGAAGATAGCATCAAATTTCCATTTTAGGTGTTCCTCCTCCCTTAAAACTGAAAATGAAGGCGGATTCAAGGTTCAGACCCCAAAGCACCATCTCCCTCCGGAGGATCAGATTCTGGCAGCTGCCCCTCCCCCTATCAGACTCTAGCTGTCCGTTTTGCCTAACCCTGCAAGACCCCAAACTTACTCTTTCCGTGTACAGCCTGAGCATTGTGCTATTCTGAAATACCAGAGGATGCCGGTTTTATCCCCCTTTCTAACTGAGGCTTCGGGTGGAAGGATGAGCTACCTAAGGCTATCCAGTGAGGCAGAGGTCAAGCTCAGGGAATCCTGGAGCTCCCCAGGAGCAGATAGTACTTGCTCAACAGTTTCCCACCCCTCCCCAGGTTCACTAACTCAATATCTAGTCCTGGATTCTCTGGCTAATGAAAACCAGATAAATTAGCTAGTGATAGCTCCGGTGTGTCACTGCCAGTTATGATCCTTACACACAAGCCAGGTAAAGCTGGACATATCACCCCCACCCCTCCAACGGAGAGGGAGGTGGCTGTTGGGGGATGGCCTTGCCCTCCCTCCCTAGGAACAAGAAATGAGATGGAGGGGGTGGGGACGGATTCTCCTGGGCTGACTCACTGGCTGTCCCAGTGGGGCTGGCTAAGGCATTCCATGCTCTTCTGACGATGCCTGGATTATTAGTAAATGGCTTCAGCCTTGTTTTGTTTTGAGATAGAGTCCTCCTATATTTTGTCTGAGCTCCTATCAAACTCAAATGACCCTCCTGTCCCAGCTTCCTCAGTCGCTGGTTTTACAGGTGTGTTGCTACCCTCATGCTGGCTTTTCTCTTGAGGAAATTCCATAATCCCAGGCATGAAGGGAAGGAAAGGGGGTGCTCTGCGTGATTAGGCCTCTCTGCAGGATCAAACTAGCTGAGAACAGGAATGTGACTGGTACGACCTTGGTCTCACAGTCAGGTGAGGGGAGTGAGTCAGTGGAAGCCAATTTCACAGCACGGTCCTCCTAAACTGGTCATCCCAGAACAGGGAGCTGTTAGCTGTGGAGTGAAAAGGTGGCAGAGGCCTCCAGGCTAGACTCTAGGGCTACTGGGTTCATTGTTTATTCCCTCTGTTGGGCTTAGTGGCCCCATCTGTTCAATGGATGTGGGTCTGACTACTCAGCAGTATCCTTTCTGGTTCCAGACTCCCAAGGGACCATGCGCCTTCACCTGCCAATGCAGCCAGTCTGTCTCCTGGTTGCGATCTACAACAGCTCTTAAAGCTATTGGGATATGAGGGGCTGAGGGAGTGAGACGTGAGGAAGAGGGAGGGGCTGAGGGAGTGAGACGTGAGGAAGAGGGAGGAGCCTGCCAGGGCTTCTCACCAGTGCTGAATTGTCTCCCTGTTCAAGAATGGAAGCCTTCTGTCTCTCTCTGCACACAACAAAGTCTTCCCCACAGCAACAGTTTGAGCAGCTAGGAAAACAGATCCTTGCCTGTTGTGCCTGGCTAAAGGGACCCACTTTCTTACAGGAGAGCCCCTTTTGCTATCGCTCTGGAGACCAGGTCCTAGTTCAACTCAGCCACTTACTGACTTTGTGACCTTGAACGAGTCACTTGCTTTCTTTCTCTGGGCCCAGAGAATTGAACTGAACAATCTGATCTCTCCAGCTGCAGCCAGAGGGCTTGCTCTTGAAAGCTTTGCAAAGTCTTCAGCCTTCCTAAGGTCTCAGCAGAAAACCTGGACAGATCAGTTTGGGGAATTGGGTGCCTCAGCATGGGAGAAAGGAGGCTACAGTCACTGCCCCCCTCGGTGGCTGGAAAGTCTGCAAGCTGCCCTGCAGTCCTTGGGTGTGGCGGTATCTGGGGACTGCCTGTCAAACTGGCTGTAGTCATACTTGGGAAAGAGACAAGAACCAATGGTTGGGTGACACAGCTGGCCCCATGACAAAGGGGATTTAATGAGGAGATTGCTACCTACTTACCAGGCCAGAAGCCATGCCCTGGGGTGGGCATCAGCTGGGGAACAGGAGTTGGCACTAAGGTCCAGTCAGCTCACCTGGGACTTGGGGAGGGGAATAGTCTGCACTCCTCTCATTGTCTACCTGGGGACAGTTGCCAAGGTGTGCCATGACAGATCCATATGATGCTGCAGTAACTTCCCAGCCCCCACCTTCCCACCACTAACTGCTCTGTGTCTAGTGTGGTGTTACCCCTGCAATTTCATCTCTTAGGAGATGAAGGTAAGTGAGTTGGAAGTTCAAAGTCAATCTCAACTATTTTGAGGCCAACTTGGGCTATGGAGACTCTGTCTCAAAACTTTTTTATATAAGATAGATAGATAGACAGACAGACAAACAGACAGATAACAGGCATGGAGAAATTGGTTGACACACAGTTTTGCTATAATATCCCAGGTTGGTATCCAACTCTCAGTAATCTTCCTGCCTCAGCCTCTCAAGGGCTAGGATTTCAGACATTCTCCACCATGCCCAGCTGAAGTTTTGAAAGGGTAGGATTAGAATACAAGTGGATGATATAGTCTGCTGCTTCTGAAGCCTGGGCTGAGCGTGGTAGGAGAGGGTAGGCTATCCTGCAGGGTAAGAGGGACTGTAGAGAGTGAATTTAGCATACATGACCTCTAGGTTCCATCCTCCATCATCAGTAAAACAAGACAGGCTTGGAATCAGCCATACCTGGGTTTGATCTTTTTTTGTTGTTGTTTTTGTTTTTTGAGACAGGGTTTCTCTGTGTAGCCCTGGCTGTCCTGGAACTCACTCTGTAGACCAGACTGGCCTCGAACTCAGAAACTGGCCTGCCTCTGCCTCCCGAGTGTTGGGATTAAAGGCGTGCGCCACCACTGCCTAGCCCTGGGTTTGATCTTAAGGATGTGTCTTCATGCCTGTGAATCTAAGCTTCCCCTTCTATAATGTGGGGATTGTGAACACCCGTCCCTGCAGGTTCTTGGTTGGCTAACTGGTTACTTCTGTTAGGTTTTGGTGCTGAGGATGGACTCCTGGGCCCTACATGTGTTAAGCATGTCCCCTGCAGCTCAGTCACCCCAGTCCCCTCCCCCACCATCGATTCTGCTGAGGTCCCGCATCTGGTGCTTACTAAACACCTAACCTTGTTACTCCTCCCTTTCCCACCCCTGTGCTGAATGTTCAGATGGCCAGTCCTTTCCTTCCCACCCCCATCACCATGACAACTCCTTCCGGAAGTCTTCCTGGAGGGAGCCGCCCGCCGCGGATTGCCCCACCGCAGCTTGCCGCCTCAGCATTTAGATGCATTCTTTGCGGTTAATTCCCTGGGAGGCTAAAGAACAACCTGCCCCAGTGCTGGCGCTGACTTGGCAGTGAGGTGGGGTAGCAGAGACACTAAGGGCAGGAATGCTGCCTGGTCACTTTCTGGACCGTGTGTGAAGGGCTTGGGGTTGCTGAGAAACCTAATGTCTGTATTCACCCCAGCTCCACTCCTCTCCCACGGCTGCCACTGCCCAGGGCTCTAGCTAAGAACCAAGTTCCAGAAGACTTAAAGGTGTCCCCATCCTGTTCCCACGCCATCAGCCCTGGGGCGCCAGGTGGGGTCCTCCAGAAGCTTCTGCCTCAGCCTTCTAAGTGACTGGGGATTACAGCTTGGAGCCTTCGTCTTCTCCTCTGGAAAGTTCATATAGTAGTATTTTGCTTCCCTGGCTCCTTGGGGTGGGCTAGGTGTGTGTGCGCGTGTGACATAGTCAAAAGAAAGACCCGGGCCTGGAGAGATGGCTCAGCAGTTAAGAGCACTGGCTGCTCTTGCAAAGGGCTGTCTTCTATTCCCAGCACCTACATGGCACCCCATAACCACCTGTAACTCCTGTTCCAAGAGATCTGAAGACCTCTTGTGGCTTCCATGGGTGGTGCACATGTATCTATGCAGGCAAAACACACATACACATAAGATAAAAATAAATCTTTTAAAACTTGAAAATTTGCCAGGCAGTGGTGGTGCACGACTTTAATCCCAGCACTTGGGAGGCAGAGACAGGTGGATTTCTGAGTTCGAGGCCAGCTTGGTCTACAGAGTGAGTTCCAGGACAGCCAGGGCTATACAGAGAAACCCTGTCTCAAAAAAAAAAAAAAAAAAAAAAAAGAAAGAAAGAAAGAAAAGAAAAGAAAAAGAAAAAGAAAAGAGAAAAGAGAAAAAGAAAAATTTGAAAATTTAAAAAAAGTATAATCATGGCACACAACCTTTAATCCCAGCATTTAGCAGACTGATCTCTTGAGTTTGGAGTCAACCTGGTCTACAGAGCAAATTCCAAGACAGCCAGGGCTACACAGAGAAACCCTGTCTCAAAACACCTCAAAAAATTAAAATTAAAACTTAAAAAGAACAGATGTGGACTTGCAAACTCTAACCAACTTGGCATCTGGGTCTTAGCCTGAAGACTCTATGGTCTTGAATAGGTTTCTTTAAACCTCTGTCCCTCGGGTCTTCTGTCTGCTGACTGGATAGCAGTCCTTAAAAAGGGTTATCATGGGCATTAATGTGTGCAGGCACGTAGGGTGCTAAGCAGCCCCCCTGAGCTGGTTACACCCAGTGCCTGGCATGATACCAGGTGTGTGGCTTGCAGTGTTCGGAGGGTCAGGTAGCCCAGTGGGAAGACCTAGGCTCTGAGCTGAATGCCCAGCTCTGTACTTACCAGTGGTGTGACTTTAGACAGCTCAGGCTGCCCTATGCTGCTATTTCCCAACCCATGAAGCAGGCAAACCTTGCCTCAGCGGATTATTATAAAGATTAAGTGAGGTTGTATTTTAATGTAAAGTGCTTAGTAAGTTCCCCGCTTGCCTTTGTTATTTTTATTGCTCCTCTGAGTCAGTCCTTTCAACTGGGCCCTTCTCCAGATTGGCAAATCGAGGCTTTGTAAGTTAAAAGGGTTCACAGAGCCACAGAAGCTGGTCGGTGATGGGTGATAGGATGATTAATCCTGGTGGTTGGTGCAGACCCAAGGGGCCCAGGCTCCTGACTCATTTCTCCTCCCCTGCAGGTAGTCCGCAGCAGTTTGGAAGAACAGGGATTGCATGTACACAGTGTACGCCTGCACGGCTCAGCAGCGAGCCACGTGCTGCACCCTGAGAGTGGCCTAGGCTACAAGGACCTGGACCTGGTGTTCCAGATGGACCTTCAGAGTGAGGCATCCTTTCAACTGACCAAGGCAGTGGTCCTGGCTTGCCTGCTGGACTTCCTGCCAGTGGGAGTGAGCCGGGCCAAGATAACGCCGCTGACACTCAAGGAGGCCTACGTGCAGAAGCTGGTGAAAGTGTGCACAGACCTGGATCGCTGGAGCCTCATCTCACTGTCCAACAAGAGCGGTAAGAACGTGGAACTCAAGTTCGTGGACTCTGTGAGGCGCCAGTTCGAATTCAGCATCGACTCCTTCCAGATCATCCTAGACTCGCTGCTTCTCTTTGGCCAGTGCTCATCCACACCGATGTCGGAGGCCTTCCACCCTACAGTGACCGGTGAGAGTCTATATGGGGACTTCACTGAAGCCTTGGAGCACCTGCAGCACCGTGTCATTGCCACTCGCAGCCCTGAGGAGATCCGAGGTGGTGGCCTCCTCAAGTACTGCCACCTCCTGGTACGGGGCTTCCGGCCAAGGCCCAGCACTGATGTTCGCGCCCTACAGCGATATATGTGTTCGCGTTTCTTCATCGACTTTCCGGACCTGGTGGAACAGAGGCGGATTCTGGAGCGCTACCTGGAGGCCCACTTCGGCGGGGCAGAAGCAGCCCGCCGGTATGCTTGTCTTGTGACACTGCACCAGGTGGTCAACGAGAGCACAGTGTGTCTCATGAGCCATGAGCGCCGCCAGACCCTGGACCTTATTACCATGCTAGCCCTCCAGGCACTAGCTGAACAGGGCCCTGCTGCCATGGCTGCCCTGGCCTGGCGACGTCCTGGCTCAGATGGGGTTGTACCAGCCACTGTTAATTACTACGTGACCCCCATGCAGCCTCTGCTGCCCCGAGCTCACTCCTATCCTACCTGGCTGCCTTGCAACTGACTCTGATCCGGGCCAGAAGGGAATGAGCTTCGTGGGGTGGGGTGAGGTCATCAGGTATGTGTGGAGGATGTAACCAGACACAGGCCACTTGTGCCAGCTGGCACGGCACTATAGGGTTGGGCCTTTGAATAGAGCAGACTTTCCTGCACGGGACTTCTATGGGCTTAAAGCCAATTCGGGGTTCTTGACAGAAAGACCCCTTGGTCATCACACTGCACTCATGGACCTGCACGACTGTGGAACACAGAGGCCACTTGTCTTGAAAAGATAAAGTCAGCTTGTGCGGTAGACTCAATAGCAACACCTTGGGTTAATTTCAATGGTCTAGAAAGGGGGTCAGCTCACAGGGACCCAGATGCTCCTATTAGTGACCACGATATGACATCATGTGACAAGGCTATTCATTTGGGATCCAGCTGGATCATTCACAGAGCCTGGTGGTCCAACCCCTCTGATTATTAGGAAGAGGTAAACTAAGGCATGAGGCAGCTCCTTGGGTTTTGGGTGGGATGGGAGTTCAGTCCTCCTGAAACCTGTGTCCTTGCCCTAAGCTGTGAGGATTTCCTGAGGACTGGAGTCTATGGTAGACTGATTTCCAAACAGCCAAAGTAGGATTCAACCCGGACACCTCCCAGTGTGTCACCCACCTCCTTTCCCTGTGCCTTCCAGGAGCCCTGCTGTCCGGGCACTGTTGTCAGAGGCTGCTGGGTTCAAAGCTGCCACAGTCAAGTTGACCACTCTCTTCCCCCACTTGCTTGGTAATAGGACTCTCACATAGCGGCAAGGAGGCCTACCCCATCCTTTTCCCACTCCTCTGGATTTGTTGCTATTTTGCACTCTTCCCACCAATAAAAATGTCTACACTGAACATAACTGTACCTTTCTCCTGGGGAAGGCTCTCTATGGCTTAGGGCTGGCACTACCTCCCCAGGCTGAGTTTGACTTGTACTGTGGGAGTGGCCTTGGAGTAGCTCTACTGTCCACAGTGTGGCCACTATGAACTGGGAGCATGGCTGCTCTCCATGTCGCGTCAGAAGTCTGGACCTCTTGTTAAAGGGGATAAATATCCCTCTCTCCTGATTTGGTCCCTGGAGTCCTAGAAGCCCCAAACCTGGCCTCTGGTGAGCAAGTCTGCCCACTCCATCTCCGCAGGAAGCAAGCAGGGTGAATCTGGAATGAAAGCTGAGGCTGGAGGACTAAAAGAGTCCCCCAGAGCCTCGGTAGGATCTCTCTAGCAAGTGGATATGGGCATACTCTGCCTTATTGTAGACTGGTCCCTTGAAGAGGGGCAGATCTCTCTGAAGCCAGATGGGGCCAGCTAACTGGGCCCAGGAGGAGTACAGCTTTTGGGGAGATGTTCCCTCAGGACATTGGCCACTCACCTCTGGACGCTGCCCACTGTTTACCCTGTCTCTTTGATCTGGGGATTGCAAAGCCTTTAACATATTCAGCCTCATTAGTCTCCTCTGAAGTGGTGGCTTTGATGAGTCCAGCCAGGGTGGAAAAATTAAAGCAGGAGAGGAGGCCTCAGAGGGCATCCTTACCTGCTCTCTGTGGGTCTGGCTAGGTATATCAGTTCCTTGTGCTCATGGCCCCAGATGGCTGGAAAGGCAGTTGGAAAGGCTGTCACCTGAGGTTCTCAGAGAGACATAATTTATCCTACCTCCTGATTTGGCCATGTGACCCTGAATATGAACTGAAAAGAGTGTAAACACAGCAGGCTCAGTGAGTTGGGCTGAGGGTTCACCTGGATGTGCTCGGTTCAGGAGATAAGAAACCCACAAGTCCTGATCTTTGTGTGTATGCCCTGTCTGAGCCTATGGTTCTGGATGCTAGGTCCCTCCCCTTGTGACAGTTACACCCTAAAAAGTAGATAAACAATGTGGTCCTAGAAGGGTAGCAATGCATAAAAAGCTATGTAGCAAGGGACTTAACAAGGTGTCCCTCCTTGAAAGATGGCATTCAACTGAACAAAGGTTTAAAGGTCCTGGGAATCCAGCCATAGAGCTAGCTGGAGAAAGTGTTCTGGGCCAAGGGAACTTGTCTGTGAATGTACATGTGCCCTGGCAGGCCTGTCTGAAGGAGGGCACGTGTGCCTGAGGATGTCTGGCCAGTACTGTGTGGGTGTGGGTACTCTCTAGAGCTGCTACACACACGTGTATGGAAGTGAGGGGGTGGGGCAAGGGGTGGAAGTTCCCACTAACAGCTGTCTGGCACAACTCGTTCCAGGCCAGATGTCGTGCTTTGGTACAAGCAAACATGATTTCATGTTTTCATCCCTGTAACAACTCCAGAGAAGAGCATTGAGTTTCCGTTTTACAGACAAAAGCGGAGGCCAAAGTGGTCAAAGAGGCTCAGACTCCAGATGCTACATTCTGCCCCTGCGTTGTCATTCCCCAGGGATGATGGTGACAGTCTGTCTCCTGTGCTTATTTGGGAGAGCTCGGGCTATTTGCTACATGACTGGCAGAGTGTGGTAATGTGCCAAGACATACATTTGCTGATGTATCTATGCCAGTAGTCATGGCTTGGGGTGACTGTCTGGGGCCTGTTGTGGCAACAACATACCTGTCAGCCTGTGGGTGTGGTGCATTGTTTCCGGGTGTGAGGAAAACACTCTGTGCAGAACATTGCTCTCATGGACCATCCCTGGTGCCACCTTCAATGCCAGGATATATGTAGACATCAGGAATTTGGAAGCAGCCAGAGGACAGCTGAGAGGAGAGAGCTCTGTCCTTCTCCTTCCAACTGTGGTACCAGCCACAACCCACCTACCCCGTCCTACCAGTCTGCAATCCAGAGGGCCAAAGCCACAGGGATGTGGGCTTGAGAAACAGTGCTCCCAGGCAGGTGCACAGCGGGCTGGCCTTTCCAGACCCAGAGTGCGCCCTTCTCCCCTTCTCTGGCTCAGGGCCCTGGGAAGGCTCTGGACAACACCAATGGCTCCCTTGTTCCCCAGTTCCCTGTTGTTAACAATGAGAGGCCCCAGCAGGAACCTGAAAGGGACAGGTGTTTCTCTCTTTGCTCCTTCCCTCCTGGGTTGTCATGGTTCACACCCCTCAAGCCATGACAGCACCCCTTTAGCATGCCTCCCTGTAGGCCCAACAGTGGGGGACTTCCATTCTGGTGGATTATTTTCATGAGCTCTCTCTGGAACCCATGGCTTTCCACATTCTAGGCAAACACCTGAAGTTATATCTCCAGTACTGATTTTTAGACACAGTGTCTTACGTAGCCCAGGATAGCCTTAAACTCCCCCATCTTCTGTCTCAGCCTCCTGAGTACCGGGATTGCAGCTATGTGCCAGGCTAAACTCCCCCATCTTCTGTTTCAGCCTCCTGAGTACTGGGATTGCAGCTATGTGCCACCAGGCCTGGTTCCCCTTTATTGGTTTCTCAGGCAAATCCCACTCCTTAATAGCCCCTTAAAAAAAATTCTTCCCAGCCGGGCAGTGGTGGCGCATGCCTTTAATCCCAGCATTTGGGAGGCAGAGACAGGCGAATTTCTGAGTTCGAGGCCAGCCTGGTCTACAGAGTGAGTTCCAGGACAGCCAGGGATACACAGAGAAACCCTGTCTTGAAAAAAAGAAAAAAGAAAAAAAAAATTCTTCCCAATTTCAGTGCAGTCTCTTGAAGAGACCCCAAAGGACAGTCACCTACAATCCTGGACTACAGGCTGTTGTCATGCACTGCCGCAGTATCCCAGCCTCTGCGGGTGTCAGCATCTCTCTCATGTGCATTTCTATCTCTGAGCTTCTTTATCACACCCTTGGTGACAGAGAAACTTCCTAAGGGTCAGCTCCGAACAAAGTCAAGGGAAAAATCAGTCTGTAAGCCAGTCACCAGGCCCAGACTGCCGAACCAAACAGAAGCCCCATCAGGAGCTATCAACTGAGACATGACCCACCCAGAGAAAAGGCAGCCAAGGACACCTGCAACATGAACCTCAAAACACACATTTCAGCCTCTCGTTGTTTAGATTTATTCTTCCTGCGTGTACATAGTTGGGAATTGAGTCAATATTCAGCCATTGTACAGAGGCCTACATGTTCTGGGCGGTGTGTGAGTAAATGTGCCTTCTTCCCTCTATCAGGATTTCCTTTGTGCATGTAACTTGGCTTTGGAAGTTTGATGTTGCCACCACCTCATCCTGAGAAAAGTGTCCCCCTAGGAGGCAGCAGCTGATTGTCTGCAAGGAGCTACAGGTGTGTCCTCACTCACAGGGGGAGGACAAGGACAGTGGGTAAGGGGAAATGAGGGTTTCTTACAGCAATGATTTGCCTCAAAGAGGCCTCCTGGAGCTGCGAGACACAGAAGGGATGGCGGGGACTGACTTGTTTAATGAGGAGTCTATCTTTAAGAAGAAATTCTTCTCTCGGTCACACTGGCAATATTTGCTGCAGTCTCAGCTAATCTGAGAGCATCTCGGGTCTCTGTATAAGCAAAGTCAAATACAGTGTATGGAAAGCAATTCAGAGCATAGCGAGTTCCCAGGACCCAGTCCCTTGCCACTGAAAGGGCTCCTGAGAGGAGGGCGCTGAGACTGCGTACAGTCAGTCCTGGAAGTCTTCCTGAAGGCGGGGTATCCAGAGAAGGTGCGGAATGCAGAAGTCAGTCCAGACCCATAGAGTGGAGGCTCTGAGGAGCTGGAAGAATAATGCCAAGAGCCTTAATTATCTTTTCCAGAAGCTACCCTGCCTCACCCAAAACTTCCACATCTGTCTCTTTGAGAAGGCCTATCATGGGGAGACGGGGCAAGCGGGTTTGCTACAGAAAGGGGCTCAGAGAAGCAGAGGTCCCCTTGGCTCTTTGTCCTTGGCTGGGATCCCCATCAGTCTGAGCAGCCAGAATGGAATGTTCCTGTAATGAAGAGTCCGCCCCTCCCCCTCTCCTCCTCTTTTGAGCTCCCAGGGCTGTTGCAGGGATTCCTGATATGGTGATGCTTCAGAGCAGTGGTTCTCAACCTTCCTAACGATGTGATGTTCCCCTTTAATATGATGACAACCCCCCAACCATAAACTTATTTTGTTGCTACTTCAAAACTAACTTTGCTACTGTTATGAATTATAATGTAAATATCTGATATTCAACCCCTCAAAGGGTCGGGACCCACAGGTTGAGAACTGCTGCTCTAGCAGAAACCAAGGCCTTCTGATGCCACTGTCTTTGGCATTCTCTCCGGTCCTAGGCAGAGTGGTACCATCATTCACAGAACCCCAGTATGCAGCACTCAGTAGGATGACTTCTTTCTTGGTAGGACCACTTCATTCATTCATTCATTCACTTATGGTTTATTTGGTTTTTAGGGTTTCTTTGTGTAGCCCTGGCTGTCCTAGAAGTGAGTCTTAGATCAGGTTGGCCTCAAACTCAGACATCCACCTGCCTCTGCCTCCCAAATGCTGGGATTAGAGGTATGTGCCACCTCTGCCTGACTCAGTAGGACTTCTTATACCGAGAAGTTCAATCCTCTCTAGTGTCCTGATCTCCCTCAAAATTCAAGGGCTGGGGAGACAGCTCAGAAGTTAAGAGCATGTGCTGCTCTTGTACAGAACCGAAGTTCAATTCCTAGAGCCCATGTCAAACAGCCTACAGAAGCCTGTAACTTCACCTCTGGGGACTCCAACACAGCTGTTCTCCAAGGGCCCCTGAGCGCGCACACACACACACACACACAAAATTTAAAATAGAAATAAAACCCTTTTTCCTTCCTTCCTTCCTTCCTTCCTTCCTTCCTTCCTTTCTTTCAATGCCAGGTGGTGGTGGTGTACACCTTTAATCCCAGCGCCTCTCCTGCCATCCAAAGCTCTTTGCTCCCTTGGCAGCAAACATTCCTGCCCAGGTCTGCAGAGAAGGGAGATAGCCAGAGGCAAGCCTCAGCCCCACATGCAGTCCTGAACATCTTGGCCCACCCTTGCCACAAGCCAGGTATGCTGAATCAGCTTGACTCAACCCTAGAATGCAGACAAACTGGCAAGGGTGTGTCCAAAACTGGGGGGGGGGGCACAAGACACTCTTTGCCACCCCTCCAGCATCTCATAACTCCTCTCCCAGGACCTGACACTTTAAAAGTGAGAACCCAGAAACCCCCCCAAACAGCACTGTCATTAGCCCATTGAACTACAGGCATAGAATTATAGGTTCTACATCTTTAAGAAAGCCATTTGCCCACCCTGGCAGCCATGGAGAGGATGAGAACTTTGCTCTGAGGAGTGTTTGAGAGAATGTGAACAGAAAATGGGTGTAGAATGCCTAGCATGGTGCCTGGCGTGAGGGAAATAGTTATTTTAGAGCTCAGAACTGAGGGCTTTCTCTCCTCATCACAACTGGCCAGGGTGTAGTCTGAGAATAATAGAGGAAGAATTGGGCTGGGGATTTCCCAGCTAACCTAACTACTTCCTCCCATAGCCTGGCGTCTCCTCTGCTGCTGAGACATCAGAGCACCCAGGACACTGCCCACTGAAGGTTTGGAACACCTTAGCCTGTACTAGTCTCTTCAGACTAATCTCTAGGAGGCCACTTTGGTCCTTAGGTGGTGGCAGGACCCGTTGCTGTCGTCAGCGGAACAAATCTGTGAATGCAGAACTGCCTCGGTGGGAAGCCTCGTTCAAGCAAGTCTTTCCGACTAGGTTCTCTCCTGTGCCTCTCCTAGAGGTGCACACCCTGGGATGATGGATACAGTTCAGGATCCTAGCCCAGCCAAGCTGGAAGCCAGCACTGAAATCACGCTGTTATTAATGGGCCTGGGAAACCGTCACCACCTCTTCTGCCTACTCATTTGTTTGTTTGTTTGGTTGGTTGGTTTTTCAGACAGAGTTGATCTATGTTGCCCTAGCTATCCTGGAACTCATTCTGTAGACTCGGGATCCACCTGCCTTTGCCTCTGCCTCTCGAGTGCCTGTGTCACCACTTCCCGGTTATTCTGCAGACTCTCATATCCCAAAGCCATTAAAAGCCCCAGAACCACAGACAAGAATGACTGAGGACCTCGCCAGGGGGAACTGCACTTGTTCCAGGTCCCGCCCCCAACTCTCACAAAGCAGCTCCACACTGCCCTCTGGTGGCACTGCTAAGCTGCTGGGCCCAGCCAAGAGCAAAGGGGCTAGCTCCTCTCCTGTAGCTTAACTGGATTCATTGGTTGACATAATGTCCTCAATGCACAGATCCCATGGGTCCCTGACCTTGTCCCATCTGCAGGCTAGGAGCCATCAAGAGAGTTTTCAGCCAGAGCAACACAGTGAGGCCCTGTTTTTTTAAAAATAAGTTCAAGAAGTCACGTGGGAAGAGTGTTTTCTGCTCAGGGGTAGAGTAATATTAGCCAAATGCTACAACATAATTTCTAGAGGCTGAAGATATGGCTCAATTGGTAGAGTGCTTGCCCAGCATGCACCAGGCTCTGGGTCCAACAATACCAATACACAGCATGGTGAGGTGTGCACCTGAAACCCCATCACTTTGGAGGTAGAGGCAAGAGATCAGTAGCTCACGGATGGGACTAGACAGGTAGGTAGTTCAGCAGGTAAGTTGCCTGCCACCAGGCTCAATCTTTGGGACTCCCTTGGTGGAAAAGGGAATATATTCCTGCAAGTTTTCCTCTGACCTCAACACATCACTGTGGCACATGCCTGCTCCACACACCCCCCCCCCCAACACACACACACACCTGTATGCATACAAATAAGAAATGACTGATTTTTAAAGGTTCAAGGTCATTCTCACTATATATGGAGGTTAAGGCAAGTCTGCCCCAAAAATAAAATTAAAATAATCAGAGCCCAAGTTAGGTCTCCTGGGATGGTGATACCCAGGCGGCTACCTGGGAGAGATCTGGAAGGCAAGTCCTTAAAAGCAAGACCCCCTCCTGCATGTTTCCTCACGAAACCTCTGGAGTAAGTGGTGATTGAGGTCTGCTAGTTAGGAGAGAAAGGAACAGACCTGAAAACTCTACAGAGGCTCCTAGAAGGTCCAGGCAGGGTTAGAAGCTGACTTTTCATTGGTTGAGAAGGTTAGTGGCCTGAGGTTCAAGGCACTGAGCTGTGTGCCCTGGCTCAGACAATTTTTTTTTTTTTTTTTAAAGCAAGGGATCAGCCTGACATCTGGAAGGGGAGGGAGGGACCAGAACTGCCTGTACCCCCACCTACCTACCCACCCATCTCCAGCAGGTATCATCTCTAACTCTTCATGTGTCCACCCACGCCACCTCTGAATCAGGTCAAAGCTGATGGCAATAAATCCCAGAGAAAGTCCTAACTGATGACAGAAAGCACTCTATGCCATTAGCTAAAAGCTCCTTCAGATCAAGGACTCCATCCCTGCAAATGAGAAACTAGTGGTCCTGGCAGCAGCCCAGCTTACTGCAGCCAAAGCTCCAGCTGTCACCTCCAGGAAGTCCTGTGTTCTCTGGCCCTCAGAACTCCAAAAGAACCTGGAGACTTCAATAAGTCCTTCTCTGAGGAGGCCAAAATAAGCCAGAGTCCCCATTACCCCTAGGCTATGGCTTTCTCAGAAGCTCTGAGATTTCCAGGTAAGACTGCTTCAGGAAGATCTTCTGAGACCCCAGCAGTAAGTTACCTGTGGAGGGGAAAGTCTGATGGGGACAGGTTCATCTGAGGACCCCTGCCTATCACAATATACCTCACTCACAGGATGACAGCATCCGTGTAACTGACACCCTTCTCCTCCTTCTCTCCCTTCTCAAGCCTGACAGGAGGAACAACAATATTCAGAGATGTGAAGAAACTGATCCAGAGAGGAGACAGTATTGTTCTAGGTCACTGTAGACAAGGCACAGAGGTCAGCTCTTCCTAACTTGGAACACAATAAAAAGGACACACACAGGCCTAGGACCAGGCTCCACTCCCCTCCTCTCCCCTCTCCTTTCCTGCACCCCACCTCTGGCATGTGACCTTAAGAAATCCCCTTTCCAGTCTGTAAAACAAGGGCTTTAACTTAGCTACTGTCTCCTAAGCAGAGGCTGAGTCCGTCTCTAGGTATGATTTAAATTAGTAAAATAGCCAACCATGACTTACAGTGGGAAAAAGAATCCTAGGCCCTGTTTTAGCTTCCCCACAGCCATCCTCAGACGTGGTTATACCCACTTTCCACTGATGAGTAAGGTTGCAGCCAGGTCACTCACAGCCGAGTGGGGACAGAGGAACAGGGGCCTGAAGGGCATCTGGTCAGGAAGAGGCAGGTGGCATTTCCAGTCTGGCCCTTTAAGAACCCCCTTTCTGGAAGTTAATGCCAAGCCTGCTCCCTTGGGGCTGTTAAAGAGTGTCACCTGGCTCCATCCCTGGCAGAGCCATCTTAGAGATGCTTGGGGAGGGTTGCTAGCTGAGCAGGTGACAAACACCTCATTCTGAATATCTCCAGCAGGCTGTAAACAGGTGACCAAATGATTAGGTGGGTGGGAAATGCTGTCCCCTAGAAGCAGAGAGGCCTAATGGATGGGGGGATGGGGGGGTGGAGGGACCACAAACCTTCAACCTCTCTGGGTTTGTCTCCTCCAATGGGAGTCACAGACTTAGAGGAGGAGAATCCCGTCATACAGCCCTGAGCCAGCCCTCCTCCATCCTGGGACTTTCTTCTCCTAAGGGATGGAGCTGGGCTAAGTAGAAACCAGCAACTTCGAGAGCAGGGCTTTTACAGTCCCAGGGGACCCAGGAGAGACCACACAAGCACAGGTGAGGGAGCAGATGTTGCGCTATTACAGCAAGCTCCAGCTGGTTAAAGTTTGCCACCAAATCCCCCCCGGAAGCCGAACACCCTCACTAGTTCAGCTCTGTAAGAGGACTTGACACTGCCATCTAACCCGCTATGAAAGAAGCCACAGGGGAAAAAGGACAACTCTATTATTAGGGCCCTACAGATGCCCAGACATGGGAGATCCCGTATCCTACATCCCTCGACACAGAAAACACCAGTCAACAACACCGCACCTCAGTGTCACTTTCAGGGCCCCCATGGACCCCCCGCTGTCTCCTCCTCGTAGATGACGCCGTCCATCTAGCCAGCACTTGGATCCGTTCATCCGTCCGTCCTCCCGCACCTGGAGACCGGTCCTTCTCGGGAGGCCAGGGGTCTGGGGTGCTGAGGTCAGCGCTGGGGGGAGGCGGGGCCGCGGGGCGGGCTACGGCGGAAGGGCGAGTCCGGCTCAGGGCCCTGGCCGCGCCGCAGCCGCCCTGCGCCCCAGGGCACGCAGCTCCCCAGGCCGAGAGCGGACGCCAGCAGTGCGGGGGGACGACCCCGGCGACCGCGGCGTGCACCCTTCTTGAGACGCGACCCATGAGCAGCCATGTAGAGCTCGGCCTGGGCCACGCCGCCGCTCAGGCGACTCAGGCTCTCCGCGCGATGCGCCAGGCGCAGCTCGGCAGCCAAGAAGACTCGGTGCAGCTGCAGCACTCGGCTCTCCAGCTCCGACACCAGGCGCCGGCGGCCCTCCACTTCTAACAGTCGCCGCCGCGCTTCGGCCAGCTCCAGCGCGCGGCCCCCTGCCCCTGCCGCCGCGCCCGCGCCCCCGATCCCCGCCGGGCCCGCGCCCCCGGACCCCCCACTAGCACCCTGGCGCCAGCGCTGCAGTTCCTGCCCTTCCACGGGTGTCTCGGCCGCCTCGGGTAACGGAGGTGACTGGGTGGGGGTCGGAGTCGAGGTTGGCGATGGGGAAGGGGGCTGGAGGGACGGCAGGGACTCCCGGGGTGGCGGCGGGGGAGACCCCGGTTCTGCCGTCCCTTCCTGGGCCCCTGGGCCGCAGGCGCTGATGCGGCAGCCCGGCATTCCCCGCCCCGCGGCGGCCCAGGGCTGTCGGTGCGTGGGGAGGAGAGATGCTGGGCACGAGACTAGTGAGAGGCGGCCGCAGAGCCCACACCCAGGCCGAACGCGCCGCCCAGCATCTTATAGCACATGGGGCGGAGCGATGGCAGCACAGCCAATCCGAGACTTGCATGTCCTAAATCTGCCCTGCCTTCCTCCAGAGAATGTGTTCCCAAGAGCTTCAAGTTCCCTGTCCTTCTCCCAGATTGGCCCTATTTGGACATCACCCCAAATTTTGGATGAATAAGTAGCGGTCACTTTCCTCGCTTGGAGTCACCTCAGTAAACTTCGATGGTAATGCTTAAAAGTCATACATTTCAATCTTCACCCAGAAGAAGCTTTTGGCTGGGCGTCACCTCTGCTTCCCTGCCCGGCCCACGTGACAGTGAGAGGCTAGCCTAGAACTTAGCGCTCCAGGTCTCCTAGGCCACAAGGTTCGCTAGGACGCCCTCCCCGCCCATCTCTCTGGGTTTATGTGGTGATTAAGTCAGACGGATGACTGGTGTCCACTGGAAGATGGGCATATGATTGGATTACTTGCACACCAGGAAGGCACTTAGCTCGCAAAACAAACACCACAGCCGCTGCTCCGGGTCCACCAACCTTCGTGGGGCCCTTAGAGAACCCCAAAGTGTGCAAAATTATTTTCCAGCTCCAACTCGGCCTGTGTGTGCACCTGCTAGTACACGAGACACCTCCCGATATCTTTTACATGGAGGGGGGAAAGAAACTCAGAAGCCGCGATGCCCTGCTCAAGGTCAAATTGTAGGATAGTGGCTGAGTCTGGACCGAAACGATCAAACAAGCTCAACTATTCATCAGAGCCCTTTGAGATACGTGGATTCCTCCAGTTCCCAAGCGCGACTCCGTATATAGATTTTAACCATTCTACCTCTGCCTAATTTCCCCACCGCACAAGTAACCCTTCTGTTCCCTTTCCAAATACTGGCCCAGACACCAAGGGCTTTGTCCCCGATTGTATCTATTTGAAAGCGTCATCAGAGATTAGAGGGGTTTGCGGTGGGTGAGGGCAAGGTCCCCGGGGCAGGAAGGGCTCTCTGAACCCCATTGGGAAGGACTGCAGCAGGTCCCTGGGTTTCAAAGGATCTGCCAAAGGTGTAGCCAGCGCACTGAGTATCAAAAAATAGGAAGAGGAGTCTGGCTAGTGGGGGGAGGAAAGTCTCAGTTCCCCCACCCCCACCCAAGACCACTCGCCTCTAAGTGCTTACAGGTGCCTTTTGATTAAGTGACAGGGACTTTAGGCAGACAGCAAATCTCCACGGGAAGCAGCTCCCAGAGCAAGGGAGGGAGGGTGAGGGGAGTTAGATCCAGAGAAGAGGGAGGACTCACTGGTAGTAAAGGGATGCTCAGTGAATGGGAGTAAGTAGCTTCCTGAGAAGGAGGCAGGCAGGGCTACACAGAGAAACCCTGAGAGAGAGAGAGAGAGAGAGAGAGAGAGAGAGAGAGAGAGAGAGAGAGAGAGATCTGGGTTCCAAATCCTTCCAGAGACCTTGGACATTGGTCTCTCTAAGAGGGAGAATATATGATCAAAGCATATTTACGAGGGGCTGGAAGTGTGCCTCAGTAGTCAAGCTTGGTTCAATCCCCAGCACCAGATAAAAACAGAAACAACAATGCTGCTATGATGGTTCATGCCTGCCATCCAGCACCAGAGAGGCACGAGAAGACGAGGAGAGCAAGGTCTTCCTCAGCCAGACAGCAAGCACTGGGCCAGCCTGGACTACATGAGATCTGTCTCAGAATCCAAATAACTAAGTAACAGTGTTCACTGAATGCACCTGTGTTCTTTGTTGCTTCGCATCATCCCTTAGACATGGAGGCAGCAGGCTTTTCTTCCCAATAGGAAACTAACGCACCTCAATGTCATCTAATTGAGCTGTAATCCCAGTGTTCAGGAGGTTTAGACAATAAGAAGGCATGGGTCAGAGGCCAGTCTGGGCCACATACTGAGTTCAGGCCAGTCTAATCTGTAGCGAGAGACCCTGTCTCAAAAAGATGGCTTGTCAGCTAAAAGTACATCCAGCACAAGCCTGACAGTGTGATTTTCCTCTCCAGAACTCATGATGGAGAAAAAAAGAGAACCAACTCCTGAAAGCTCCCTGTATGACACACACAGACACCAACACCCTCACACACACACTCACACACCAACACCACTCACACACACAACACATAAACATACACAAACATACACACACTTATACACAGACATGCAACAATAATAATAAATAACAACTTATAAACATATTTTAAAAACAGGATATTACTATGTAACCTTAGCTAACCTGGAACTGACTTTGTAGACCAGGCTGTCCTTGAACTTACAGAGATCTGCCTGTCTCTGTCTCCCAAGCATTGGGGTTGAAGGCATTTACCATTACATCAGGCACTCCTGTCCTCCATGTCTACATGTATAGGATACACTATATATGTGCACTATATAATATGCATACATCATTTTTCATTATTGATGCATTCTTCCTTCTATACTAGCTCTCCTTATTGATAGAATCCTTTGACATTTAATAGAGTGCTTGGATCTAAAAGCACTCTGTGTGTGTGTGTGTGTGTGTGTGTGTGTGTGATAGAACTTGGGGCATTGTGCACACTAGGCTAGAGTTCCATCACAGAGCTATACCACTGACCTAATAAACTCTTGCTTGATTCAAAGCAGTCACCATCGGCATGGAGACATCCCCTCTTGCCCTCTTCATTCCTTTTCTTTCCCTCACTTCCCTCACCTCTGCTGGGCTGACTGATGGGAGGGGAGGTACATCCATTAATGGGTTAAGTCCTGCCGGTGGTGACTGCAGGGGCGGAGTACACAGACGGGTGATCAGATGGCAGTTCAGTACCTGCATGGGAGAGAGATGGAGGCTACAGGGACACATTGCCCAGTGGGGCCAGCTGGAGAAGCTGAGGTGCAGGAGATGGCATTTCAACTGAGAACAGCAGGCTGAGTCAATGTGAATAACACAGAGATGGGGGCAGATTCAGGGTAGGAGTACTGGGTGCAGGAGACCAGTAGAGAGGGCTGGCAACCGCCAGTTTTCCTGTCATCTTGTGTGACTCCACACTCCCAGGAGTGGACAGGAAATCATAGCCAGCCACCCATTAGTACACTGCTAGCCCAAGAGCTTGGGCACCTTGAATGAGGAAGCTGAGGACCGAAGATGTGGCTCAGCTGGGAGAGTGCTTGCCTAGCACGTCTAAGGTCCTGGGTTAGATCCCAGGGATCTTAACTAGGGATGGTGGCACAGCTTAGAATCCCAGAATTCAGGCGGTCTCGCCATGCAGCTCTGGTGGCCTGGAACTTACTATGTAGACTAGCAGGTTGGCCTTGAACTCAAGAGATCTGCCTGCCTCTGCCTCCCTAGTGCTGGGATTAATGGTGTTCATTACCATGCCCAACCTGACAAAATGTGCTTTTAATTTTCTTTTAAAGCTCTAAGAGGTGAAGTGTGTGTGTGTGTGTGTGTGTGTGTGTGTGTGTGTGTGTGAAGTCAGAGGACAACTTGTGGAAATCAGTACTCTCCTTCCATCATGGACTCTCAGGGATTTAACCCTGGTCTTCAGACTTTTTAACAAGTGCTTTTCCCCCTGTGCCACTTTGCTGGACTCTTTTTGTCTCATTGAGACAGGGTCTCATGTAAACCAGGCTGCTTTTGAATATGCTGGACACCTGAAGCTGGCCTTGAACTCCTGATCTGCCTGCTCCAACTTTCCAAATGCTGAAATGACCATGTTTGCAACCATGCCCGCTAGGAAATGCATTTTTTTTTTTTTTTAACTATTATGACCATTACATTTTCTCTGATCTTTATAAAAATCACACATTTTTCTTGTAGAAAAATAGAGAAAATAAAATTAAAAACAACAACAACATGAAAAGATTGGGGATGTATCAGTTGGTGGAATGCTTGCTTGGTATAGATAAGGCCCTGGGTTCAACCCCCTAGCACTACAAAAGCTGGGTATGGGGGCAGGTGGCACACACTTGTAATCCCAGCACTCAGGAGATACAGGCAAGAGGCTCAGAGGTTCAAGGTCATCCTTAGCTACTTAGAGCTGACTCTGCTTCAAAACAATATCTCAGAACAACAAAATGATTAGAAGGAAAAGAGAGAGAAAAGGGCACACGGGAGCAGGAGCTTATGTTTGGATGGAGTTTGGCCCTTCCCTAGTAGATTGCAAAGCTGAGAAAAGCTCTTTCTCTGAATTTCTGGTCCTACCTATGGCAGAGACAAGGACTTGAGGATTTGTGCAAGAACCTGTTCCTATCTACTTGACTCAAAGCCCATGGTCTGAGTCCAAAACACTGGAAGCAAAGATGCCACCAGACCAGCCTCATTAAGGACCAGCCCCTCTCAGAACTACCTAGGAAGAGGGGGAGAAGAGCAAGCTGTAGAGGAAGTAAGGTGGCCGTGGCCCCAGCAGGTCCCTCCATTAGCTGAGTATGGGATAGGACAAGGGTCAAGCCCTGAGAAATCTACTAATATTCCAGCCTAGAAGATTCAAGCCCCAGCACAAAGCTCCACATACCCATCCCCCTTCGCATCTTCCTGGCAAGCTGGCCTGACACCCTCCAGGATGCGATGGCAGTTTAATAATTTAACAGATGCAGACAAAGATAGCAGTTCTGAAAATAAGGCAGCCAGGTCCCAGCCTCCAGCTCCTGTTTCCTGCAGACATCACCAAGGTCTCTCTGGTTGCTCTACACAGCTGTCAGCACCTGGGCCTACCAGTGGACACTTCATCCTCTCTCTCTCTCTCTCTCTCTCTCTCTCTCTCTCTCT
>JADRCH010000293.1:1123114-1199296 GCA_019843965.1 Rhynchomys soricoides
CCCCCCCCCCCCCCCCCCCGCAAGCCACAGGTACACAGCCACTGCCCTCTAGCCCACAGCCTGCAGTCTGCCTGCTCATGCGCCCAGAGAGCTCAGGTTTCTTTGTTTCTGATCTCTTCGGTGATGAAAATTTTACTCTACTTATTTTTCCTGGAATAAAAGGCTGAGTGTTCGCGACCGAGGCAGCAGGCGCCAAGTGTTTTTGATGCCTTGTCACATTTCTGTCAAGTGGAAATCAGGTTCCCTTCCTCTATGAGCATTTCTCAAATCCCCCATTAGGATCTCAGAGTTGGGGTATGTTTTTTTTGTTTTTTGCTTGTTTGTTTGCTTGTTTCAGGGAGGGCATTTTTATTGGCGGGGTTCCAGTATTCACTAAAACAGCCTGGTGTTGAAAGATAAACAGGACAAAAAGGGAGAGAAAACGCCTCCCCTCGTGGATTCTTTCAACAGCCTAATTAAGCACCTCCTCTATACACAGTCATCATGTGACACAGATGACCTGTCTGACAAATCTCATGTCTCAGAAGTCAAAAAGAGCCAACTCCTAGGAACCGTATCGTAAAAGGAGAATGAACTAGCCAGTGCTGTTTCCTGTGTGCTCCCTCTGTGCCAGGAATGGCTCCCAGAGGTGCAGTTGCATGTGGTGTTTTGTAGGTGAAGAAACAGAAAGAGAGAGGGGGGCGGTCAGTATCACACAGCCAAGGAGTGTTGGAACCAGCCCCAGGTCATAGGTCATTTAGTTCTAATTCTAGGGTTCCACCCCTCTCTTTTATAAAACACACCACCACCCGGGAAATGAGGGAGGGAGACACTAGTGACTTCCAGCAAGGATTTCCTCTATGAAAATGATATTTTTTCCATTAATTTATTTATTCAACTTTTATCCCGATCACTGCCCCTCTTCCTGCACCCCCTCACTCATCCCCCAATCCCCTTCTCTCTGAGAAGATGAGGCCTCCTGAGTATCCCTCCACCGAAGCACATCAAGTCTCAGCAGGGCTAGGGGCATCCTCTCCCACCAGGGAAACAGGATTCACAGGAAGGCAACAGCTTTAGGGACAGCCCCCGATAGCCCCACTCTAGTTGCTGGGGGAATCACAGAAGACCAAGCTGCACATCTGCTACAGATGTGTGTGCGGGGTGTAAGTTCAGCCCATGTTGAAAGTGATATTTAATCTGAGACCTGAAAGACGATGATGGGCAAATAGTCTTGAAGAACTGGAGAGAGAGATTTCTCATCAAAAATAATGACAAGGGGGGCTGGAGAGATGGCTCAGAGGTTAAGAGCACTGACTGCTCTTCCAGAGGTCCTGAGTTCAGTTCCCAGCAACCACATGATGGCTCACAACCATCTGTAATAGGATCTGATGCCCTCTTCTGGTGTGTCTGAAGAGGTGGAGAGGTGAAGACAGTGTACTCACATACATAAAATAAACAATCCTTTAAAAGTAAATAAATAAATAAAAATAATAACAAGCACAAAAACCCTGGGCAGAAAGGTAGGTGTCTCATTTGTCTGGTGAGCCTGCAGGAAAACGGGAAGATTGAGCTCTGAGGTGGAGCCTGCTCTTGGTCCCTACAGACTGGGCATCAGTGAGATCTAATTCATTTCTAAAAGATGGGGCTTTTGCTAGGTAGAGTCTCAGAGAGACTGGGCTGGAAGGGAGGGCTGCCAGGAACAAGTCAGGAGATTACGTTGGTAATCCAAGGGAGAGAGAACAGTGCCAGCCCTAAATGGCTTGGGACAGGGGGGAATGGGTTAGCATTCAATTTGGAAAGGAGAGGACTTGAGAATGGATTAGTGGGGGTGGGGGAGTCCGCAAAATAGCAGAGGGATTATGGTGTTTCTGGCAGAGAGGAGACAGGGGGAGAAGCAGATTTGGTGGAGTGATCAAGGTCCAGGATTTACAGTGTAGCTGTTGAGATGATTCTACAGGTAAAAGCACTCACTATGACCTTACAGCTCGAGTTCAATCTCCGAACCGTACAAAGGTGGAAGGAAAGAATCAACTCCGTGGAGTTGACCTCTGACCTCTACACGCATGATGTCCCTTTTATGACCCCCTTTCGTGATCCTATCCCTGGGGGCTACAATAGAGAACTTAGGCGTGGCCCAGAGTGTCCAGAATACAGGGTTTTTAAAGGCATCCTGGCTTCTTGCTTGACTGCAGTAGGGGTTCTTGGAAGTAAGCAGTTTGAAGCAAGCAGTTTTTTGGTTTGTGTATTATTATTATTATTATTGTTAGTGTTATTATATGTAAGTACACTGTAGCTGTCTTCAGACACCTTTTTCTTCTCTCTCTGGCTCCTCTCCCATGCTCTGGCCCCACTCCCTGTAGCTGTTTTCAGACACCCCAAAAGGGGGCATCAGATCTCATTACAGATGGTTGTGAGCCACCATGTGATTGCTGGGATTTGAACTCAATACCTTTGGTAGAGCAGTCAGTGCTCTTAACCGCTGAGCCATCTTTCTAGCCCTGAAGCAAGCAGTTGTTTGTTTGTTTGTTTGTTTGTGTTTTTTGTTTTTTGTTTTTGTTTGTTTGTTTGTTTTTTGTTGTTGTTTTTTTTTTTGAGACAGAGTTTCTCTGTGTAGCCCTGTCCTGGTAAAGCAAGCAGTTTTAACAGAAGCTAAGATACGCAGTTAGCTCGAGGGGTTCCTACAAACTGGTGGTTTAACAGAAGCTAAGATAGGTTATTCTGACCTTTGGCTCCTCTGACAGAGTTGGGTAATTTTCCATGAGGCTCTCTCCATCAAGGAGACCAAATTCTGGTTAAACATGAAATGGTCTCAGCAAGAATACAAGATGGAGGAGCATCTACACTGTCTTCCCCATCACATGCTGAGGAGATGGAGGCAGGAAGATTTTAGCTGCAAAGGAAGCCTGGTTTACAGCATGAGTTCAGGTCAGATAAAATTGGCTGAGTCACTAGACACTGGAAAATGAGTATCTGACTTCCAAAACAGTGACATTATGGATCAGTCTAACCTGAAAGTCAAAAGAAATGAGGCACTGTGGGCCTGAGACTGGGCTCCGGTAACATGTTGTACCCAAGCCTGACAACCTGAGTTTGAGATGCCCTGCACATACAAGAAACAATCGTAGAACTGACTCCTTACCTCTACATGAGTGCCATGGTTCTCCCCCACCATATAAATATAAATATCATATATACTATATATAATTTTATATAATATTTATATTACATATTGATATTTCTATTTATATATGTATATATGTATATTTCTTTTGTTTTGTTTTGATTTTCAGGACAGGGTTTTTTTGTGTAGCCTTAGCTGTCCTGGAACTTACTCTGTAGTACAGGATGGCCTTGAATTGCCTGCTTCTGGGCTGGGATCAATTATGTGTGTCATCAGTGCCTGGCTAATATTTTTTAAAGAGAAGAAGAAACCAGTAAGAAAAGGAGACCAGCCTTGGTAGCTCACATCTGTGTTCCAGGCATTGAGGCAGATGAGGCAAAGGAGCTTGAAGCCAGCCTGTTTGACATGGGGATTTCCAGCCCACCCTGAGTCTGCTTCACAAAAGGGGAGAGAGAGGGAGTTAGGGCAGCAGATAGCTTCTCAGGTGGACTCCCAAGTTTGGGATGTCCAGAACCCCTCTGTTGCTAAATATCATTCTCCTGTTGTTATCCAGTTATTGGACTCTACCAGACAAAAGATTATTGTAGAAAATGGCCAAACAAATGTGCTAGGATCAGGGACCAATCATTTCTTCTATCAACACCACAAGACACTCTTTTTTCTACATACAAGACCCATGGGATTCCAGGTGGGAGACAGGAGTTGTTGGATTACCAGCCACTGTCCACAGAGAAACCTGAGGCGAACGTCTACCAAGTAGACCCGATGGTGAAAGTCAGCTACACCCCAAACTGACGATGCCCCTAGACAGCAGGAAGCAGCTTAAGAGACATGACACCCCCATTCCCTTTTTACCATCGGCTTCCCCCCCCCTTTTTTTTCCCCTCTCTTTATGATAAAAAAAGGGAAGTATGTTGATACCAGGATCAGCTCCAAACCCAGTGACATCACACCTGGGCAATGACGACCTGCATATCTGTTGCCAAGGCAACTGCCACCATATTCCCAGAATCTACTTGGCTCACCTCTGACCTTTACCTGGGAACAGCTACATCACTATCCAAATAAAAGGCAGATCCCTCTGACCCCCTCTCTCTCTTCCCTCCCTTCTTCTTTGCTGCTACCTTTGTGCTTGCCCTTCTCTCCTACAGTAAACCTCATGTGGAACTGTTTTTTAAAAAAGGAGAGAGAGAGAGAGAGAGAGAGAGAGAGAGAGAGAGAGAACATTTCCTGCTAGGGTCTGCATATGGGTAGAGAAACCTGTGGGAAGACCCCGGATGCCCTAGTTGGATATTCTTGATAAGCAGAGGAGCAGACAAGAGATCACAGTGGGCGGGGCCAGGGAGATGGCTCAATGGGCAAAGGCCATTGCTCCACCCAACCTGACTCCCTGAGTTCAATCTCCAGAGCCCACAGAGTAGGAGAAGAGAATAGACTCCTTAAAGGGGTCCTCTGACATTACGTGTGCCATTGCAGTGCACCCCCACAAACACCCCCAAAATAAATAAAGATACTTTTTATAAAAGGGTTTGTCTGGGATGGAGATCTAAGTTCAGTGTGATGTCACCACACAGATGGTACTGAGAGCGATAGGACAGAACGAATGGCCTCGGGAGAAAGTATGCCGAGATAAAGGGAATCAGGAAGACAAACACCTGAGACAGCATCACAGGGAGGTCAGGCTGGGATGCAGACAGCAGCATGGAGCATGTGGGAGGGGCTGGGGCATGGTGGCACACATCTGCAGTCATGCCAAGGTTGTGGTCAGACTGTACTACATTGTGGGTTCAGGGCCAGCCTGGGCTACCAAGTGAGCCCATGTCTCCAAAACCAAAAAACACAAAACAAAACTTGTAGAAAACTGTTCACAGCGCATGATGTGGCCATCTTGAGCACCCAGCGGCTTTGGGTGCTTGCCAGAGACCTGCCAAAGACTGACCACATTACTTCTTCATGAGGAGGAGGGGGGTTTTGAGGCCCCGCCTCCCTCTGAAGATGGACAGTTTCTTCACTGGTCTCCCTGTAAATAACCCTTCACAATGGTTGCTCCTATAAACACCCCTAATTAAGCTCATTGGCTTACCAGGCTCAGCTAGGATGGAGTTGTCCCTTTGGGGCCCTTTGAACAAGTAGACATTTGTTCATCTTCCCAAGCAAAGTTCACATAGCAGAAACACACACACATATACACAGAGAGAGACCACCACTACCTCCTCTTCCTCTTCTTCCTCCTCCTCTTCCTCCTCCTCCTCCTCCTCTCACAAATCAATCTACACAAAAGTGCTATGGCCCTAAGCTGTCCAGCACTGCTGGCTATCGGATTAAGAGAAAAACCAGAGCTAGGCCAAAGTGGCTTGTAGAGAGCACGAATTGCTGTCCTGTGAGCACAGTTGTGAGGAGCCTCTTTGAGGTGACTTTGAACCTGACACACTGAGAACCTAGAAAAGTCCATTCCTTTAGCTCCAGGCTGCCCAGCAAGACAAACAGTGTGGGCCTTGTAAGCCCTTCTGTTGCCCGGGGCTCTCAAACTTCACTCTGTCCTCCCCAACCATCATGGCTGCTGGAATCCAGCTTGGCCGAGCCACACCCACAATTCCTCTATGTGTCTCCTAATCACCCTCTTATCTTATGTTACTTGTGCCCTGTGAGGACCCAGCATCAATAAGATGCAACTGTGATACTTTGGCCAGCGACACTGGATCGGCTTCTGCACTCTAGGCCCACCATCTGCCTGAGATGCTTCGACAGGCAGTTGGTGACAGTGCCAGCTCACAGCTCTACCCCTGCCATCTGCTTCTGGGTCTGGCATTTGCTGCCTCCTCTGAGACTGGCTGGGCCAGCTTTTCTTGACATCTGATGCTGATTCAGACTCCATCGTGACAGGGGAGCAGAGACTACACTCCACTCACTTCCCTCCCTTTGGCTCCTTGGTTATATGGCTGCAGACTTCCCGTGGTAGTAGTGGGTGACAGAAGACTCTGAGAAAGAAAAATACAAGGTTGGGAATTGTATCTAAGGGCTTCTGTTGGCTGGGGTAAAATGCTGTGTCTAGGAGCCCCTTGGTACACCTATGGGATTGATCAGGCAAAATAACTCAAGAGAAAATTTCTTTCTTTCTTTTTTTCCTTCCTCTTTTCTTTGGTTTTCTTCTTGTTGTTGTTGTTTTGTTATTTTTAATTATGCAGGGTCTCATTTTGTAGCCCTGGCTGCCTGGAACTTACTCTGTAAACCAGGCTGACCTCAAATTCTCAGTGATCTGACTGTCTCTGCCTCCCAAATACTAGGACTGTAGGTGTATGACACCGGACTTGGCTACAAGATTATTAAGAAAGCAGGACTGAGGCCAGGGAGACAGTTCAGTGGATAAAATATCCATCACGCAAGCACGAAGCATGAATTTGAACCTCCAGAACACATGTAAAGCTGAGTGTGTCAGAGTGTGTCTGTAACCCCAATGCTCCTGTGACCGGGTGTTGGTGGTCATCTAGAGGACTGTAGAGTCCACCGAATGGGATTCACACAGGATAACTGGGAAAAAAAGAGAAGGCCCAGCCTGGGAGAAAGCAAAAGAACAACTTCAGTACAAACAGCTCCCTCTAGCTTGTGAGAGGCTCTTGACTGGAGTCTGCTAAACAGACTCTGGGCTGGATGCTTTATAGGGACCCGGGGTACTTCCCTTTCCCCTCCTGGTTTGGTTAGATGCCCCGCATATACATCTGCGCCTTCCTGCGATGTCTTCTGGGAATAGGAAGTACTGTCTTAGGGAGCTCCCTATGGCTTCCTTGTCTATGTATGTCTCTCCCTGTAACTCTCCCTCACTTCTGTGGTGAGAGGGGAAGCAGAGACAGGAGCATCCCCAGAGGAGGCTCACAGGACAGCTAGCCTGGTGGGCAAGCGTCGAACAACAAACAGAGGCTCCTTCAAATGTGACAGAAGGCAAAGACAGGCACATACTTATTTATGTAAACACTGATACGTTATTTCTCTGCCGGTGAAATGAGCCAATTCGAGCCAGATTAGAGTACATATAGAGGCTGTTTTATTGGGAAAACATGATCTCAGGTGAGTTCACTGGTCCCAAGAAAGGAGGTCGGGAAGGAAGTCAACATGGGGAGGAAACCATGGGGGATGGGGGGAAGAGAAAGAGAAGGAGAAAAAAGAGAGAAGAGGAACCAAATGTCAGGAGAGAGCCTTTGGGAGGAGTCTGGGGGAGAGGAAGACCAGCCCCTGGGCTGGAAAGTTCAGGATAGGGGGTGGAGTTTGCAAGGTATGGACTGAGGGATGCTGGGATAACCTGGAGGCCAGGTCCAGTTTGGTATGTAAAATATGCACCTCAGCCATTTGTCTGGGGTCTGAAACCCAACATCCCAGCCTTTTTTTTTTTTTTTTTTTTTTTTGGCTTTTGGAGACAGGGTTTCTCTGTGTAGCCCTGGCTGTCCTGGAACTCACTCTGTAGACCAGGCTGGCCTCGAACTCAGAAATCCACCTGCCTCTGCCTCCTGAGTGCTGGGATTAAAGGCGTGGGCCACCACGGCCCGGCCATCGCAGCCTTTTGTTGATAATAAATTAATAATGGGTGATGTAATTATCTATGACAACTTCCTCCTGACATTGGGGTGTCATTATCTTTGGGAAATCCTTAAAAAATTGGATGCTAGTCAAGTCCTGAGAGAGCTGATTGGTTCACTGCTATCCAGGCTGTGGGACCATCTGGAGGTAGAAGTGTGCAGGCCCATTTGAAGCAGTCTTGAGGCTAGGCCAGAATGCCTGTGACTGGCTGCTTTGGCCCTATCCTGGATGCAGATTCTAGGAAACACCTGGACCAGGCAGAATTCTGGAACAGAGATAGTTAGATAGATAGACAGACAGACAGACAGACAGACAGATAGATTGGGGGCAGAAGTTAAAGTTAAGTAGTTTAGGGAGAAATACTTTTTGTTGGGTGCACATTTGAAAGTTTTAGGCCCATGGTAGTTGGAGGGGTGGGCCTCAGGACAAGAGAAAGAGGAATAGATCCCACCCTCAGGAATAGGCAGGCGGGAAGGGAAACAGGCTGTTGATTGATAGATCTTATCTGGAGTTCCTTCGAGCGTGAGAGGTGGAACCAAGTGGGTTCCCCAAGGCTTATAAAAATCTTTTTTTTTTTTTTTTTTTTTTGGTTTTTCGAGACAGGGTTTCTCTGTGTAGCCCTGGCTGTCCTGGAACTCACTCTAAAGACCAGGCTGCCCTCAAACTCAGAAATCCACCTGTCTCTGCCTCCCATATAAAAATCTTTTTAAGTTTACAAAAAGAAATAGATTTCAGATATGTCAGTATTACTAACAGTATAACTGTTTGGTGTTAAAGCTCTGAACTTTGAAGTCTCCATTCAACAGTAGCACAGCTAGAGAAAAAAATCTAAAGCATTTTCTTTCCTTCCATGTGAAGTGGAAACTTAAGGGTTCTTTAAAAAGTCAGTTATGTTAGATGATGTTTTGCTGGGGAAAACACATGAAGGAAACATTTCCCAGACTGCTCTGCCAGAGGTCCTGAGTTCAATTCCCAGCCTCAGATCGGATGGTTGTGAGCCACCATGTGGTTGCTGGGAATTGAACTCAAGACCTCTGGAAGAGCAACCAGTGCTCTTAACCACTGAGCCATCTCTCCAGCCCCTAAACTTTATACTTCTAAAAAGTTACTTCTTTCACTAGTCTTTCAGACCTCTCAGAGACCTGAGAAGGATACATTGTAATTTAAATGGCTTATGTATCAATTAAAATGACAGAGACTAGTCCAAAGTCTATTAGCTAGTCAGTTGTCTCAGGCTCCTGTGGTCTCCATGGCACCACCAGCAGAGGCAGTCTTTGGCCATCAAGCCCAGAAGATGAAGAGGCTTTTTCTGTGGAGGAGGAACATGGGAGAGATCGACCTCATCTTGTCTTAAGCAATGTGAGACAATAAACTCACACACATGCAAAATAAATAAAGATTGAGGTTTGGTCTGTTGCTATGTACTGTAATGCTAAATTCTGTATTCCAAGGTCTAGTTGTCTCGGAGTGAGTTCTCACATATATCAGCCTTTATTGTGCAAACCTTGTTCCTGGATTTAAACTTACTGGTTGAATAAAGATGCTGACACCCAGTAGCTGGGCAGAGGAGAGAAGGCAGAGCTTTGGTTTCCGGGCTTGGGGTCTGAGGAAAGAGCAGGGGGAGAGAGAAGGAGAAGGGAGGAGATGCCTTCAGGTAGATAGATCCTGAGCACTGGTCATGAGGGCTGGCCAATTGGAGTAGGATCGGCCCGGGCAGAACACAGCAAGTGATACCTCAGGATTATTGACAGGGCAGTAGACAAAATAGCTTAGAGGGTTGATATCTGCCCAGCTCTAGTGCTTTACGTCTTACTATAAATGTAAAGGTTTGATGACTTTTATTTGGGAACTGAACAATCTAAGGTGGGGTAGAAACCCCCAAATAATATTTAGCACTACAAATAAATGTGGCTTTGAAAAACTAAGGCTTAACGAAAGATAGGAGAGCACAGCCACTCACCTAAATGAGAAGTCCACGGGGAGCACGGTGTCAAGGAAGAGCTGGGATGAGCAACCCAAGCAGCCGAAGCCTTCATCTGGTTTTTCTTGGCTCTTGATGAGCTCATCTGCAGACACTTGTAGCCAGAGGTGTGCAGAGACTGTAGCTAGTTTACAATCCATTTAGGGTTTCTCTTGTCTATAAGTTCCAGAAAACATCTGAATATAGCTTCACTGGCCAAGACAGCATGATAAGCCCATTTCTGAAGATGGACTTTAGTTGGCACCACACACACACACACACACACACACACAGGCGCACTAAGTATGTTAGGAGAGCAGAACCCTCCAAACAGAAAGACACTGGTAACAAGGACGGATGGACCGGGGTCTACACCACTTGCTCAGGCCCTGAGTTCTGAAGAGGAAACTGGTTTCTCTGGAAAGTCAGTTGTGTCAAAGAACGTTTCGCTGAAGCAGACACGGGTGAAAGGATGTTTGCTAAAGCAGACACATAAAAGGACTCGTGATGTTAAGAAGGACCCAACGGCCGGGCAGTGGTGGCGCACGCCTTTAATCCCAGCACTTGGGAGGCAGAGGCAGGCCGATTTCTGAGTTCGAGGCCAGCCTGGTCTACAGAGTGAGTTCCAGGACAGCCAGGGTTACACAGAGAAACCCTGTCTTGAAAAAACAAAACAAAAAAAAAAAAAAAAAAAAAAAAAAAGAAGGACCCAACAGACAGTGGACAACACTGGATGGTATTGGTATGCCTTACCATTCCTTAATGGTCATCATTGGTAGTGACTTCGTAGAAAAAAAACTTCACACCCAAAAAACCTTCTGTTGGTGTTCTGGCAGCTTCTCTCTGCTTCCACAGACTCCAGCTGATTGGCAGAGTGATGTCAGCTGATTCAGCCTCACATGGAGTTTTACTGAGGCAGACCAGGGAGGACACGCAGTGCTTGAGGGGTGTAAGTAGGACTCAACGGACAGTGATGGTAGCTTTGCAATGCATCGCTGGTCTCCGGTCTTCGTATTTGCTTTGTTGAGAGAGGCACAACAGAAAACTTCTCCTGTGTCCTCGCTGGTTTTGATCTCTCCTGCTGACTCATGCAGATTCAACGGGGGCCTGGCTGTTTCTACTGGTCATGACACCGCTGCTGATTGTGTTTGCTATCTTGACACTGCTGAACTGGACTGCTGGTATATCCCGACACGGTAGAATAGATTTGTCCCAAAGAACAATTTCTAAACAGGTCCACTTTCCCTGTATCCTGGTAACCTTTCTTTTCTGCTGCCTCTGGTGAGTGGTGGGCTGGAAGGGAGGTTAAAGCATTTGAGAACCCCTATTAAAAGTAGGTTTTGAGGGGCTGGAGAGATGGCTCAGCAGTTAAGAGCACTGACTGCTCTTCCACACATCCTGAGTTTAATTCCCAGCAACCAGATGGTGGCTCACAACCATCTGCAATGGGGTCTGATGCCCTCTTCTGGTGTGTCTGAAGACAGCTACAGTGTACTCATATATAATAATAGTGTATACATATATAAAATAAGCATTTTTCTCTTTTTTTCCCCCAAAGACAGGGTTTCTCTGTATAGCCCTGGCTGTCCTGGAACTTACTCTGTAGACCAGGCTGGCCTCGAACTCAGAAATCCACCTGCCTCTGCCTCCCGAGTGCTGGGATCAAAGGCGTGCGGCACCACTGCCCGGCTTCTCTGTCTTCGTTAGAATTCTCACCTCTGTTGGGCTTGGTGGAGCTGCTTTATACACAAATGATAAATACTGGCCAGCCTCCAAGATCTGGTTGCCCCCAGTGAGGAGATCCTCCCACATAGCAAGTGATACTATGTAACCTTGCTTCCCAAGTTAATTGTTCCATAAAAGACTAAAGCTTGTGATCCGGCAATAGGTAGAGGTAGGTGGGTTTTCAGTACCTGGCTGGGGGGGCCACAGGTAGAGAGAAAGAAGAAGGGGAGGAAGAAAGGAGGGAGCCACCATGAGAGGAGATGGACCATGAGCACACGGCCAGGAGAAACAGCAAGTAACAAGGTACATGTGACTGAGATGTAAGAATAGCTCCCAAATCTGCCCAATCTAGGCTTACAGCTTGTAAATAAAATACCTAGATTGTATGTCTGTTATAAAGGCTAGCTAGAATAGATCATTCGTGTCACACACCTTTCTACTTGACAGCTTCTGCTTGGCCTGCCTGGATGGGCAGCACTGCTGTGCTTGTTCCTTGGGGCTGCAAGTAAGTAAAAGAAGAACTATTTCATTTCGTCACAAGCTCTGCAATAGGGAGACAGTTGATCCAAGAGGCTGCCCAGTGACTAAAGAGAGGGTGGCATACACATGGTGTCAAAGGGCCAGAACAAAGCAGAGGGCAGCACACATTTCCTCACGCTATTCAAAACAGCACCTAACTTAAACTTACGGATTGACTAGAGAGAGGGCTCGGTAGTTCAGGCTGGGTAGTGCTCGTGCAGAGAACCAGAGTTCACCCATGTTGGTTGGTGACTCAAAACCACCTGTAAGTCAGGCTCCAGTGTATCCAATGCTCTCTTCTGGACTCTACAAGCACCTGTGCTCACACACAGACACTCATATATACATAATTTAATTTTTTAAAAAAATCTTTAATTTTTTTTATTTTTTAGATTTTATTTAGGTGTTTGGTATTTTGCTTACATACATGTACACTTGTGTACCATATGCCCAACAGAGAACAGAAGAGAGCTTCGGAGTTACAGGCAGTTGTGAACAGTCATGTGGGCCCTAGGAATTGAACATGGGTTCTCTGAAACAGCAGCCAGTGCCCTTAACTTCTAAGCCATCTCTACAGCCCTTAAAACTATTTATTTAATTTTATGCATATGCATGTTTTACCCACATGTGTTTGCTCCACATATGCATTGTGTCTGTGGAGGCACCACATTCCCTGGAATTGGAGTTAAGAATACGTGTAAGCTACCATGTGGGTGCTGAGAACTGAACCCCAATCCTCTGCAAGAGCTCTGCCAGTGCTCTGAACCACTGAACCATCTCTCCAGTCCCAACTCAAACTGGCAGCAATCTGCCTGCTTCTGTCTCTTGGATATTCTGGGATTGTAGGTTTAAGGCACTATACTGGTCTTTATTTCTGACATTTCTCTGTAATACCGTCATAATTGGCCACAGGTAACTGAAACTGTAGAAAATGTAGCCTCAAGCAGGGAAAGGCTAGTGTGCCACCACCCACTACTTTACAGATATTTCAGAGGCACAGAGAAGTTCTGTGACTTAACCAAATTTACAAATCCAGTAAGTAAGAGAGCTGGGGACAGTCCAAATCCTTATGTCTTCCAAGTTCACCCTGTAAAAAATGTGCTATCTTAGCAGAAGCCGAGCCCCATCTTCTATGAGAAGTACTGAAGTTCAAAGTCTATATTCGCACAGCGTGTGGATTGGCGCACACCCAGAATTCCAACTCAGAGCCTGTGAGCCAACTCTGGGCATTTCCACTAGTTGTGTGCTGCCCCCTAGTGCCCTATGGGAGACTACAGCAGAGGCAAGCAGCCCTCAAGGGAAAGGCACAGAGGGGCTTTGCAGAGCCTAGTTATGGCACCCATCTACAGTCCCCTGAGCCCCAAAGTGGCTGTGTGTCAGCTTCAAAACGGACATCCATGTGTACAGTTGTAATGTATTTGACTGCTTCACGACCCTGAAACCCAACAGGTCCAACCTAAGTTAACATCGTTACAACCAAAGCTCTCTGTCCATCCAGTTGTATGAGTCAAAGATCTATATGAACTTTGATACATCTCTCTTCTGTCAGAAGACCACAAAGCCAGAAGCCTGAAGTAGAGACCAGAGAAGGTGACTGGAGCCGGGCAGTGGTGGCGTATGCTTTTAATCCCAGCACTCGGGAGGCAGAGGCAGGTGGATTTCTGAGTTTGAGGCCAGTCTGGTCTACAGAGTGAGTTCCAGGACAGTCAGGGCTGCACAGAGAAACCCTGTCTCAAATAAACAAAACAAAACAGAGAAGGTGACTGGAAAAGTATAATCAAACATAGCCTAGAAACTATGGTAAAGGCAGAGGCCTGAGGTCAAAGCTATCAGGCAAAAGGTCAGGAGGCACTGCTTACAAAGCCAGGGCTCCAGGCTGTGACCCGGGACAGGAGGGACCCGGTGGGTAGAGGATGTGCCCAGCATACTCTGGGCTTGAAGAAAAAGAAAAGCCATTTCAATGCTGAAGTGTAGAACGCTTACCTAGCATGTGCAAGGCTCCGGGTTTTAGCACTAATACTAGAAAAAAATCTTTTAACTATAAAAGAAAAGTGTTTTCTGTTAGGACTATAGCTTAATTAGTAGAGTGCTCACCCACATGGATGAAGTCCTGGGTTCTATCCCAGCACAGCATAAGTCAGGCACTTGGGGATGGAGGGTAGGGAGTGGGAGCAGGGGTTCAACATCATCTTCAGCCAATTAGAGAGTTTGAGGCCAGCCCAGGTAACATGAGATTCTGTCTGCAAATAAATAAATAAATAAATAAATAAACAAACTTGTAAAAACCACTCAAGGAGAAAGGGTGTTCATCTGGATCCTTCACCCCAGAAGCCTGTTCTGTTCTTTGTCTTGTTGGACTCTAGGCTAGTGAGGTACTCCATTGTGTTTTTAGAATGTCATCTTTTGTTTTATTTGTTTTAATGAGAAGTGAAAATTGTGCAGATTCTTGGCTGGGCATCGGGGGGTGTGTGCATGCAAACCTTTGATCCCATCACTTGGGACTGGTCTACAGAGGGAGTTCCAAGACAGACAGAGCTCCACAGAGAAACCCTGACTCAAAAAACAAAGCAAAAGAAAAAATGTGTGCATATTCTTTGTTTGTTTGTTTATTCTCATTTTTATAGTTTTTGACACAGGGTCTCATTGCATAGCTCAGGCTGGATTCAAGCTCACCATGTAGCTAAAGCTGCCTTCAGACTTGATATCTCCGTAACCAGATTTCTGCACTCATAGCTTAAACTACTTTTTAGTTAGTGTGTGTGTGTGTGTGTGTGTGTGTATGTGTGGTGTGTATGTATGTGTGGTGTGCATGTGTGTATGTGGTGTGTGCATGTGTGTGTGTATGGTGTGCATGTGTGTGTGTGCATGTGTGCATGTGTGTGGTGTGCATGTGTGTATGTGTGTGGTGTGTGTGTGTGTATGTGTGTGTGTGTGTGGTCTGCATGTGTGTATGTGGTGTGTATGTGTGTGTGATATTCATGTGTGTGTGGTGTGTGCATGTGTGTGTGTATGTATGGTGTGCATGTGTGTATAGTGTGTATGTGTGTGCATGTGTGTATGTGTGTGATGCACATGTGTGTCTGGTGTGTGCATGTGTGTGTACGTGTGTGTGGTGTGCATGTGTGTGTGCATGTGTGCATGTATGTGGTGTGCATGTGTGTATGTGTGTGGTGTGTGTGTATGTGTGTGTGTGTGTGTGTGGTGTACATGATGTGATCTATAATTGTGTAGGAAACAGGCCTGTGTGCGTGCAGCGGCCAGAGGAGGAGCTATGAACTCAGGCACTCAGGCTTGTGCAATGACCTTGAGCCATCACCCCAGGCCCCTTGAAGCACTTTGAAGCATCACTTTAACTGCAATAACTCCATTTATAATATTATGCCACCTCTATTTCAAAAATGTTTTCATCATTCAAACTGTGTACCTAGGAAGTAATAGCTGCCCATGACCTCCAATCTAGCACTGAATCACTCCTTCTGCCTCTGTGGATTTGACTATTCTTAATATTTCACAGATTCATTTTAGTTTAGTTTAGGCAGTACTAGGGATTGAACTTAGGGTCTGATGCACTGAGGACAGACACTCTACCACTAAGCTATACACCCAGAGAGTAATATTTCACATTTCTGGAAACATACAGTGTTTGTTCTTTCTTATATGCCTTACTTCACTTAACATAAGTGTCTTCAAGGTTCGTCTATGGTGTAACATGGTGTAAAATCAGAAACATCTTCCTTTTTATGAATGAACAGTATTCATATTGCTTATTCAGTCATCTCCATTGAACACTTGGGTTGTTTGGTAATTGTGAAAAGTGTCAAAATGAACAATGAACAAATAACTGCTTGAGTCTCAGTGACCTTGAGTTTATTTTTGAAACACTCTATACAACACTTGTGATATTAATCTCAACTGTCAGTTTGATGAGATCTACAATTGCCTAGGAGACAGGCCTCTGGGCATGACTGAGAGAGGTCAGGTTAAGTGAGATGGGAAGACCTGTCCACCATGGGCGGCCCCATTCCCTGGCTGGGACCCTGACCATGCATTCATTGCTCTCTGCTTCCTGTGGATATGATGTGACCACCTGTCTCAAACCGCTTCCACAGCTTCACTATGATAGGCCAAATCCTGGAACTTTAAGCCAAAATAAACCCTTTCTCCCTCAACTTACTTTTCTCAGGCCTCTGCTTTGTGTTGTTTAAATCACAACAACAGGAAAAATAATTAAAACAACACTCTGTCTGGGAAATAAGATCACACCCTGCTCTTTTGAGACAGGATCTCGCTAAATAGCTGAGACAAACCGTAAACCCATGATTCTCCTGCCTCAACCTCCTGAGTGTATGTGCCCCCCTATTCAATCATCATTTTCATTTGAAAAAAAAAAGTATTTATTTACCTGGGTGTGGTGATGTCCACTTTTTTATAAGTTTTTTTTAAGATTTATTTATTTAATTTAAGTAAGTGAATACATTGTCACTGTCTTCAGAAGCACCAGAAAGGGGAACCAGATCCCATTACAGATGGCTGTGAGCCACCATGTGGTTGCTGGGAATTGAACTTAGGACCTTTGGAAATGCAGCCAGTGCTCTTAACCGCTGAGCCATCTCTCCAGCCCTGTGACATCCATTTTTAATCCCAATACTTGGCAGGCAGAGGCAGGAAGGTCTCTGAGTGTTTGAAAATAGCCAGACACTGTCTCAAAACAACATCAGGGCTTGGAGAGATAGCTGAATAGAAAGCACATAGTGTTTTTCAAGAGGACCCAAATTTGATTCCCAGCACCCACAGCAGGCACCTCACAACTGCCTGTAACTCCAGCTCCAGGGGACTCTAACTCATCTGGCTTCTGTGGGCACCTGCATTCACATGCATACACCTAACACACACAAACACAGAATTAAAAACAACTTAAAAGATTTAAACCACCACCACCAACATTCATCTACCTATTGATTTATTCATTTAGGGGATATGCCATGAAGCTCATGTGGCAGTCCAAGGACATCAGGCTTGGCTGCAAGCACCATTACCCACTGAACTATCTCATCTGCCCTATTTAATCTTCTTTGTGTATTTGTTTTATAAAATAGGCTGGACCAAATGAATTTACTATTTTTTTTTTAGATCAAAGTAGCTCAAATAACAGCAATGTCATATGATTCAGCCTAATATTATGCCTAAACATAGCGATTCTGGTGGGTTTTGGACTGTTTGAGAAGGACCCCTTTCATATGGGTTCATGAACTGGCCTTTTGTACTGTGTTACACTAGCACAGTAAGCCATGCTTCTGGACTCCATTTGTGTTCTATGCTCTATAAAGATCGCTTTGCGTGAATTTTCTACACTTCTCTATCTCCTGTCAGTCGTCTTTGTATTTCCTTTTTGAGGTCACCATGAACAATGGCTTTTGTTTACTTGGTTGTTGGTTGGTTTGGTTTTTGAAAGTCTCCTATAGTTCAGGATAGCTTTGAACTCCTGATCTTCCTGCTTCCACCTCCCAAGTCTGTGGCAGCACACCTTGCTGAAGAGTTTCTTTCTCTCTCTCTTTCTTCCTTTCTTTCTTTCTTTTGTTTTTGGGACAGGGTTTCTCTGTGTAATCCTGGCTATCCAGGAACTCATCCTGTAGATCAGACTGACCTTGAACTCACAGAGATCCATTTGTCTCTGCCTTCCCAAGTGCCGGGATTAAAGGCGTGCGCCACCTGGCTGAATGGTTTCTACCAGTCCCTTGTACACATTTCCTCCTGGCACAGCACTGCAAGAGCTTCTCATGAATGTGCCCTAGAACAGGCCTTGCTAATCTTAGAGTACGTAGAAGTGCCACTGTACACCATGGGGCTCATTTTCTGAGCTCCAAAGGAGAATATGGTGCGCCCCTTGCCCCAGAAGGTGATGTGATGTACTGGGGAAGGCCTGCCATCAGGCCTTTGCTGGCATCAGCACACGGTGTGCATTTGCCACAGCATCTCATTTCCATGTGTGACTTCTTTTCTTCCTCCCCAGTTGACAGAGGTGCCTTCTTTCAATTTTTTTGCTTGTTTACTTAATTATTTATGTATTTTTTGAGACAGGGTCTCTCTACATAGCTCTTCCTTTCCTGGAACTCACTCTGTAGATCAGGCTGGTCTGAAACTCACAGAGATCCCCCTCTCACTGTCTCCAGAGTACTGGGATTAAAGGCATGTGCCACCACATCTGGCTAGAGAAGTCCAGAGAGGAAACAGGAAGACAGAAAGTGACTCGCCCCATGTCAAGCAGTTCATGCCAACTCTCTGATCCATGTCTCCCTTCTGCATCAGTTTCTAGGTCAGCAATGTGGTGTGTGTGTGTATCCCCGACTCACAGATACTTCGCATATTTCTTTATCTCCTTTCAGTGACATTTGTATGATCCCAGTTTGGAGCTACCATGAACAAGATTTATATCTCACAGATTAGTGGAAGGCTGAATAATAATGTAAGTCAGGGATTTAGCACAGACCTTAGAGAGCCTCTTCAACACTCATGTCAATCAGCACTGCCATCCATTTATTCATCTGTCGATAAGGAGAGCAGACGCTCAGGGTAGAGTAAACCCTGACTTCTGCCACCCAATGGTGTTGTCTCCTATGGGACCTTGCTAGGGAAGTTGTTTTTGGTCCCCTCTGTCATTCTCCATGTGTGTCTAAGGGCCACACAGCACTGAATTCTTCACCCTATTCAGGGCTCAAGGTCTCTGCAAACTGAGGTTCCTGTTTTCAGTCACACATTTGCAAAAATTGATGGGAAGGTGAACTGACCAGTCAACCAGAAGCCCCTAGCTCTGGCCAAGAGCAAAGAAAGATATCAGGGTCTATGTTGAGTGTGGAGGTACATGCCTGTAATCCCAGCACCCCACAGGTAGGAGCAAGTGTTCAAGACCAGCCTTGGCTACATAGGGAACTAGAGGCCAGCCTGGGATACATGAGACTTTGTCTCAGAAAACCTAAACTGTCTACGGCTGCACACCTCGGAACATACCTGATCTAGTCTGATCTTGACTTGAAGCAGGATAGGATATGGTTGCTACTTGGATGGGAAGACCTAAATAAGAGAGCTAAAGAGATAGCTCAGCCTCAGAGAGCACTGGCTGCTCTTCCAAGTTCCAAGCACCCAAGTTCAATTCTCAAGTACTCACATAACACAACTGTCTGTAACTCCAGTTCCAGAGGAGTCCCACGCCCTCCTCTGCTTCCTTACCCCTGTGGGTACCAGGCATGCAAGTGGTGCACGGATGTACATGTAGGCAAGACATCCATACATATTAAAATATTTCATGTAAAAAGAGAAACCTATATAAGTGACTATGTAGACGGACAGATTGACAACAGATCATTGCCTAGCTATTCAAACAGTGAAGAATATTTGCTAAGCATCTGGTATGTGCCAGGTCCTGTACTAGGGAAACAAGACCAGACCTTACCCTCAAGGTCAGAGGCTAAAAAGAGAAGACAACACACAGGAAAGCAACAGTCCGTTGGGATTATAATAGAGTCCAGAGAATTGTTCCATATGACAGAGCTAGGGTCAGGGGTCAGGGACGGCTTCCCAGGAGCCATGCACTTTGAGTGGGAGCTTTGAGGCCTGGTAGGCGCTCCATGGGCTTTCCCACACTTTTAGGACCCTGGACTACTGAGCAGAGGGGGAACCTGAGCGCTGCTGCCTGACGGCCCTTCTCAGGGCCTCACTCTCCAGGCTAGGCCTGAGCTGGGCGGGGCCTCGGCGCTTCGCGGAGCCAGGAAGTGTGTCCCCAGCGGCGCCCCGTGCCGCGCTCCCGCGAGACGCTTACCTGCGACCCAGGTGAGTGCAGAGGGGGGCGGGGGAAGGGCTGAGCGGAGGCGGCTCACCTGGCTGGGCAGGTAAGTCCGGCACGGGTCCGCGGGGGCGCGGAACGGTGCAGCCCCGGGTGGGTGACCCTGGAAGCCGCGCCTGGACGGCGGCGGGGCGCGGGCCCTGCTCCTCGAGCCCCGACGTCCACTTCCGGGGTGCGCGGGCCGGGCCGAAGCGGCCCGAATGGGCGCGGGGCTGGGCGGGCCGAGAGGCCTGGGGTGCTGGGACCGGGCACCGTACATGGAACAGTGTCGGGATTCGCGGGTCATGGCGCTTGTGGCAAGCGAGGCGGTGCGCGCCCCGACGGCTATGCGTACCGTGCCGCCTGGACGCGGCTCCTGCTTGCAGAGGAGGGCGACTGAGGCTGCGCCTGAGGGGGGGGGGCTGGGGTGCACCGTGCCCTGCGCTCGAGCTGAGCTGACCGAGGCTTGCTGACCTTAAGTTTCCTTGGGCAGAGGCTGCTGCAGCCGGCTTGTCCTGTGGACTCAGGGAGGAGAGCCCATGGAGAGCCTCCGAGTGTGTGCGCGTCTATCCGTCTGTTTCTGTGTGCCTCTGTGTTTTGCGGGGACTATCGGAAAGGCGAAGGCAATGAGAAGTCAAAGAGTCCTGGGGCCACCAGACCTTGAGGCATCCTTGTGATGCTTTCGAATGCCTCCGAGTGAGAGAATGCCTAGAGATTGACTTCCTAGGCTTTGGCTAAACACCGAGCTCCACCCCCAACCCCCATACCTCCGTAGAGCGTTAGACAGACACTAATCTCTCCCCTTTTGAGAGATGGGGTTTTCCATTTTTATTTTACCTCACATTGGTTTATTATTTATTTATAATTATTTTTAAGTTAACTAATTTAATATATATTTTGTTTTGTTTTTTGAGACAAGGTCTCATATGGCCCAGGCCAGACTAGAACCCATTATGCAGCCAAGGATAACTCTGAATTCCTGATCATCTTGTCTTGTGCTGGGATTACGGATTGTGCTGGGATTATGGATTGTGCTGGGATTATGGGCCACCTCAGTACTCTAAGATGAACCTATTTAAAGATGAGGAAGCTGGGACCGAGAGGCTTGTCCCAGGCCAAAATAGAGGCAAAAATTGTTCCCACTAAATTTAGTGAGCACCGTCACTGCATTGGCAGGAGGGATGGACCAGCGGCAGTAGGGAAAGGAAGATGTAGCCTGGAATTGATGGACTATTTGAAGAGATGCTGAGGCAAGGCACTATCCATACCACAGACAGGAAGGCTGGTTGCTTGGTTGTTTGGGTTTCAGACAGGGTCTCTCTCTGAAAGGCTGATCTTGAACTCAAGGAATCTGCCTGCCTCAGCCTTTCCAGTTCTGAAATTACCTGAGGGAGCCAGCAAACCTGTCTTATCCCTGCCCCCTTTCTCTCCTTTTGTCCCTAACTGGAGATGTGACACAGAGCAAAGTACCTGGGGTGAAGAACCCGGCTTACCACACAACAAATCCTGTTCCTTCCCAGCCTGCCATCTTGATCTATCTCTGTTTTCTGAGCTTCAGATTCCTGAACTGTGCAGTGACAGTAAATTATTCACATGCCAGTTGTAAGGACTGCATAGTGTGGAAAACCTCTGACTAGAGCCAGTTTCTAGCCTATTCACTGCTGTTTCCTCAGTGCTAAGCACAGTGCTAGCCCGTGGTAAATGTGTAGGATATGAATGTAATGAGCAGCAGTCAGTCCTAAACCCTTGGTGGTGGGGAGAGAAACAGTGGCCCAGCCCAGGGTCAGTAACCATGATACTCCTACAGACCCACAAAGTGAATGAACAGTGTGTGGGCCCTGAGGGTGGATGGTTGGGCTCTAGATGCAAGCCCTCCGAAGGTGCCAACTCGTGCTCAGGGCCTTTTCCTCACAAGTCCACAGATGGGATGGGGAAGTAGAGAAATCCTCTTGAGAACTTGGGTGAGGAGTGGGTGAGGGTGTGAGGTCAGGCCAGCTGAGTGCAAAGAGAAGTGTGCTTGTGGGGTCTGGGGATGTAGCTCTATTGGTAGACATTTAGCGTGCATTAGACCCCTAGTTAGATCCCCAGCTATGCACAAACCAGCTCTTGTGAAGGCAGGAGAATCAGTGGGTCAGTCTTATTCCCAGCTACACTGTTGAGTGAGGCCAGCCTGGGATACAAAAGAGCCTATCTTAAGAAACAAGTGTGACTTTGGACAACTTACTTAACCTTTGTGCCTCAGTAGAGTGGAATAATACTAAGAAGGCCTTGAGAATTAATAGATTTATTACAGGCAACATGTTTAGTGTAATGTAAGCTGTCTACAGTCACTTTCACTAGAGGGGAAGCTCCTGAGGTGAGGTAGCTAGTCTGTTTTACCACTGTGTCCATAGAGTGCACAGTAGGTCCTCAGTATTTGTTAAATGACTGAATGAATTCATGGCCAAACTCACATTTAATCAAATCAGGGCAAACATTTAGTTATCTCCCTCTGGATTGTGAAGAACATTTTGTTTTGTTGTAATGGGGTCTTTCTATATAGTATGTGTTCATCTCAAAGTCATGATCCTCCTGCCTCAGCCTTTGTGGTACTAGGATGATGGTGTACCACCACATTCAATTGTTTAAAACTTTAAAGTCACTTATTATAATTCGTTTGTATACTTTTTTTTTTTTTAAACAGAGCAGCAGGGTGGGAGGTGTTCAAAGGGGGGTTACTTCCTTCAACTTACACACTTCCAAAGGTGGGGTCCTCCCACACAGGCACACACTGCTCCCTAAGATCGCTGGTTCCTGCTCTGATCCACTAGAGTCTAAGTCCTTTGTCTTTCCCTCCAGTGGTCTTACCGTACCATAAGGTCACATGGAGTGTGTTTGTGCCATGATGGTCCCTTCCAAAACTGGCCCTGTTCTGGGCCTAGAGGCAGAAAGGGGGCTGGCCTTTAGGATCATAGCCCCTGGGGAGATAGGCTAATCCTAAAACAGTGGGTACAGGCAGACAAGATCTCAGCAGAAGGATACGGAAAGAGGGGCTCCTGTTTGGCTAGAGGTCCTTGAGGTCCTTGGGGAAGGAAAGCTGGGTGGCCCCAGAGAAGACTGTACAGCTCTAGGAAGAAGAGATCCTGTGTCCTCATCCAGAACAACGAGTGGTCCTTGTCCCCCTGTCTCTACATGAGCTGTCTAGACATGTGCTGGTTGGCTGGTTTAAACCACTGAAGTTCACACTTCAGATGTGTGTCCCTCTACCCCTAAAAACTACAGTGTCTGGTTCCTAAGCAGTGGTACTAGGCTATTCTGTTTTCATAGAAATATATCTAGAGCTGGCTAGATGGTTCAGCTGGCATACCTTTAGTTTTAGTACTTGGGAGGTAAAGTCAGGTAGATCTCTGAGTTCAAGGCCAGCCTAGTCAACTCAGCAAGTTCCAGGACAGCTAGGGCTACATAGTGAGACCTTATCTCAAATATGTACGTTCATATACATACATACATACATACATACATGCATGCATACAGCTGGGTGTCAATCCTAGCACTCAGGAGGTAGAGGCAGGTGGATCTGACCACAGATTGGTCTACAGAGTGAGTTCATTCCAGGCTGGCCAGGGCTACACAAAGAAACCCTGTCTTGAAAAACCAAAATAAATATAAAATTAGATATATTACATGTAAGTATATAATGTTTTCTATTTGCACTGGTTATCCCCATCTTTCCTTCTGATCCTTGGCCTTCTGTAGACCACACTGGATTTAGATGACAAGTCTTGCCAGGCAGTGGTGGCACATGCCTTTAATCCCAGCACTTAGGAGGCAGAGGCAGGTGGATTTCTGAGATCGAGGCCAGCCTGGTCTACAGAGTGAGTTCCAGGGCAGCCAGGGCTATACAGAGAAACCATGTCTCGAAAACCATTTAAAAAAATAAAATAAAATAAAGACAAAAGAAGGTGACAAATCTCTAAAGCCAGGCTGTCACATCCCAGTATGTGTTTGAGGCAGGAATACCTCACATGTCCTTCCTATATTTGATGTCATTTCATCTCACCGTTGGTGACATTGCCTTTGATTATTTGCTTAAAGCAGCACCTGGGAGATCTCTCTAGCCTTGGGGGGCTTAAATTTGTCACTGGCTGCAGCAAATAGAGGAGTACTGGTGGCATTTGCTGTTTGTGGAGGTGGCATACAATATATTGTTTGTTTGTTTTGAGACAGGGTTTCTCTGTGTAGCCTTGACTAGCCTGGAACTTACTCTGTAGACCAGGCAGGCCTTGAATTCAGCAATCCCTCTGCCTGCCTCTGCCTCCTGAGTGCTAGGATCAAAGATGTACACCATTGCTGCTGGCTCTAGGCACACAATTTATAAGGGCCAGAATGGGAACTAGAAGCCAGAGATCCTGGTGTCCACAGCTTTGCTCCTTTCCAGTTCCTTACTAGCCCTTGGGACTCAGTAATGAGATCAAGTTACAAGGATAAAGGGTCAATATCTCAAAACACAGGCTACTGGGCAGTTAAGAGCCTGGCTGCTCTTCCAGAGGTCCTGAGTTCCATTCCCAGCACCAACATGATGGCTCACAATACAGGCTAAGGACAGTTACTGCCCAGCAAAGCCTCTACTGTGGTTAAGGCCCTCCTGATGATGGGACTGCATCATCCTTCATGGCTCCTCATTGGTCCATCTGAGGTCAGATCTTCCTTCAGGTCTCACATGCTTCATCCTGGGAAGTTTGGCTTGTTTTGAGATAGTATATAGTCCTGGCTGGACCAGGACCCACGACATAGACCAGATTATCCTCCAACTCACAGAGATCATTTGGCTTCCCCCCATACTGGCTATAAAATTGTGAGTCATCATGCTTGGCCAACTCTTTTTTTTTTTTGATCTCATATACTGGGCTGGCTAGCCTGGAACTCACTTTGTAGTGCAGGATGACCCAGAACTCTTAATCCTGCCTCCCTCTATCTCCCAAGTGCTAGGTTTTCAGACAGGTCTTAAGTCTTGGAAGCTTTTCTAGAAAACCGAACTGTCAAATTCATTTATCATTGTTTTTGCCTTGCCTGACTCATGGCCAGGCTCAGTGTTCATCAGTGGGAAAGTCATGGGTCTGGGATTCCTAGCAAACAAATCAAAAGAGAAATGAAGATCAATATTACTATTTTAAGAGAAGGATGTTTTCTTCTTTATTGATTTTTATATTTTGTGTGTATGTCTGCACTTGAAGGTACATACTTGTGGATATCTGACGACTACTTTTGAGAGTTTGTTTTCACCTTCCACCTCTCTGGTGCAGGGTCTCTCGTTTCTGCTGTTACACTGGGCTGTGGTGTGTGTCCTGTTGACCTGTGAGTCTTCAGGCAGGTCTCTGCCTGCTCTCTCACCGTAGGAATGCTGGGATTACAGATGGGTGCACCCATCTCCGTGGCTTCTTTCGTGGGTAGTGCTTTTACCCACTGAGCCATCTCTCTAGTCTATGAAGATTATTTTTGTGGCAAGGAACTAAACCTGCTTGGTTTTCCCAGGCAAGGTAGTACACTTACTCCTTTAATCCCAGTACTTGAGGAAGGAGTTAGGAGGCCCAGGAGTGTAAGAGTGGTTTTGGCTCCCAAGCCAATTGGAGGCCAAACTGACTACATGAGACCCTCTTGTCTTGATAAAACCAACTTCTTTCTCCAAAAGGAGAGAGAAGCCTTCTTGATGGTGAATGTTTCTAGGAGGGGAAATCTGAACAAGACGAGAGACCTGTTCATTCCCATATCTTCCATGAAGGGAGGACCACGGTGATGCTCTTGGCCAGTCAGACAGAAAGGCATCTGTGAGCAAATGTCTTAGTGATGTAGGGAGATGGAGCAGTTCTCAGACATAAGGTCACTGGAGAGTTTTCCTTGTTTGTGGTAAATATACATTAAAATTACCATTTTAGTCTTCACATACCACTTTTTAGCACACCATCCTGTAGCATTAAATACATCCATGCCATTTCCAGACCTGTGATATGACATGACACTTGTCTCCAGCTGAAATTCTGTACTTGCTCAACATAACTTTTGTGGTCCTCTGCCTCAGCCCCTAGCATCTACCACGCCCCCGTTCTCTGTCTGTTAAACTGTCAGTTGTGGATATTTCCTATAAATCAAACAGCAGAGTATTTGTTCTTTCTGTGTAGCTTATTTCATTTAGAATGTCTTCAAAGTTCATCCAAGATGTTTTGTTGTTGTTTTTGTGAGACAAGGTTTCACTATGTAACCCTGGAACTCACCAAGATCTGCCTCCCCTTGCCTCCTGAATGTTGGGATTAAGGTATGTGCCACCACTGCCCGGCTAAGTTAATCCAGGTTGAAACACAGAAGAACTTCATTCTTTTTAAGGCTAAATGATATCCCATTATTTAATATTCCATTTTTCTGAATCCACTTATTCACTGATGTACTTTTTAAGTTTTTAACCTGTTTTTCTTTTCATTTCAGCATAATATTTTTATTGATTACTTGTAAATTCACATAATGCACCCTGATCACACTCACTTCCCAGTCTTCCTACCCTTGTGACCTCCCACCCCCCAAAAGAAGAAAAATCATAAGTTCCATTTATGTTGCCATATACTCACTCACTGGAGCATGGTCAGACTCCTATTGACTAGCCCCTTAAAAAAACTGAAAAACTGAGTTCTTCCCCCCCCCCCCCCCCCCCCCCCCCCCACCACATCCACCCAACTGGACACCGCCCCCCCCCCCCCCATCCCCTCCAGAAACCATCAACTGTGCAGAGCTACACTTTAACCTCCTTAGCACATTTGTTTTGTTTTTGTTTTTGTTTGTTTGTTTGTTTTCCAAGACAGGGTTTCTCTGTGTAGCCCTGGCTGTCCTGGAACTCACTCTGTAGACCAGGCTGGCCTCGAACTCAGAAATCCGCCTGCCTGCCTCCCAAGTGCTGGGATTAAAGGCATGCACCACCACTGCCCGGCCTTAGCACAATTCTTAAGAGTTCTCGTCGAAGTAAACTTTATTTTCACTTTATGTGCATGAGTGTTGCCTGTATTTGTGTCTACCCACCATGTGCTGTAGTGCTTGTGGTAGTCAGAAGAGGGCTTCAGATCCTCTTGGACTGCAGTTACATGTGGTTGTTAGTGGCTATGTGGGTGCCGGGAATCAAACCCTAGTCCTCTGGAAGACAGACAGCTCTTAAGTGCTGAGCCATATCTCCAGCTCCACACTGATAAAGTTTTGAGTTGTTCTTACTTTGTGGTTAATGCAAATAATGCTATCATGAACATAGACATTCAAATGTCTGTTTAAAGTAGCAACTTTCAGTTCTTTTGGGTATTTACCAAGGATGAATTTGCTGGATCATATAGTAATTTTTGAGGGTTTGGGGTGTATTAAAAAACATGTTTTTTTAATTTATTTATCTTGAGACTGGGTCTCTCTGTGTAGCCCTGGCTGTTCTGGAACTCACTCAATAAACCAGGCTGGCCTCAAACTCAAGAGATTCTTCTGCATCTGAACACCACTATCCCCAGCAGAGATTTTATTTTAAGTATATTAATGTGTATGTGTGTGTGTGTGTGTGTGCGCACGCGCGCGTGTGTGTGAGTGTGTGCATGCGTGCAACTCCATAAAGACCAGAAGAGGGTGTTGGATCCTCTAAGACTGGAGATAAAGACACTGTAAGCTGTTGCATAGGAACCCATGTCCCCTGGAAGAACAGCAGCCAGTGCTCTTAACTATGAGCCATTTCTCCAGTCCCCAGATACACATCTTTTTTTTTTTTTTTTTTTTTTTAAAATAATAAGGACTGGAAAGATAGCTCAGTGGTTAAGATCACTGGTTGCTCTTCCAGAGGACCCAGATAAAATTCCCAGCACCCACAGGTGGCTCACAACTATCTATAACCCCAGTTCCAGGAGCTCCTCCTTTAACCCATTTCTGATCTCCTTGGGCCCCACCCATGTGGGTGGTGCACATACATATGTAAGCACAATGTTCATACACAGAAAACAAATCTAAAATAAAAAACCATGTGTATTTGTTTATGTATGAGGGGTGGAGAGAAACCCTGCTCATTAGTGCAGTGTGAGCAGAAGACAAGAGGATGTCACATCCCTGGAGCTAGAGTTACAGGTAGTTAGGAGCCCGTCGGGCAGTGGTGCACATTCTTAACTGCTCAGCCAGCCAGCCAGCCTGGTTTTTTGGTTTTTTGGTTTGTAGTGCTGGAATGAACTTAGGGCCTCATTCCCGCTCTGCAGGCTATCCATGCTACATTCCCACCCGTATGCTTCAGTTTTGAAGAACTGCTCTGTTTCCCACAATATCAACATCATTTCACATCTCCACTGACACTTGTCATTTTCTATGTTTTGTTTTCAATAATAGCCATTCATTGAGAAATCCAGGAGATTTTAAAGTCTAAGTTAGACCACAAAGAGAACTTTCTCTTTGGGACAAGAAGAGCTCAACGTTTTCAAGGGTTTACGGGATGCTTCATCTGCCCTCATCCCAAGCTTCCCAGAAGTCTAAGGCTTCTCAGGTCAGCCCAGGAGCTTGTCCCTGACCTCCTGGCTTCTCCCCTGCAGGTGCCTGGCTGCAGCAAGCCATGCTCTGAGCCATGCCCAGGCCGGGACAGCCCCGCCCATCGTCTGGGCCTCCACGCTTGGGGCCCTGGGAGAGGCCAACAGAGTTATGCCTGGAAACGAATGATGAGCGCTCCCAGCCCCCACCAGGCCGTCGCACCCGGAGGCCAGACCCTAAGGACCCTGGCCACCACGGGCCGGAGAGTATCACCTTCATTTCAGGCTCTGCAGAACCAGCCAACGAGCCCCCAACCTGCTGCCTCCTCTGGTGCCCCTGGGGTTGGGACTGGTGTAAGGCTGCTTTCTGCTTCCGCCGCTGTAGGGATTGCCTGCAGCGCTGTGGGGCTTGTGTGCGGGGCTGCAGCCCCTGCTTATCTGCCGGAGACCCCATTGAAGGGTCTGCAGAAGCCGCCTGGGCCAAGGAACACAACGGTGTGCCCCCCAGCCCGGACCGTGCACCCCCCAGCCGCCGGGATGGCCAGAGGCTCAAGACCAGCATGGGCAGCAGCTTTAGCTACCCTGATGTTAAGCTCAAGGGCATCCCGGTCTACCCCTACCGCCACGCCACCTCCCCAGTCCCTGACGCAGACTCCTGCTGCAAGGAGCCTCTGGGGGAGCCTCCTCCCACACGGCACAGCTTGCCTAGCACCTTCACCAGCAGCCCCCGTGGCTCTGAGGAGTACTACTCTTTCCATGAATCGGACCTGGACCTGCCCGAGATGGGCAGTGGCTCCATGTCGAGCCGGGAGATCGACGTGCTTATTTTCAAGAAGCTGACAGAGCTGTTCAGTGTACACCAGATTGACGAGCTGGCCAAGTGCACGTCGGACACCGTGTTCCTGGAGAAGACCAGCAAGATCTCAGACCTGATCAGCAGCATCACGCAGGACTACCACCTGGATGAGCAAGACGCTGAGGGCCGTCTGGTGCGAGGCATCATCCGCATCAGTACGCGCAAAAGCCGCTCCCGCCCACAGACCTCCGAGGGGCGCTCAGCCCGCTCTACTGCCCCTGCTGCTGCCCCTGACAGTGGCCATGAGACCATGGTGGGCTCTATCCTCAGCCAGGACGGTAGGTGGGCCTGAGTGGGCAAGGTCTAGTTACAGGAAGAGGGTTGGCCTGGGGCTTTGTGGGGCTTTCCCTTAGCCAGCCAACTCTTGGATCTGTTAAGTTCCTTCTCTACCCCACAACGAACTGGCAGAGCTGCTCTCAGGTCTGGCCTGAATAAGGGCCCAAAGCACAAGAATATGGCTAGTCACAGGGGTTCTCCAGAATTCCAGAGTCTGAGAAAAAAGGTCTGCCAAGAGTTCCAGGGCAGCCTGGGGTAAAGACTTTATCTTTAAAAAAAAAACAAAAAACACAATAATTTGCACCACTGACCTGGCCAAACACCCATCTGCCTACATACACCCACCCACCCTTGTTCTAAGCACGCTTCTCTAGCCTTTTGCACAGTAAGCACCCTTCTTCACTGAGCTGCAATGGGGACAGGGACTGAGCTTTATAAAGGAATATGATAATGACCATTGTTTCTTTATATTCCCTCCCTAGAACTAACAGTGCAGATCTCCCAGGAGACAACCGCAGACGCCATCGCCAGGAAACTGAGGCCATATGGAGCCCCAGGTGTGGTCCTGACCTGACCAGAGGGTGGGAAACTACACTAGGTGCCCTTCAAATGACCTTCCAGCTTCTTTTGGGGGTGGGTGAGGATGGGATCAGAAACGGAAAAGGCTGGAGCGACTGTGTACCGTGCATCCGTGGAGCTGGCTTGACTTGAGGCTCCTAGGGTACAGCTAGAAGTGATCTGGGGAGTAAGGCGGCCTGACGGTCGTCCATCCCTATAATCTCCACTGCTGTCCTCTGGGCCTCCACAACCCCTAGGAGCAAGGTCATTACCCTTTTACACACAACAGCTGGAGCTTAAACATTGAGAGTGGGTTGCCGGACTATTAGGGCTGAGCAGGCTTAAGCCCTGCTCTTTCATCCTAGCAGGCTGTAGATCCTGGATGAGCTCCTTCCCCTCTCTGAGCCTCTGCTTCCTCCTCCAACCAGGGTACTCAGCCAGCCAAGACTCATCCTTCCAGGGCACGGACACAGACTCTTCAGGGGCACCCCTGCTGCAGGTGTACTGCTAACCCCTACTGGCCCAGCAGTCACAGCCCCTCTTGGAAGAAGCACAGCCAGCAGAGGAGAGGAACCAGGACCTCTGTGTGGAGGCCAGATTCTGAGCCCAGAAGCAGTGACCTCTCTGGCGTCTGCTTTTGTTGACCTTAGACCACATGCATTTCACAGGGCCACGGTGCCCACACCCTTCCTTCGATCTACAGCTGGACTGACTGCTGGCTGGGCCTGTTTCTTCCTGTGGCCTGAAAGCCAAGCCTTGGGAAGGAGCTTCCCAGCTCCATTCCCATGATACCCTAAGCAATTATGGAAACTAAGTAGGTTGGTTGGGGACAGCATGGCCTCTGTGATTCTGTGGGCAGTGCCCACTTGCTATATTGATGATAAGCAGTTCGTATTGGTTCTTGGCTATTCTATATTGTTAACATGACCCTAGTTGCAAGTACATACACCTGCCTGGCCATCGGAGTTACGTAGTCCACCCTGTGCTGACCGCTGATTGCTGTTTTGCATAGGACATAGGCACCCAATCTGGTTCAGCACTGTGGAATGTAAGGGCAAGGTAGAAGCAAGACTAGCTTCAGAAGATAAAGAACCATCTACAGGGCCTGGACTGCCCTGTCCCCCACTGTTTCTGGCTACCCCTCAGTTATCACTGGTCAGTGACCACTCTTACCTCTTGCTAGCGCTATAACAGCACTGTGGTTTTACCTCATCACACTCTTACTGGCAACTTGAGGAAGCCTGGTGTTTAAAGACTTCCTTGTAGCTAGCAACTGGCACCAAACCTAGCTGGGCTCCCTGAAGCAGAAGCAGGCTCTCCTTGTTTAGGCACTGTGGCTAGCTTTATCCAGGGCCCTTAGCTGGTCTTTACAGGTGCTGGGTCTGGTACAGACCTACAATCAGAGCTATGAGTACAGAGCCCACTAGGAAGTCTGACCCCGGGCAGTTCTTCAGCCCATTAGCACAAAGAAAGAGCCCACCTTAAATGTTTCAGCTAGCCCAGCGACCACAGACTATATAGGGGGTGGGGGGTGGGAGTGGGAGGTGGTATTCCGTTCCCAGCTTCTTCCTTTACAGCCCTTGTTTACTGTCTCTGGGCACCCTTTGGGAAATGGCAGCTACCATTTATCTGGTTTCCTAATGGACACAACAGCCATCTTCTAGGGCTGTGACCACAGGACCCAGGTAGAGCTACAGCAGTCAAACTGGCCTCTTCTCTTGGGTCTAGGCATGAATAAAATAACCAGGTGGGGTGTCCATAGTGCTGCCTAGCATGTGTGTGGGGTCCTAGCTTTGATCTCCAGCACTGCAAGAAAAGGGGTATGATGCTGTTCCTCACCAAGAATACTAATAAGATTGCTGAGTTCAAGGCTAACCAAGGATATATATACCGAGAGCTGCCTCAATGGGTGGGGGTGGGGCACGGGGACTGGCTTGCTAGTTTAGAGTACTTGTTCTTACAGAGCAGGCTTGGTTTTCAGCACCCCATGGCTGCTCACAACCATCCCACTCCAGTTCCAGGCACTCCCACACCTTCTTCTGACCACTGCACATACCAGGCAAAACATTCATTCTCATTAAATAAATTAATTTTTTTTAAAGGAAAATACTGTAGGACAGAGGAAATCAGAATTAAGACTTAACAGTCCCTAAATTCTAGCCTTGGCCTAAAAACCAATTTCTCTACTGCTTTATGAGGTTGTTTGCATTCCCAGAAAAAGATGGGTAGTAAACTTTAACCTGTACCACCCCTGCATTCAACAGCCCTGACCCTTTGGTGGAAGCAGATGCTCCAAGGGCCAGATCTGAGAAGCAGTACCTCCTTGACCCTTCACTGTGTGGCTCTGAGAAGAGGTGAGGACAAATAGTGTGGCTCTCCCAGACTCTACCCGCCCCTCCTAGGCAGGGTCACCCAGACTTAATTACTCTCCTGGCTCTGGTGCAATCCAGTCTGAATACTTAATTCTGGAACTTGGCTTCTGATGTCTGATGGGAATCTGTAGCCAGACTGACTCACCTTTGCTCAGAATCTCACATGTGAAGTAAGGTGGCTCAATGGGAAGGGGCTTTGCATGAGCCTGGCAATCTAGTTACATCCCCAGAACCCATGTAAGCACAAAGAGAACTGATCCAGAAAGCTGTCCTCTAAGGTTCATATGTTTACTATACATATAGCACATGTGCACACACAGTGTAAATTAAAACTTAAATCCCTTGTCACAGTCTTCCCTAATGTCATATGGGAAACAGATCCAGAGTCAAGAACCTAACCTAGTAGATAGATTGCTACAAGGCAGGAACTGGGCTAAAAGCCAAAATCCTAGCTCCCAGCAGTAGCCACAGAGGGTCTAGACGGGGGACATAGGTGGAAGAGGGTAAGCAGTTTTAATGTGTAACAGGATAAATGGCAAGGACAAGACTCCCAAGACCCAGCCCTTCTCCAATAAATCCCTGGAGCTCACATGCCTGGAAAGTCCCATGCCATGCCTGCCCCAGCCCTAAGGTTCCCAGGACCCAGGAAAGGAAGTTGAGTGGCTAGGGGCTCAATTGCAAGAGTTCAGGAAGGCAAACAGGAGCTAGTTGAATTTGGCCTTGGAGAAATCCATCTCTGGGTGCTGATCCATGAACCTGGGAAGCAGAAGTAGAAAAGTGATCTCAGCTGTCCACCTCAGCCCTGAGCTACCCTATTTCCTGACATTGGGCCTGACCTCCTCAGAACCCTGAAAAACCTGGAGCGAAGCCCTTAGGCCGGAAGGACAAGCACCAGCAGTGGCACCAGGTTCCAGCAGGTGGCAACAACAGCCTGTTACCTACTGCTTCCTATTCTAAAGGTAGCCTTGTCCTGGAGGTGACAGTACCAAATGCTCAGAATAGGCAAGCCAAGACAACCATGAACTTGGCTAGTTTGTGCTGCAAGTGGGCAGGGCAGTCTGGAGTCCCACTTAGTGGCACACTGCTGTCACCCAGGTCTAAGCCCCCAGCAATCCTCCCCATCCCGAATTGCTTACTTCTTCAGGATTTCCTGCTTCTTCTGCTCATCAGAGGTGGGCAAGCCCATGGACTTCTGCCTCTGGTCATACATCATTTTTTCCACCATGCTGCGAGTCTCACTGTCCAGGTCTGACAGCTAGGGACAAGCAGGGAGAAGGAGGAGAACCACACTGACCTGCCTACCCCTGGAGCTCCACAGAAAAGCTTCCCTAGCCAACCGGGACTCACCTTGGAGTTCTCAGGGTTAATCTTCTTGGTATTGATTTCGGGGTCACTGGTAACCAAGCGGTTCCACCATTCCATCTTATTGATCTGAGGAGGAGGAGGAAGGGATCCATGGGAAGGAGAACACACCCGATGACCTAGGAATTACAGCTCAACCCTATTAGAGCTAAACTCTCTCCCATCCACATCTTGTATCCAAGGCCCATGCAGGCCTGTGCTGGGACCAGGGGCACAGAAGAACCAGACTTCTGCCCACCCAGCAGCTGGGGAACACACAGAGGCCAACAGTTACAAATCAATCAACGGGGGCAAAACATGCGGGATGGCCACTCAAGGGGAAGAGAGAAGCCATTGGTAACAACTGGACTTTAAGGCACTACAAGAAAAAAGAGCAAAGAACACAAAAGGAGATTCTGGCTTGAGGAAAATCAAGTTCCAGGGCAGAGGCTAGCGAGCTGCAGCCAAAAAGCCACGCCACCTTCTGTGCCAGGGGAAGTGTCCATGGCCCTCAGCTCTTTCTAGACACCACTTTTATTCACTCCAGGAGTAAATATCCCACCTCTAGGAAGGCAGAATGGGAGACATGCGGGCTCTCTGGGGGAGATCTCTCTACATTCTGTTCACTGTTTCTCTCTCCAGTCCTTAGAACTGTGCCTGGCACAGCAGGTGTTCAGGCATGTGTGGGACAGAACCCATGTGCAAGCTGATGGAAAGGAATAGGCGTGGTGTACAAGACTACTCAACCCCGACTCTACCCACCCCACCCCTATCGAGGCTCACAGGTAAACCCTAGCTGTTTCCTGACTATAAAGAGAGCAGAGTGAGGAATAAACCCACAAGGCCTGCAGCAGTCAGTGGGAGCCAGCACCCAGGCTAGGGTGGAGCGCCCATACCTTCTCCAGATGCACTGTCACCACCTTGCCATCCTCGATGAGCCACGAGCTCTCCTCCACCTTCACTTCATTGTAGAGTTCTCCATCAATCACCGGCGGCTGTCCTTTGAGGCCCACCTGGAGATGCCGCCGCTGGATGGCCACCACCACATCCTTTCCCTTCAGCCGGAAGTTGACTCGGAAGGGCACTGCCAGATCCAGTTCTGACAGGGTCTGGGTCCAACGGTAGTTGGGCAGGTCAGCTCCATTGCCCAAGTTGGGCTTCAGCTTTCCTTTGTCCTTCTCATCTTCCTCATCTTCCTCCTCCTCAGCATCCTGCTCAGTCAGGGAAGCTCAATGACTTACCTGACAGACCAGACTTCTACCAGGCCAGGCCCAGAACTGCCGCCAGACATGACAGCAAGCTAGGCATGGCAGACCTACACACCCTGGGCCACTAGGAACCAAAGGTTTAAAAAAAAAAAAAAAAAACAGGTCCCAATCTCTGCCAGAAGGGCTCAAACTATACCATGTGACAGAGGCTGTGGCTGAGCCACTGCCCCTCAGCCCACCCTTCATGATGCCCTCTGACTTGGGAGCATTTTAAGAAATATTTTGGTTTATGAGTATTTTGCACTATGTCATACCCAGTACCCACAGAGTTCAGAAGACCCCCTAGAACTGGAGTTAGAGACCTTGGGAGCCATCACATGGGTGCTGAGAACCCAACCTGGGTCCTTTGCAAAAGCAACAAGTGCTCCTAACCACTAAGCCATCTTTTCAGCCCACTTGTGGGTTTTCTTGTCCCAGGATTAAGGTCAGTAGGGTTATTAAAAAGTATTATTATTATTGTTGCTATTATTATTATTAATTATTATTATTATTTTGGTTTTTCGAGACAGGGTTTCTCTGTGTAGCCCTGGCTGTCCTGGAACTCCCTCTGTAGACCAGGCTGGCCTCGAACTCAGAAATCCACCTGTCTCTGCCTCCCAAGTGCTGGGATTAAAGGGTTGCGCCACCACGGCCCAGCTATTGTTGCTATTATTAAAGGCAATATATTACCACTACTACCACTACTGACAGTCTCTCTACATAGCCCTGGCCATTCTGGAACTCAGAGATCACCTTCCTCTACCTCCTGAGTGCTGGGATTAAAGGTGTGTCACTATGCCTGGGTTATAAGAAAATATTTTAATTTCTATTGAGATAGATTCTTACTATACAGCAAAACTTTGCATTAATCTTTTTGCCTCAGCCCACCAAGTGCTGAGATTATCATCATGGCCACCGTACTGTCTGTTCTACTTTTTCCATGTCTTTGGGGTGGGGCTTTGCAGTATGGAAGGGTCCCAAGGCTGGGGACAGGGGAGGGTGAGGAGGGAATTCTGCTGAAAGGAGGAAGCGCTGCCCAGACCCTGCTATTCTCTTACCTGCTTCCCTGGAGAGTCAAGACTGCCGTTCTTCAGCTGGACCTCATGATCCTCTGCATCCTTTTTCTGTGGCAAAGGGCACAGAGTTGGAACAAAGCCCTACTTCCCAGGGCCAATGCAGTCAGGGGTGGGGGTGGAAGTAGAGGAGGGACGCCCAGCCTCACCCGGTCAATCTCCAGCTGCAGTCTCTCTGCCTCCTCATCAGTCAGCTCCTTGATCTGTGGCCCGGGGGTCTCTGCCTTGGCCTCCTTGGCCAGCCTGGCTGCCCGTTCTGCCTTCTCCCGACGCTCAGTCTCCTGCCGAGCTCGCTTCTCCCTCCGGGCCTTCTGTGCCAACTGGTTGTGGTGGTTAAAAGTCTGTGTGATAAGCTAAGGACAGGAAAGCATCAGAATAGGGACAGAGTCTTAAAGCCTAGGGACGGAACGTTGCCTCCTCTGCACACTGGTGAGGACGTGCTCGGAGCCCCTCCAAGAAGCCTTCCCCAAGCACTCAGGTCCATACTTCCTGTTCCCCGACTGCCTCTTTTCCTGCCTACATCCATCTTGGACATCTAGCCCCAGATGGCAGCACTTAAATTCACACCAGAATCAGCAGGTTGTACCCGTCTCAGGGGAAGAAGCTAGTTTCATCCCTAACCTAAGAGCTTGCCATTTCAAGTCCTTTCACATCCACTGAGCAAGCTCCCACGATGCTTTGACTCTGAGCCGTCTCTAAATGCGCCCCGGCCTATGCTGTCCTCACTAGAAGGCTTTTGCCTTCTCACTGGCCAGTCTCCAGAACCAGCGCAAACATGTCTTGAGCTTCACCTTCAGCTGACTCCGAACAGACTTAGAAAATGCAACTTGGTGGCTTCCCACACTTGAAACATATCCCACACCTCATATGACCAGTGCTCAATAAATCATCTTCGAAGTACCTCTGCACCTAAGCTGGAGGGAAGACAAAGTCAAGGAAATCACCCATTGCTTCCCACACCTAAGGTTCTACCAAACGCCCTAGACTCTCATTCATCTGTGACCCTTCCACCAGTCATTCCCAGCCCCAGCCCCATGTCACACCGACAGTTTCAGACTGCAAGAGTAAAAGACACCCAAGTGCCAGCAATAAAGGTAATGACAGAATTGAGGGAAAGGGGTCACTCAGAGGCATCTGCTGTGGAAAGAAACAGAAGTCATGAAGCAACTGCAGCAGAGGCCGCTCCACCAGAGCCTTGTCCCCAGTTTGTAATCATGGGGACCTTGAACTCAAGCCATTTGACAATCAGTGGCCAGGGAGGGGCAGGAACAAGGGCCTCCCCTCTTCCAGTCCCATAAATCACGTCACAGCCCACTCGTCCTATTACTTCCTAGCCACGGCAGGTTAAAAGAGGGCAGTAAAGAGGTACTGGGCAAAGTCAAGGCCAACTAGAGCAGCCTCTGGCCCTTCTTCCCAGTTCCCTCCCACCAAAAAACACACTAGCGGTGGCCTAGGCAGACGCTGTGGAGGTCATAGAGTCAAGCTTCAGTCACTGACAGACACACAGTTAGGAGCTACACACTGGCAGGTGGGAAAGTGTGAGGTGTTCTGGGCTTGGTGGGTGAGCATAGGTGTTTTCTTTACTGAGCTGACAGGGACAAGAATGGTCTGGCAGGTCAGACCACAGAGCCACTTAAACCCAACCCATAGGCACAAGAACCTGACCCTGACTACACTCAGGATTAGCAACACGTCCAAGCAATGGACAACAGGGGAACTGGACTGGTCAGGGAAGCTCAAGGATGGGTCCTGTTGATTCTGTCTTCTAGCCCTACCTAACCAGTCTCCCTCACTTTCCCAGCCTGGGTTGGAATGGCAGGCCAGGCCCCTGCTCTTTCTCAACTTCTAAACTGCCCCACAGGCCCCAGCTAGGAAACCCCTAGAGTTGGGGTGGGGAGGTCCAGAGTTGGCAGCCTTACAGAGCATGGCCCGCTCCTCCCACCTGCAGCCCACAACACACAGGCTCTGCCCAGGTCCTTCTGTTTGCCCTGACCCTTGCTGACTTGGACTCTTCTTCCTCAGACCTTAAGGTCAGTGTGTGTGTGTGTGTGTGTGTGTGTACACGCACACCTAACTGCCCTGGAACTCACTACATAAACCAGGCTGGTCTCAAACCTAAGAGCTCCTCCTGCCTCTGCCACCTGAGTGCCTCCAAGTGTCTTTTACAATAAAACTGGAAATGGAGGCTACAGGAAAGGCACTCCCAGGCTCAGTCAGTGCAATGAGCTCTCAGCTCATTGGTGTGGTGATTCTATTTTATACTTGAAAAGCCACCCCTGGCATTGCCACCCACTGTGCCCAGGGATTCCAACCTCTGCACATCCTTGTCAACACTTACTATCTCCTTTTTAAGTGTACCTGGCTGGTCTCAAACATGCAGGCTTAAGTCACACCCCTGCCTCAGCCTCCATTGAGGCTCCAATCTATGTAGCACCACAGATTTCCTGTTTTGTTGTGTTTTCCCATGGGAACTATTTTAACAAGTCTGAGGCAGGAGCTCATTGTGACGAAGGAAAGGGTAGTAGAGCTGTCTGACCCAGGTTGACTATTTAGCCAAGGATGACCCAAACTCGTAATCTTGTGCAACCTCCTCCTACAGCTGAGATTACAGGCCTGAGGCATTGTGACTATAATTTTTTAATCTTTGCTTTCTTTTTTTGAGATAGGACTACAGGCATGCATCACCATGCCTGGCTTTAAGCTTCAAATTTTAAGAGTTTGCCCACTCTTGCCACCCAGATAACTAGTAAAAGCCTTGTCAGGGTGAGGTGAGTCAGGACATAAAGCAAGCCTACAGCAAACTGGTCTCCATGGTGTTTCTTACAGTGCAGCTCAAGACTCTGCAGTGTCAAACATCCCTGAGCCAATTTCCTCTTCCATAAAATGGGGATGGCTGACACCATTAAACTTGTCAAGAACCACAGGAAACTCATGGAAAGGGGACGGGGAGGGCGGGGGACTCACTGACATTTCCTTCCCGAGCCCCACAGCCTGGGAAGGCCAGGCGAGCTTTCCAGACCCACTCAAGGAAAAGGGGTCCCCAGCACTCACCTTCTCTGCCATCCCCTCTTCTCCTCCAATGAAAAAGTCTGTTTTGCGTCGAAGGAAGCTGAAGAAAGTGTTCACAAGCTGAAAGACAGAGGAGGCGGCGGCTGAGGCCCTGGGGCTCAGGATGGGGCCTCAACTCCAGATAAACGCCCTAGTTTAGGGGAGAATTTGAACTTGACTATTTTACTCTGCACCGCTCAGCCGGCCTCCCTGCCAGGCTCCTGCAGTCTACTCGTCTTGTGTGTGTACACGTTCACCCTCACAGTGGTGCTGGACTTACTTCCTCTGCACCTGTGATTTAAAATGCCTGGACCAGAGATGGCTCAGCGGTTAAGAGCATTGACTGCTCTTCCAGAGGTCCTGAGTTCAAATCCCAGTAACCACATGGTGGCTCACAACCATCTGTCATGGCATCTGATGCCCTCTTCTGGGGTGTCTGAAGACGGCTACAGTGAGCAGAGCCAGAGCGAGCAGGGGCCAGAGAGAAGAAAAAGTGTCTGAAGACAGCTACAGTGTACTTACATATAATAAATAAGTATTTTTTTAAAAAAAAAAAAAATTGCCTGGACCAACCCTTCATCACCAAGTAGGAAAGCCATCAATAATGTTAGCTGAGCATGAAGCTGGGTAGTGGACGCACACTGACTAAGGAGACAGAGGCAGTCGAATCCTTCAGTTCAAGGCCAGTCTGATCTACAGACCAAACTCCATGACAGCCAGGACTACACAGAGAAACCCGGTCTCGAAAAAAAAAAGAGAGAGATGCTGGGCGTGGCATCTTTCATCTCAAGTACACAAGAGGCCAGAGGACTCCAAGTTCAAGAACAGCCCGAAATATCAAGAGTGCAGAAAGACAGACATGGTGGCACACACTTTAAATTCAGCATTTGGAAGGCAGATGGGAATCTCTGTGAGTTCAAGGGCAACCTGGTCTTGTACTGAGCGTTCTATGTTGACAAAGGATAGTGAGACCCTGTCTCAAGCAAAGAAGTGTGGCAGATGTCTATAATCCCAGCACAAGGAGGCTAAGGCAGGAGGAAGGAGTTCAAGGCCAGCCTTAGCTACATGGCAAATTTCAGGCATCCTAAGTTATGACATCATTCCACAAAAACAAGGACCCAGTTGAGATGGCTCAGTGGTATCTACCAATGTTCTATTCCCAGAATCCACATAGCAGAAGCAAAGAGCCACTCCCAACCTCCCTGCCCCCAGGGGCTGGGGATTTAGTTCCACTGGTAGAGTGTGCTTGTTTGGCATGCTTGAAGTCACGGTCTCCCAGCAACTCATAACACCAAGCACAATGGTGAATGTCTATAATCCTAGCATTAAATGCAACGGACTTGGAAGACCAGCCTGGGATACAAGAGATTCCATCTCACTGGTAGTAACAATCCTAGTTAAGTAACTAGCAGTTAGGACTGATGCACCAAAGGGTAAGTGGGGTGACCCTGTCTTCCAGACAGGAAAGCTAAGGTGGGCTATGGCTGAGCAGGGCCATGCTCTGCTAGGGACTTGGCTATAGGGGTTCCTAACTTTGTAACACTGCAGGGCTTAATCCTCAGACCTTATTCAGATCAAATGTAACAGAAGCCAGATCTCAGGTTGGGACTGGAGAGGTGACTGAGCCGTGATGAGCACTTCCTGCTCTTGCAGAGCACCTGGATTTGGTTCAGGGCACTTGAGATGGTTGCTCACATCATCTGTAACTCCAGATCTGACAAGCTCATCTGACCTCATGGTACCAGGAACACACATACTGCATAAAAAATAAGTAAATGTAAAAAAAAAGAAGAAAAAGGAAGCAAAAAGCCCTTAAGAGGCACAGACAGACAGACAGACAACTACAAAGGCCTGAGTAGGAGTCCCCTGAAGCTGGAATTACGTGGTGCTGGGAATCAAACTCTGGAAGAGGAGGATGTGCCCTGAACTCAGCCATCTCAGAGCACTGTTGCTTTCCAGACAGGGTTTTACCGTACAGTCCAGACTGGTCTCAACTCTGACAGACAGACCCACCTGCCTTTGCCTTCCAAGTGTAGGAATTCAAAGTGTGCATTACCACTCCCAACTAAATAGTTTTTCCAAATAAGAATGATAACTGCGTGTGGTGGCATGGGCCTAGAATCCCAATGCTGAGGAGGCTGAGGCAGGAGGATCATGGGTTTACAGTCAGCCTCAGCTATACAGTGGGACCTGTCTCACTTTCCCACAGAAGTGCTGGTTTAGTTATTTATCCCCATGCTGTGTTTTAGAAAAAAAAAAAAAGCAAGCAAAAAAAAACCGACCAACTAAACAACAACAAAAACAGAACACCTGGGGAAAGAGGGAAAGGGTTTATTTTGGCCTCTAGTTTCAGGTTTGGCCCATCACAGTGGGAAAGATAAGGAGCAAAAGCTTAAGGCAGATGGTCCTATCACATCCACAGGAAGCAGGGAGCAATGAATGCTTGTCTTAGCTCAAGTGTTTTATGACAGGTCCATGCTCAGTAAATTCCTGGGGAAAAGCACAAGCTGGTGCTAGCCCCCCAGTGAGCACGACTCTTATTTCCCCCAGTGAATGGTCCTGAATCTGAAGCCAGAGCTTCTCCTAATGGGTACAATCCCTACTTCTAGACACTTCACTGAAACAAAGTGAGCTCACTCCCAAATACTTTTGTGTTGTGTCAGCTTAGGGACAGATACACAAGAAGGTTCACATTTGCAGATTAGACACTCTCCCACTTCAAGGGATTTAGAAGTCCTTGGTCAGCACAGGCACTGAAAGACTTAGAATGTGTACTGACCAGTTTTGTGTCAACTTGACACAAGCTAAAGTCATTAGAGAGGAGGGACCCCCAAATGAGAAAATGCCTCCATAAAATCAGGCTGTAGGCAAGTCTCTAGGGTATCTTCTTAAAGAGTGGTTGATGGGTGAACCCGGCCTATTGGGGGTGGTGCCATCCCTGGGCTGGTAGTCCTGTGTTCTACAAAAAAAGATTGAGCAAGCCATGAGCAGCAAGCCAGTAAGCAGTGTCCCTCCATGGCCTCTGCATCAGCTCCTGCCTCCAATTCTGCCCGCACTGCTTTTGATGATGAATTGTTCTATGGACCAGGGAGTGAAATAAAGCCTTCGTGTTTCATCACGGCAACGTTCACTCTAACTAAGACAGAATGGAAAGCTAAATGAAAGCTCTTCCTCAGTGACAGATGGCAGGAGCTTGTCTCCTGAGGGACTTGGTCACTCTTTGACCCTCAGGTGCTTAAAGAATGAAATTATCTGGGCTGGAGAGATGGCTCAGTGGTTAAGAGCACCGACTGTTCTTCCAGAGGTCCTGAGTTCAATTCCCAGCAACCACATGGTGGCTCACAACCATCTGTACTGGAATCTGATGCACACGTTTGGTGTGTGTCTGAAGACAGCTACAGTGTACTCATATAAATAAAATAAATAAATCTTTTAAAAAAAAAAAAAAGGAATTATCTGTAAAGATTGCTATAGGCTTTTCCACCTCTATCAGGATTTGTCTGAAAAAAATAAATAAATAAATAAATAAATTTAACCAGCTCATCTTTGTGGCTCATAAACTACATACCCACCATGTAGACTAGGTCGGGTCACATCACCTATGGGTTATTTGGGGGTTATTATATCTGGGGGGTCTTACTCTATATCCCTAATTGGCTCAGAACTTACTGTATAGACCAGGCTAGCCTCTAACTAAGGCTAGCAATTCTCCTGCCTCTCCCTCCCCAGAGCCAGGACCACAGTCATGGACTATCATATCCAGCACTGAATTAACCTTTTGAATGCTCCCTGTGGACCAGCAAGATGAGTCACTGGGTAAAAGTGACTGCCTCAATATCCTAGCAACTTAACCTCAAAAACCCAGATACCGGTGGCAGATCTGGTCCCATAATATTGTCCAGACACAATGACACACACAGTAATAACAATAATAATAGTATTATTATTATTTGGGGGGCAAGGTTTCTCTGTATAGCCCAGGCTATCCTAGAACTCGTTCTGTACACTAAGCTGGCCTCAAATTCGAAGATCTACCTGCCTCTGCCTCCTGAGTGCTGGGATTATAGGCACACTCGGCTCCAAATAATAATTTTTTTTTCTTTTTTCTAGGTTTTTCGAGACAGGGTTTCTCTGTGTAGCCTTGGCTGTCCTGGAACTCACTCTGTAGACCAGGCTGGCCTCAAACTCAGAAATCCGCCTGCCTCTGCCTCCCAAGTGCTGGGATTAAAGGTGTGCGCCAACACTACCCGGCCCAAATAATAATTTTTTAAAGCAAGAAACCCCAAGGAATTTTCCAAAGGCAAAGCCTGGTCTCTGTCCGTGTCTGCATCCCCAGGAACCAGTCTTCTTATGTGTCTGTTACACGATAATGACAAATACTTAAACAAAACTAGGTGCCAGGCAGGGTGGCCCACATCCAAGTTCCTGCACTTGGAAGACAGAGGAAGGATGACCCTGAGATGGAAGTCACTTGGTCTATATAGCAAGTTCTGGGCAAGTTAGGGATACAGAGCAAGATCCTGACTCAAGAAAAAGAAAAAAGAAAAAACCAGGAACTGGTATTCCTATGTTTCATCTCACAAACTAGGCAACAGAGGCTAGACCAGGAGGAAGCTTAACCTACAGGTCTCCAGTTCACTTCCTCAGTCAGTAAAGTTTCAAGTAAAAAGAGGCCACGTGCTAACCTCACCCTGGCTCTCACTACCCTACACAGTATTGATAGGCAGGCTCCACTCTGGGTAAGATGCAGATCACATCTAGAAGAGTCGGCCCAGAGACGCGCTAAGGAGTAACCATTAGGGATGCTCTAGAGAGTAACCATTAAAATGAAAGCAGAAACACCCGTGGAACGCAGAGTGGGCCTGGAAGCTCTGGGGTCACTCTGGGACAACGAAAACTGCTTTTGGGGGATAGGTGCTGGGCGCTGACGGCGTTGGAGCGAGACTTCACCCGCGGGGTGGGCAGACCGGAAGCTGGGGGGGGGGCGCGGGGACCCGGGGACCCGCGCGTCCGGGGTGGGGGAGGTCTCGGCCGTCCGCGGAGAAGGGCTGCGGCACGGGCCACGTCGTTTACCTCCTGCACGCCGCCCTCGTGCTGCTGCGCCATGGCCAGCAGCATGCCATCGAAGCGCTCCTCCTCCTGCTCCCCTCCCATGGTGCTGCGCTCCGAGCTCCGCACTCGCGCTCTGCGATGCCCGCGCTCGGCACGGTTCGCTCCGGCCCAACGGTTCCCCTCGCTAGCCTTCCGCAGCGGAGCCGGAAACACGCACGGCCCGGCCGTGCGGGTCCGCCCCTCCCGGCTCTCTTCCCGCCTCCCCGCCCATCGGTGCCCATTGAGCTCCCGGAGCACAACCCGCTTCGCCAGTCATTGGCTAACCCGAGGAGCAAATCAACAGGCGCGGCCTCAAAGCGGCGGGCGGGGCTCGCGAACGCAGAGTTTGGCTTGAGTTGCTATGGTCACCAGATACCTGGGAGCTTTCTAGAAAGCTGTGAGCTCACATCTTAACAAGGCTGGAAGTTTTGGTCTAGTGGTACTGTTAGCCTTCTCCTCTTACAAGTCTCAGTTGAGACTCAGGAAGAAAGCACTCACCGAAGGGACAACCTACTCCATCTTACTACACTAGACTTTTAAGAAAAGAGCACACAACCAGAGTTTGCTTAGAACAGCTTTACAAACTGTTTGCGCTTGGATTAATGCTCTTCCATAACTGTCTGGAAATTCTTAGTTTTTCTGTCTTTTGTCGTTGCTATTGGTAGCAGAGGCGATGGCTTGTTTTGTTTTATTGAGACAGGCCCAGTGTATCCAAGGCAAAGCCAAACTTGTCTGCCTACGTAGCTTTACCTCCAAACACTGAGATTGCAGGCTTGGATCACTTGAAGATTCCCTACTGCTCCCGCGCGTACATTTATTTATTCCTTTGTAAACCTGAGAGTGCTTTTCTGTTAGATTATTACCATAAACTTTTCCAGAGAGCCTGGCTGTTGCACATCTTGGAATAGAGTCTTTTGAGGGTTGAACATCAGATAAACATTCCTAAATAGCAGGATTCATCTCCTCGATCAGACTTAGATCTCTTGGCTGGTCAGGGTCATCTCCATGTTAGAAGCTGTGCTGATTAATTTTATGTCAACTTGACATAAGCTAGAATCATCAGGAGGGCGCCACAATTGAGAAAATGCCTCGATAAGGTGTTCGGCTGTAGGAACACCTATAGGACATTTTCTTAATTAGTGATTGATGGAGTGGGTGGGGCTATCCGTGGGCTGGTGGTCTTGAGTTCTATAAGGAAGCAGGCTGAGAGTAGCAAGCCAGTAAGTAGCGCCCTCCATGGACTCTGCAACAGCTCCTGGTTCCTGCTCTCTTCTTCTGTTCTTACTTCTTTGAAAGATGGACTAACATGTGGAAGAATAAACCAAATAAACCTTTTTCTACCCAATCTGTTTTTGGTCATGGTGTTTCATCACAGCAATAGAGACCCTATTACAGAAGGCCTGGACTTCTCTGATCAAATGGCTCCCGTTCAGACGCTGGGCTCTAGTAATCCTAGCCCTAGCCTTCTCTCTCTCTCTCTCTCTCTCTCTCTCTCTGTCTCTTTCTCTCTCTCTCTCTCCAGACAGGACACCAGGCCTTACAATCATACCCAGGGTACAGGAAATACAGCTTGCCAAGGTGACAGGGACTTGGCAACAACCATGATGTCAGTCTGTCCCCAGGAAGAGCCCTAGGGCACCAAGGGCTTCACATCCTCAAACACCACCTCGAGCCTGCAGACAATAAGGGAAAGCACTGTCAAAGCAGAGTTTCTATCAAGCTTAAAAAATAAGTTAGCCGGGCAGTGGTGGCACACACGTTTAATCCCAGCACTCTGGAGGCAGAGGCAGGTGGGTCTGAGTTCGACACCAGCCTGGCCTACAGAATGAGTTCAAAGACAGCTACTTCTACACAGAGAAACTTTGGGAAATCTGGAAAAAAAAAGAAAGAAAACAAATGTTTTCATTTTTAAAATAATTTTTAAAGATTTTATGTATATGTGTTTTGCCTGCTTAGATGCCTGTGCACCATATTTGTGCGGTGCCTACAGAGGCCAGAAGAGGGCGCAGTATCCCCTGCAACTGGAGTAACAGATGATTGGTTGTGAGCTGCCATGTGGGTGCTGAGAACGGAACCCTAGTCCTCTTCAAGAGAATCGAGTACCGTAACTGCTGAGCCATCTCTTCAGCCCCTACATTCATCTCTGACCTATATATACTAAAGAAACCACCAATCCTCATCCAGGGTTTGTACTGGGTTTTGTCCCTTGTGTATTTACATCTTCCATCTCCCAGAAATGGGTCTAGGAACTGGACAGATGGTTGTCCTGTTATGGCAGGAAACAAAAGCATTTCACAGAGCGATGTGGCAGATCAGGACATGGACGCCAGCTCCACTGGACTCCTAGCTGCCAGATTGGTGACAACATGGTCACTGATGACCAGTACAGATGAGAGTAACACTTTGTAAACTACTGGGAATTCAAATGCCATATAAATGCAGACACTGGACCACTGAGATGGCTCAGCAAGTAAAGGCACTTGTTGCCAAGTCTGATGATGCAGATTCAATCCCCAGGTGGAAAAAGAGCATCAACTCCCAGAAGTTAGCTTCTGATGTCTGTATGTACACTGCTATAAATGTCCTTTAAAAAACAAAACAGGCAGTGACACATGCCTTTAATCACAGAACTTAGGAGGCAAAGGTGGGTGGATTCTGTGAGTTCAAGGCTGTCTCTTGATGTACAGAGTTCTAGGACAGACAAGGTATCTTACTTAAGATTACTATGAATATGATTGTCTTAGTTAATGTTTCATTTCTGTGAACAGGCACCATGACCACGGCAACTCTTATAAGGACAACATTTAATTGGGGCTGGCTTACAGGTTCAGAGATTCAGTCCATTATCATCATGGCAGAAGCATGGCAGTGTCCAGGCAGGAGGCATGATGCAGACAGAGCTGAGAGTTCTACCTTTTTTTTTTTTTTTTTTAAGATTTATTTATTTTTATGTATATGAGTACACTGTAGCTCTCTTCAGAGACACCAGAAGAGGGCATCAGATCCCATTACAGATGGTTGTGAGCCACCATGTGGTTGCTGGGAATTGAACTCAGGACCTCAGGAAGAGCAGTCAGTGCTCTTAACCACTGAGCCATCATCTCTCCAGCCCTGAAGGCAGCTAGAGGACTGACTTCCAGGAAGCTAGGAGGAAGGTCTCAAAGCCCACACCCACTCCAGCAAGCCCCACCTCCTAATAGTGCCACTCCCTAGGCTAAGCATATTCAAACCACCACAATGATGAAGCACCATGACCAAAAGCAAGTTGGGAAGGAAAGGGTTTATTTGTTGTTTTTTTTAAAATAAAGTCTCTTTTTTATTTTACTTTATTTATATGAGTAAACTGTATCTGTCCTCAGACACACCAGAAAAGGGCATTGGAACCCATTACAGATGATTGTGAGCCACCACGTGGTTGCTGGGAATTGAACTCAGGACCTCTGGAAAAACAGTCAGTGCTCTTAACCACTGAGCCGTCTCTCCAGCTCCAGGATTATTTGTTTCACAGTTCCAAATTAAAGTTCATCCTTAAAAGAAGTCAGGATAGGAACTCAAACAGGACAGGACAGGAACCTGGAGGCAGGAACCATGGAGTAGAGGCCATGGAAGGGTGCTGCTTTCTGGCTGGCTCCTTGTGGCTTACTTATCCTGCTTCCTTATAGAACCCAGGCCCACTAGCTTAGAGATGGCTCCACCCACTATGGGCTCTCCCCTCCCCCACCCCCTACCTCACCTCACCCCTGTCAATCACTAATTAAGAAAAGTCCCTACTGACTTACTTACAATCTGATCTTATAGAGGCGGTTTCTTATTTAAGGTTCCTTCCTGCCGGGCAGTGGTGGCAAAGGCCTTTAATCCCAGCACTTGGGAGGCAGAGGCAGGCGGATTTCTGAGTTCGAGGCCAGCCTGGTCTACAGAGTGAGTTCCAGGGCAGCCAGGGCTACACAGAGAAACCCTGTCCCGGGGGGGAAAAAAAAAAAAAAGGTTCCCTCCTGTCAAATGACTTTAGTTTGTATCAAGCTGACTGACATAAAGCTAGCCAGCACACAAGGTTACATAGTAAAATCCTGTCTCTGAAGAGAAAAAACAAAAACAAAAAACAGCCCACCACCACTACCCAGTAGCTAGGGGATACAATCTTACAACTGATACACCTTAAAAGGTTTGGGGGGGGGGGGGAGGATCACAATCAAAGCCTGCCTAGCCTAGGAGAACGAGATTAAGACGGTCCTGAGAAACTGCATTTACTGCTCTTTTAGAGAACCCAGGTTTGGTTCCCAGCACACAGGATGGCTCACATTCATGCATAGATCCAGTTCCGTGGCATCTGGATCCCTCTTCTGACCTCCTTGGGCACCAGGCATGCACTTGCTGCACATACATATATATGCAGGCAAAACACATCCACAAATCTAAAAACAAAACTAGTTGACATGGAGGAAGGACACCGGAGTACTGATCTCACACAAGCAAAACTCTAGTGCTGCAAGAGGAAGAGGAAGAGGAAGAAAAAGGAGAGGGAGAAGGACAAGAAGGATGCTGAACGGATCGTCTGAAGGATGCTGAACGGATCGTCTGTCCACACCTGTTATCTCAGCACTTGGGAGGAGATAGCAACAGGATCCAACAGTTAAAGGTTAGCCTTGGCTACATATTGTTTTCAAGGAGAAGCTGGAATACATGAAACCCTGCCTCAAAGCCCAAAGCAAATAAATGAATTTGTAAAAAGTGAGTGAGAGACTTGGGTCAGCAGACAAAGGCATTTCTCCTGGACAAGCCTGGATACCCGAGTTTGATCCCTGGAACCCACAAAAAGGTGGAAGGTAGAACTGACTCCACTTCATGCAGACACACACAAAAAAAAAACTTTTATTTTTGCATTTTGTCATCATATCCAGTAAATAAAAAGCAGCAGCAGCTTCCAGAAAGCAGGTGAGATAACTCAGACTTGCAATCCTAGCACTTGGGAGGTTGAGGCAACACAGTGCAAATGCAAGGATAGCCTGGTCTACAAAGGGAGACATCAGCACAAAACAAGCACCACTAAGAGGAAGAACAAAGCATCATCCTTCCTGTGGCAGTCCTAGGGGAGAGGTGAATATGATCTCTAGGACCCCTCCATGGACCACCTCACTGAGCGCCATCTGTCCACGTGCACCTACCTTTGTTCTCTCACCATGACTGCTCCTTTCTTTTTCTTTCTTTCTTTTTTTAATTTTTATTTTATTTTATTTTTTTTTTTTTTTTTGGTTTTTCGAGACAGGGTTTCTCTGTGTAGCCCTGGCTGTTCTGGAACTCACTCTGTAGACCAGGCTGGCCTCGAACTCAGGCCTCTGCCTCCCAAGTGCTGGGATTAAAGGCCACCACTGCCCGGCTGTGAATGCTCCTTTCAATCCCTGATCATCTGCTCTTTTCCAACAGAGGCCTGAGCTGAGGGTATGTACCACTGTGGTGAAATCAGTGTGCCTGCTTGACTTTGGGGATGAGGAGAGTCAGGTGCCAGCCTCATAGTCTATAGTCTATGCAGGACTTTGCTCTGTCCTCAAATCAACACCACAGGGAGACCTTAGAGTCTCAGCTAAGATACCAAGGCTCAGCTAAGGGGGAGGGGCACGTAGGCCTTTAACCCAAGTACTAGGGAGGCAGAGGCAGGTCGATTCCTGTAAATTCAAGGCTAACCTGATCTACAGAGTAATTTCTTAGGACAGCCAGGACAGAGAAACCCTGTCTCAAAGAGAGAGAGAGAGACAGACAGACAGACAGACAGAGGCTTCCTGAACACTGGAGTCTGTGACTGGGAAGCATGGAGCCTAAACCAGATGCCAGGGCAGAGCATGCCAGATCTCTCTTTATCCACAGCACCGTGTTACCCAAGAATGTGGCAACAGGAAGCCTGCTAGGCAAGGCTAGCCAAGGTCAGGAACCCGACACAACTGAGGCCCTCCCATGTCCCTTGTCCCTCACCTCTGACCACTTGAGACAAATATCCAGGACAGAGGAGCCATGTCCTAGCAGAGATGTGATTCTACCCGTACCATAGGCGGGCCATACCTGCAGACCAGGTGTGTGTAGGGGGGTGTCTGTTAGCCACCAGTTCTGGGAAACTCACACTTTGGCTGCACAATTTATCCAGGGGGACAAACAAAGATAGCTTTGAGGTCAGACACACCTGTGCTCTGTCCCTTCCCTTTGGAGTGCCTTTGAGTAGGTAACTTCACCTCTTGGAGTGTCACAGAGTAAAAAGGTAGTCTCATTGGAAAGTCTTCAGTGTTACAATGGAAAGTGACCCACAACAAGAGGGGGCCCTTAATAAACGACAGCCATGTATTCCACGGGTTTGCAAAGGCAGATCCAGCCTCTCTGAAGCTATAGGAATGCAGGCTGGGAGCAGGGGCTCTGAATGGTCTTCTTCCCAAAGGGGCCCCTGTACTAGAGACACAGGAGGACAGCCTCCTAGACTATACAGTGAGCAAAGTTCCCCAGGGACCTGGCCCCCTTCCCTGCAGCCTGTTCCTTACCAACAACAGGAGCAGAGCCTCAAGGTCAGACAAACACAGCAGTGATAAGCCACTTCCAGGCTGGGTCATGTATTCAAGGCTCTGGCTCCTTGGCTCAGTGAGAACCCTGGTCTTGTGTGCGTGAAAATGGGCACTAATAGAAACAGCAGTCTCAGCCACTGGCTGGTTGAACACCTGAGACCTTGGTGCCCTGGTACAGCCTGGGTTAATGACCCTGTTTATACACTTGAGTCATCCGATAAGGGCATCCAGGCAGTGGGCAGGTAGCCCTGTGCCCTGCAATGGCCACTTCATTGACTAAAGTGATAGCAAGGCCACGTGGAGCTTCCAGTGCTCCTCCCCCACCACTTCCCCACCAGTTCTGCCAGGGTCAGCGTGTATGCATTGTGTGTGTGTATGTTTTTTTTTTCTTTCAATGAACATGACTTCTGGAGTCAAGGTTGTTTGGCCAGTCCCCCTCCCGCCCATCAAGGATATAAATAGCGCTCACAGTAGAGAGGGCCAGATAGCTGGGAAGAAACAGGAACAAGATACCAACCATGAGCTCCAGTCAGTCAGGGGTCTGCCCATGCCAGGGCTCTGCAGGCCACCCGACTATTCTGTATGCACTTCTGAGCCCCAGCCCCAAGACCAGACCCATTGTGCCTGTGTCTCGCAGCCACTGCCTATGCCAGCAGCACCGGCCTGTACGTCTGTGTGCTCCACACCGCACCTGCAGGGAGGCCTTGGATGTCCTAGCCAAGACAGTAGCTTTCCTCAGGAACCTGCCGTCCTTCTGCCACCTGCCCCATGAGGATCAGCGGCGGCTGCTAGAGGGCTGCTGGGGCCCTCTCTTCCTGCTTGGGTTGGCCCAGGACACTGTGACCTTTGAGGTGGCTGAGGCTCCGGTACCCAGTATACTTAAAAAGATTCTGCTAGAGGAACCCAGCAGTGGGGTCCAGAGTGCCCAACCACCAGACCGGCCACAACCGTCACTGGCTGCTGTGCAGTGGCTGCAGCGTTGCCTGGAGTCTTTCTGGAGCTTTGAGCTGGGTCCCAAAGAGTATGCATACCTGAAGGGCACTATTCTCTTCAACCCAGGTGAGCTTCCAGGCACTCCTGGATGGTGGCCAAGGTGGGAGGGGACAGAGCCCATTCAGGGGAAGTACTTTCTTGGGGTTTGACATCCATTGTATCATTGAGTTCTTGTTAGCCTCAGATAGATTGCTCAGAGGAGAGGCACAGAGAGGTTAAGCAACTATCTGAAGGTCACATAGCAAGGCAGAGGCTGAGGAGGGCTGGGAGGGCAGGCCAAGCTAGTGCAGAGACTGTTCTTTGCCACAGTGCCTGAGAAATTTGGCCTGACTGTTAGGGAGCGTGGGAGGGTAGAGGGGGTGGGCACAGACACAGCTGCGGGACAGCCGTATCTTCAAGGCCAGGCTCTGTAGTGAGGTTCTGAAGGTTAAGGTCCTCCGTGGGTTCAGAGAGGCCACTCGGAGGAGAAAGAGAGGATGGGAGTGGGGTACTTCCTGTGAAGTCAAGCCAGGAGAAGAGAGATGGGGGTGACGGGGAGAACTGAGAGAGTCTCACCATGTCACTCTGGCTGGCCTAGAACTCACTGCGTAGACCAAGTTGACCTGGCATGGGAGAATATTCCTCATAGCTTCGAGTAAGACAAGAGACAGGCCTTGAACGTTAAATATGATATCACATAGCAGTAGCAGTCCCAAACAGTCCCATTGCATTTACCATATGTGAGGACTCAGTCTAAGGGCTTTACAAATATTGGTTTGGTTAAACCTCATAACAAGTGTGGGTGACAGGAACTGTCATTCTCCCCATTTGACAGATGAAGAAACGAAAGCACAGAGATTAAAGTACTCATTTAATAAAGGTCATTCAGAAAGATTAAACTACTTAGCCAAGGTCACTCAGCTAATACGTGGCAGCGCTGAGATTCAAACCCAGGCAGCCTGGTTCTGGTTTTGTGGGGTTTTTGTTTGTTTGTTTGTTTGGGGTTTTTTTGTTTTGGCTTGGTTTGGTTTGGTTTTTGGTTTTAAGATTTATTTAGCCAGGTGGTGGTAGCACATACCTTTAATTCCAGCATTGGTAGGCAGAGGCACTCAGATCTCTGAGTTCAAGGCCAGCCAGAGAACTAGTTCCAGGACAGGCAGGGCTACACACAAAAACCCTGTCTCCAAAAAATAAAAAAATTTATTTAGCCAGGCAGTGGCGGCGCACGCCTTTAATCCCAGCACTCGGGAGGCAGAGGCAGGTGGATTTCTGAGTTCAAGTCCAGCCTGGTCTACAGAGTGAGTTCCAGGACAGCCAGAGCTATACAGAGAAACCCTGTCTCAAAAACCAAAATAAATAAATAAACAAACAAACAAAAGAAGGCAGTGGTGGGTGGATCCTCCAAGGTGGCAGAGGGGCCAAGGCATGTAAATCACTAGTGGACGATTGCCTCACATGCTACAGGCCTGGATTTAATTCCTATCACCACAAAACAATCGTCTCACTTCTCTGTCTTTAAGGACTGAGGATGTAGTCCCCTAGCACAATCTTTTTTTTTTTTTTTTTTTTTGAGAATGTAGCTATTGGCCGGGCAGTGGGAGGCAGAGGCAGGTGGATTTCTGAGTTCAAGGCCAGCTTGGTCTACAGAGTGAGTTCCAGGACAGCCAGACAGAGCTATACAGAGAAACACTGTCTTGAAAAACCAAAAAAGGGAATGTAGCTGTCTTCAGACACACCAGAAGAGGACATCAGATCCCACTACAGATGGCTGTGAGCCACCATGTGGTTGCTGGGAATTGAACTCAGGACCTTTGGAAGAGCAGTCAGTACTCTTAACCGCTGAGTCATCTCTCCAGCCCATCCTAGCACAACTCTTGACTAGCATGTTAAAGGGGCCATCAATGTACAGCCCAATAGTAGAATGTCTGCCTAGCATGCACTAGCATTCACAAGGCCCTGCATTGCACCCTAGCATATAAGGGGAGGGAACTGCTAACATTCTCACACCCTGAGCTAGCCTCCACAGACTAAGATGCTCATCAGCCCTCTTCCCCCTCTCTGCCACAGATGTGCCAGGCCTCCATGCCTCCTGCCACATTGCACACCTGCAACAGGAGGCTCACTGGGCATTGTGTGAAGTCCTGGAGCCCTGGTATCCAGCTAGCCAAGGCCGCCTTGCCCGAATCCTCCTCATGGCCTCAACCCTTAAGAACATTTCATGTACCCTTCTGGTAGACCTCTTCTTCCGCCCTATCATCGGTGACGTTGACATGACTGAACTGCTTGAAGACATGCTTTTGCTGAGGTGACCTGCAGAATGGGGTCCAGTGCTTCCAAAGGGAAGCCTGAAAGGCAGTACTCAGTTCCCCTGGAGCAGACCTCAACTCAGCCACACCCCCAGCCTGGACTTCCTTGGTTTGGATACAGTGTACTATTAACTGTCCAGCAGGCCCTTGATGGCTTCTGGAAACCTCCGAGCCAAAATGCCTTTCCCTGCCTGGGATAGGGATGAGGTAATGAGTCTGTACTTCAGGCCAGAATCCCTCCTGACTTTGTATAGAACTAAATTAAATTATTGGGTTTTGTAATAAAAGGTATGACCTGCTGACACTTTAGTTGCTTGTGGAAGGGACCAAGCAATCCTCAGGGTGCATCTCGGTCTTGCTGGAGGGAACCTCCTGGAAAGGAGCCAGAGACCAACTCCCTGATGGTTTAGGGAGGCATGGTGGCACCAGTGCTGGGGGTAAGGTTTATTTTGCAACCGACTGTGAAGCCAGCAGAAAGCATCCTCTAACTCCCTGCCACCTTCCCGACTCTCTCCCCTAGCAGAGGTGGTTTCAGTCCTCATCTCCAGAGCGTCCATTGTCTGCTTACAGGTTACAGAGGCAGAGAAATTGGGATTGCAGCTAGTCGTAGAAATGCTCCATTCCCAAAACAGACAAGGGCACTTCACATTTCAGAATGTCTGATCCTCCGAGTCCCCTCATCCTTGCAATTGGCAGAAGTCACTGCTCTGTGACTTTCCCAGCACCAGGGAACAGAGCAGCCAGGGCTGTCCTGGAAGCAGCTTGGAAGCAGAGGCAGGCAGAGGTTTAGCACATGGCATGGTCACCATAGTTGCTAAAGCCTGAGAACGCTGTGTCCTGAGCCCCTGAGTTCCCTTCCATTGCCCCTCTGCCCTGATGACCCAGTCCTGGGACCTTCCTCTCAAAGGGTCATTCCCTCTGTCCTCGCCACCAGAGAGGCTGTGCTTGCTCAGTCCACAGCCTCCAGCCCTGCTCCCTTCAGAGCCTGGCTAGGGTCTGTTTTGATTGGTTAATGTCCGTGCCTCAATGTTTGTGAAATATTCTGACCTGGTCACCCTGGGTCAGGGTGACTGACCTGAAGGGTGAGCAGAGGAAGTGATAACAGCAGTTGTCTGTAGGACTGTGACACCGCCTCCTGCCCTGATCAGACTCCACCCCCTCACCTCCACAGTCTGGATCCTTCTCACGGGGCCAAGTTAATTATTGCTCAGAGAGGTCATTCTTTCAGGACAAGAGCCTAGGAGTCACCACTCAGGCCTGCCACTCCCAGCTTAGGACCATATCTCCCCATTTATGGACACCCAGTGCCAGCACCAAGAACACCCCTGTGACTCCTTACAGAATGCCACAACACCGAATTCACAACAAGGATACACAAAACTCAAATGCACAGCTCAGAGTCACCCACACAAACAATTTTCTCTCTGTCTCTGTCTCTGTGTTTCTCTGCGTGTGTCTGTTTCTCTCTCTGTGGGTGTGTGTCTCTGTCTCTCTGTCTCTCTCGCACACACGTGCGTGCATGCATGCACACACACACACTCATCTGATGCTCACATAGTACTGGAAAGCATGTTGCAGCAGACCCCTCACACCAAAAGACACATATGTACCCAAGCCACACAGTCACAGTACACTGTACCTGTGTCCCCAAGAATGAGCATATTGCTTGGGGATACCTTCACTCTGTACATATTCTTCTGCTTATTTTATTTTGTAATGTGTATAGATGGTTTGCCTGCCTATATCTCTGTATTATGTGCATGCCTAATGGCTTTAGAAGCCAGAAGAGAGCATAGGCTCTCCCAGTACTGGAGTTGCAGATGACCATGCCCCACCATATGGGTGCTTGGAATTAAACCTGAGTCCTCTGGAAGAGCAGCCAGTGCCCTTAACTGCTGAGCCATCTGTAGTGGTTTGGATGAGAATGGCTCCCATAGGCTCATGTTTGAATGTATGGTTCCCGGTTGGTGGAACTGTTTGGAAAGAATTAGGAGGTGTGGCCTTGGTAGATGAGATGTGTCACGGGGAGTGGGGTTTGAGGTTTCTTTCTTTCTGGTGTATGCTTTTTTTTATTTTTTATTTTTTTTTTTGGTTTTTCGAGACAGAGTTTCTTTGTGTAGCCCTGTCCTGGAACTGGACTCTGTAGACCAGGCTGGCCTCGAACTCAGAAATCTGCCTGCCTCTGCCTCCCAAGTGCTGGGATTAAAGGCATGTGCCACCACTGCCCGGCTGGTGTATGTCTTTTAATTTGATTTAATTTAAGCACTTGGGAGACAGAGACAGACTGATTCCTGAGTTCAGGGACAGCCTGGTCTATAGAGCAAGTTCCAGAACAGCCAAGGATACACAGAGACCTTGTCTTGAAAAACAAACAAACAAACAGCAACAATTACAACAACAAAAGCAACTTTGATCCCAGCACTCAAAAGATGGAAGCAGATGGATCTCTGAGTTCTAGGTCAACCTAGTCTACAGATTGAGTTCCAGAACAGCAGAGAAACCCTGTTTCAAACAAACAAATAAACAAAAAAGTAAGAAAAATATTTTAAATTATGGCTGGAGAATGTAGCTCACTTGGTAGAGCATTTGCCAGCATATACAAAGTCTTGAGCTGATCTCCAGCCCCGTGAGTAGGCTTGCCTTTAATCCAAGCACCTAAGAGTGGAGGCAGGATGGCCAGGAGGTCCAAGATCATTCCCAGCTACATAGTGACTTCAGATCCAGCCTGGGCTACAGGAGACCACGCCTTAACAAATGGATGGATGGATGGATGGATAGATGGATGGTTGGATAGATGGATGGTTGGATAGATAAATAAACGGACAACTGATTGAACAGGCAGTTCACAAAAAGTCTCTGAAGCCCCCTGATCAGGTCATGTGGAGGAAACTTGTCTTTGCTTTTGCAAGAGAAGCCTCCTACATTGGCAACATGGGAGGGACTGGGGTGTGCCAGAGGCTATGGAGGTCAGGCAGGTAGAGGTAGGTGGTTCAGACCAGGGTCTGGAAGCTCAATGAATGGCTCAGCAGTTAGGAGCACTGGCTTCTCTTCCAGAGGACTCAGATTCAATTCCCAGCACCTACATGGCAGCTCACAATGGCCTGTAACTCCAGTTCCAGAGGATCTAACATCCTCACATAGACATACATGCAGGCTAAACACATGAAATGAAAATAAATCAATTGAAAAAAATGTATAGATCTTTGTCTACACATCTTCAGATGGTTCTCAGAATCTAGAGTCCAGGCCAAGCCTCTCCTCTGCCATCCCCCACCCGCTAAGCCCTAGAGAATCTCAGGAGGAGTAACCTCTGGGGCTGAACAAGCCCCCCCCCCCCCCAGACCTCCAGACCCTGGCCTGAGCAATCCATCTCTCCCAGCCTGGCTTACATTGCCTCTAGCACATCCCCAGTCCCTCCCACACTGCTGACATAAGAAGCCTCTCTTGTAAAAGCAGAGGTGTGTTTCTTCCAGGTGACCGGATCAAGGGGATTCAGGGCCTTGGGTCATCCTCTCTCTCTTTGATGCCTTTCATGAATGGCGTATTAGTAACTGCAGGACACCAGCTCAAATAATGAAGCCATTTTCCTGCCTCACACTTTCCTCTTGCAAGGCCACCAAGTATCACGGGCTATTCTCAATACCCCATGTCAGCGCTAATCTTACTTCATTCTTCTGTCATCCAAATAACTTTTCTTTTCTTTTCCTCTCTCTCTCTCTCTCTCTCTCTCTCTCTCTCTCTCTCTCTCTTTCTTTCTTCCTATCTTTCTTTTTTTATGGTGTGTGTTTTTCCAGACAGTGTTTCTCTGTGTAGTCCTGGCTGTCCTAGGACTCACTCTGTAAACGAGCTGACCTTGAACTCATGGAGTTACATTTGCCTCTCCCTTCCAAGGCCGAGATTAAAGGTGTGCACCACCGCAGGTCCAAATAGCTTTTCTTATTAACTCTGCCTTGATCCTTTTCAAAAAATTTTTTGCTTTTTCTATGTAATCAAGAGGTGTGAGTTCTCCCGCCTTCCCATACACACTTTTTGTTTATTCCATGTGTGTGAGGGAAGATGTGTTCATCTGCTGCCTCACCACTCCTTTGGAAATCCAGCCAAGGACAACCTTCAGGAGTTGGTTCTTCCCTTGTACCATGGAATGGGGGAGGGGTGGACTCAGACCATGAGACTTATGCTGTAAGAGACTTTACAGGATGAGCCTCCTCCTGGCCTCGCTTCTGTTTTCTTATCTCTCTGGTTGCTCTCTGTGCCCTCTTGAAAACTCTTAGTCTAAGAACATAAGGAAAACACAACCAACCCAAAGGATGAATTGTGTCCAGTAGGAGGAAGGTAGTGATACGCCTTCATTGTGAGCTTTTCAGAGCAGGGAAACTGTCTCTCTGACCAGTATCCTGGGATCAGTCTGTTTATAAGAAGAGGAGGAAGAAGCAGGTCTAGCTGGTATATGGAACGTTCTGAAGGTCTAAGGCGATCGCTGTCTGTACTGAGACTTGAGCATAGACTCCGGTGATTCTAGAGGCAGAATGCTTGCCCTCAGCACAGGCTGGAGTGAGTCTGGTGTCAGTTCAGCCACTGGTTACTGACCATCTGCATCTAGGAGGGGACCCTTGGCCTCAGGCTCAGCCAGCATGACTCACAGGAGACTGACTGTGGTCCCAGGACAGCTCAGGATTTATGGATGATGGTTTATGGCCATCATTAGCTCTATCTTCATTAGCCAAATCATTAGCTGTGGATTAAGCAGCCAACAGCTGTCAGCTGACTGTGTTGTGCCATGAGCCACCCTGCCCTCGGGGGCCTTTGTGCACCCTAGAATCTTTGATAATAGTGCAAAAAAAAAAAAAAAGAGAGAGAGAGAGATGATTGTCCATGATCCCTCCCCCACACCCCCAGCCACATAATGTGTCACTCAAAGTCCCCTAACATTTACTCAGCCCAGACTCTGCGGGATATCAGGGAAAGGATGTAATGAATGGGACCCAGCCCAGACCGGCCCTGGAGGGATGCTTCCCATGCAAATGAAGATACCTAAGTAATTAGAACACAGTGATCAGACTGTGTGACAGCAGTCAGAAGGATGATTTGTTCCTGGTCTTTGCTAATTTATGGGTTCCTTTCCCCACCCTTTAGCCCCCATGCTTCACCCCTATCACTAGATAAAAGATAGGAAAGGAGGGAGGGGAATGAGAGAGATCTCTGGATCTAATTGCTTTCTTTTTTCTTTTTCTGCTTTTTGTTTGTTTGTTTGTTTTTCGATACAGGGTTTCTCTGTGTAGCCCTGTCTGTCCTGGAACTCACTCTGTAGACCAGGCTGGCCTCGAACTCAGGCCTCTGCCTCCCGAGTGCTGGGATTAAAGGCCTGTGCCACCAGGCAGTGGTGGGAGCCTGGTCTACAGAGTGAGTTCCAGGACAGCCAGGGCAATACAAAGAAACCCTGTTTCAAAAAAAAAAAGAAAGAAAGAAAGAAAAGAAAAGAAGAAACCAAAACTCAAAAATTATCACATGATTAATTTTGCCCAAAGGTGGGAAGTGCTTCCCTGAAGTACTGGAAACATCTGGGGGTTTGCAAGGGTGAGGTCTTCCAGAGGAGGGAGTGTAGGCATTCTGCCCCACAGTTACCTGGCAACAGCTAGGTGTGCCCGACTCACTATCTCACTACAAAAGGGGCTGCTTGCCCCCTCCTCCATCTCTTGCTCCTCTCTTGCTCTTGCTTTCCCGCCCATGCTCTGACCTCTCCTCCCTTCCCCCCTCCCTCCACATCTCTCTCTCTGCCTCTCTCTGCCTCTACTACCCTCTTAGCTCCCCTCCCCACGCTCTGAATAAACTCTATTCTATACTATACCTTCACTTGTGGCTGGTCCCTCAGGGGGAAGGGATATCTCGGCCTGGGCCCGCCGAGGCATCCCTCCCCCACCTCACCACACCCCCATAGAACATATCCCTCCTCTCTTTATCTTCTTATAAAAATATGCAAAGGCACAGAGGTGCCAGGGAGTAAGGAGTGCTTCTTGAATGTGACCTAGACCATATGGGTCTAAGGGCCCTGAGAGATGAACCTGGGGGTGTGAATGGGTGTGGGCAGGGGACCGTGCCACCAGACAGAAAACTTGGTAAGGTCGAGCAGATTCAGAAACCCTAGCAATTATCATAATTGGGAACAGTAAGCATTTAAATCTACTCCCGACCAGGTTTCTGCCCTGGAACACAGGACCACGACACCCCATGGAGAGGACTGTGACAATCAGTCTCATAGGGGCAACACCCAAAGCTCCTCCACATGCAGATGGGGCATTCCTAACATCTCAGACCAAACCAATAGAAAGCATCTGCCTTTAGACCCCCAACTCACCCCAAAATGTGTATAAGATCCTATCCACAGGAATAAAGGCTCAAGAATTATTTCACCAAAGCCTGCCTGAGAATGTGCCTGTTTTTATCCACCCTAAGGGATGAGTATTCTCTCCTGAAGCTTTTGTTGCTGGAAGCTGCTCCAACCTACCTCCGCCACTTCCTGCTCTGTGGCCCCAACCTTGGCTTCTAGTCTTCTATCTGCTGGGTCCCGACTCCTGCCACTGACTCTGAGGCAGTGGTGGCCTTGGAAGAGGCCTGGCAACCAGCCTTGATCCAGCCCCCCCCTCAGAGAGATTTGGCTGGGCCAGAGCCCTGCAGATCCCCATGGACAGCACCTGGTACACAGACCGGCAAATAGGGTTTGTATCACAAAACAGAACAGAGAAAGGACATGCCAATGAATCTGGTGAGGAGCCCAGTGAAAGTCAAGGTCAACAAAGGAGACTTGATGTTCATGGCAGGGTGCAGCTGTACCAACTTTATGAGTCAGGACAAACCAGGTGTGATGGCTCATGCCAGTCCCAGAGCCTCGGAGGTGGGGATAGGAGGATCAGGAATCTGTCTGTCTTTACTACATAACAAATTTGAGGTCAGACAGGGGTATATGAGACCTTGTCTAAAATAGAGCTTCCCAATGCAATGTGATAAACACACACTCACCTACAGTGAGGCTAGGGCTGTAGGTCAGAGGTAGCGTGATAGCTTACTATACATGGGGTACATGAGGGAAAAAAAAAAATCTAACTACAATATTCCAGGGTCTGGTAGCCACACACCTCTAATTTCAGTACTGGGGAGGCAGAGGCAGGTGGGTCTTTGTGAGTTCAAGGCGAGCCTAGTCTACATAGAGAGTTCTAGGGCAGCCAAGGCTACATAATAGAGACCCTGTCTCAAAACAAACAAACAAAACCACCACCACTACCAACAACAAAATAACTAACAAAAATACCTCAGGAAACTTCAAACTACATCCCTTACTCCCTCTGTCAAAGCTTTTCACTACGGTGATGTTTAGTGAAAGACCCTGGCCTTTTAAAAAGAGAAGAAAAATGCCCCTAGACTCAGCACTAGAGCCATAGGTCACCCAGGGCCTAAGATGGGCTAAACTCACCCCCCCCTAGACAGTTCTGGGAAATAGTTGTTTTGCCTTGGCACACCCTGTTCCAGGAATAGGCCCACCATAAAATGTCACAGTGACAGCTATTCTGAGAATTGTTTTGGGAAATGGTTATCCTGTTGATCAACCACAGATGTCACAATGAACTTCAGCTGCTCAGGGTAGATCTCCTCTGCCCCGGTGTGGGTTATGAGCTCGGCCCAGTGCGCTGTCTTCCCGAATAAGCCTCGTGTGCTTGCAGCAAGTTCGGTCTCTCTTGAGTCATTGGGAGGTCGCATCTTCCCGAGGCTTGAGTGAGGGTCTCCCCAAACTTGGGGGTCTTCCATTGGGGGCTCGTTCGGGATTTTGCGACCACCCTAGTCTCCGAGAACCCACTTGGAGGTGAGATTCTGTCCGTGTCTGTGTTCGTCTGTGTTGGGTAAAATTTGGATCTGTCTGAAAAGCGCTTTCGGTTTTGCAGCTGCTCTTTGTCTCATAAGAGTCTCTGAGTGGTGGTCAACAGACGTGTCAGGAAAGACCACAGGCCATGGCTCTGGAGGACGCTCCAGGAGAGGATGAGTGCTGGGGACGCCCGGGAAGACTCCTATTGGGTGGGCTCTAGTCGAGCCCTTCTGTTTCCTGCATGCCCGAAGCCATCCGCCACACTTTCGCTTTTGTGGAGGACGCACTCGGGGCGGTTCGGATTGTGTCTTCTGTCTTTTTGTTTATTTGTGTTATTTGTGTGTCTGACTTTCCGACTGACAATGGGACAGACTGTGGCAACTCCTCTGACTCTGTCTTTAGACCATTGGACTGAAATCAAAGATAGAGCACACAATTTGTCAGTAGAGGTTAAGAAAGGGCCATGGCAGATTTTCTGTTCTTCAGAGTGACCACCCTTTGATGTCGGCTCCCCTTCCCCCCCAAGGCACTCTTGACCTGTCTGTTATCTCTGCAGTAACTCTTACAGGTTTTCTTCACTACAGAAGAAAAGGAGTGGATTCTCCTGGAAGCTTGTAAAAATGTACCAGGAGAGGACGGGGCACTAACCAGCGTCCCGAATGAGATAGATGCTGGATTTCCCCTGAACCGCCCTAATTGGGATTTTAATACGGCTGAAGGTAGGGAGCGGCTAACAGTCTATCGCCGGGCTCTTGTGGCAGGCCTCAAAGGGGCGGCTCGGCGCCCCACCAATTTGGCTAAGGTAAGAGAGGTCCTCCAAGGCCCGACTGAGCCCCTGTCTGTGTTCTTAGAACGTCTGATGAAGGCCTACCGCCGATATACTCCTTTCGACCCGACTTCTGAGGGTCAGCAGGTGGCAGTGGCCATGGCCTTCATAGGGCAGTCAGCAACAGATATTAAGAAAAAGTTACAACGTTTAGAAGGATTGCAGAACCTGTCCTTGCAGGATTTAGTTAAGGAAGCCGAGAAAGTGTTTCATAAGAGGGAGACAGAGGAAGAAAGAAGAGAGAGAGAGAGAGGGGAGGGAGGAGAGGCGGGAAGCAGAACAAAGGGAGAACTGGAGGGATCGTAGGCAGGAGAGGAATTTGACCAGGGTTTTGGCCACAGTAGTAGAAGATAAGGACAAGACAGGATTCAGACAGACAGGGAACCTGGGCAACCGGAGGTCACGGATGGAAGATGAGCAGAGACCCCCTCTGGGGAAGGACCAATGTGCCTATTGCAAGGAAAAGGGACATTGGGCAAGAGAGTGCCCAAAGAAACGGGCCTCCAAGGTCCTGGCCTTAGAGGATGATGATTAGAGGGAACGGGGCTCGGACCCCCTCCCCAAGCCTAGGGTAACCTTGACTGTGGAGGGGACCCCCATGGACTTTCTGGCAGACACTGGAGCTGAGTTTTCCATCTTAAAGCAACCATTGGGCAAGCTGAGAAACAAAAAGACTGTTGTCATTGGGGCCACGGGACAAAAACAGTATCATTGGGAGGCTTATCATAGAGGAAGGAGCTTCAGGTGAGGAAATGCCTCCATGAGATCCAGCTGTAAGGCATTTTCTCAATTAGTGATCAAGGGCAGAGGGCCCCTTGTGAGTGGTACCATCTGTGGGCTGGTAGTCTTGGGCTCTATAAGAAAGCAAACTGAGCAAGTCAGGAGAGGCAAGAAAGCCAGTAAGCAGCATTCCTCCATAGCCTCTGCTTCAGCTCCTGATACCTGACCTGCTTGAGTTCCAATCCTGACCTCTTTTGGTGATGAACAGCAGTGTGGAAGTGTAAGAAGAGCTTTGTGGGATGTTATGTAGGAGCTTGGAAGATAATATTGATCGGTAGTGATTGGGAAGAAACCAGCATCACTGAGGTGAAATCTTCTGAGAAGTGTTTTCTGAGAGGCTGCGTTCCAGAAATAGCCAGGGTTGTGCTGTGGCTGGACTTGGTAATGTGTAAGAGTCACCCAGGTGGTACTAGTTTTGAAGGCATGAAGAAGTCGTAAAGAGCAGCTGAGGCCTGGGTACTGTGAGAGGCCATGGAAGGCCATGAAAAGGTCATGAAAAGGAGGTGAGGCTTGGCACCATGAAGAGAACCTATGAGAGGCTGTTGGTAAAGCCTAGTTGCAGTGGAAGTCAGCAGTGTTTTGGAGATGCCAGTACCATGAGATGACCACCAAGAACAGCAGCAGCAGTGGGCTACAAGTATCTGGAGCCTAGAAGACAAAGTGTGTGCTACAAATGGCATAGCTGGAGAAGTGACTCAAGCCCTTGGAGGAATCCAGAAGACCAGGAGTGGATCCCAAACATTGGACAGTTGGAGTTTGGTTTTGCTTTTGATTGTGACTGTGCCCTGATATATTTTCCCTCCTGAAGTAAGAAGGTATTTTAGTGGATATGTACAGAGATTAAGCCGGCCAAATATGGTAACAAATACTTGCTAGTTTTTATAGACACCTTCTCAGGATGGGTAGAAGCTTAGGACCGAGACTGCCAATGTGGTGGCTAAGAAGATCCTTGAAGAGATTTTTCCAAGGTTTGGAATTCCCAAGGTAATCCGGTCCGACAATGGACCGGTCAGGGACTGTCCACCCAACTGGGGATTAATTGGAAATTACATTGTGCTTACAGACCCCAGAGATCAGGTCAGGCAGAGAGAATGAACAGAACTTTAAAAGAGACCTTGACCAAATTAGCCTTAGAGACCAGCGGGAAGGACTGGACAGCCCTCCTTCCTTTTGCCCTGTTCCAGGGAACACCCCTGGAAGGTCTAAACTCACTCCTTATGAGATTCTATGTGGGGGACCACCACCACTTACAGAGGTGGGTGGAGTTTTTGACCCTGATGCTTCTCTTTCTCAACCCCTGTTTACCCGATTAAAGGCCCTTGAGTTAGTCAGACACCAAGCCTGGGAACAGCTGAAGGGGGCCTATGAGACTGAGAGTCCAGACGTGCCCCATCAGTTCCAGGTTGGGGACGCTGTTTTGATCCAGCACCATCAAGTGGGCAACCTCGAACCTCGCTGGAAGGGACCGTACTTAGTACTTCTAACCACCCCCACAGCGGTCAAGGTAGAAGGTATCTCAGCCTGGATCCACGCTTCCCATGTCAAGAGAGTGTCAGAGCCAGCTCAGGATGAATGGAAATTGGAAAAGACTGCTGATCCTCTTAAACTGCGCTTGCTGCGTGGAACTGCTTTAGGAGCAGGGTGAAAATCCCCATGCCCCCCCAGACACTAACCTGGCAAGTACTGTCGGCCACCAGGGAGGAGGTATGGTTGGTAAGCCAGACGACCTCCTCATCATCATGGTGGCCCGACTTGTACCCAGATTTCTAAAAGAAGGTGGATTATGTGCAGCCTTAAGAGTGTTGCTTCTATGTAGACCACTCAGGAGCCATTAGGGACTCCATGAGCAAGCTTAGAGAAAGACTAGAGAAACGCAGGAAGGAAAGAGAGGCCGGACAGGGATGGTTCGAAGGATGGTTTAGCAAGTCGCCTTGGATGACAACTTTGCTTTCTGCCTTGATAGGGCCTCTGATTTTGTTTCTTTTGCTCACTATAGGACCCTGTTTAATCAATAGACTAATAACTTCTGTAGGAGAACAAGTAAGTTCTGTACAAATCCTGATGTTAAGACAACAGTACCAGGCGTTGGGAGAACAGGCTCATGATCAATAAATAAGACTATAGTTCTAAGATTAGAACTATGCTCTAGAAGAAGTGGGGGATGAAAGACCCTGGCCTTTTAAAAGGAGAAGAAAAATGCCCCTAGACTCAGCACTAGAGCCATAGGTCACCCAGGGCCTAAGATGGGCTAAACTCACCCCTCCTAGACAGTTCTGGGAAATAGTTGCTTTGCCTTGGCATGCCCTGTTCCAGGAATAGGCCCACCATAAAATGTCACAGTGACATCTATTCTGAGAATTTTTTTGGGAAATGGTTATCCTGTTGATCAACCACAGATGTCACAATGAACTTCAGCTGCTCAGGGTCAATCTCCTCTGCCCCGGTATGGGTTATGAGCTCTGCCCAGTGCACTGCCTTCCCGAATAAACCTCGTGTGCTTGCAGCAAGTTCGGTCTCTCGTCAGTCATTGGGGGGTCGCATCTTCCGGAGGCTTGAGTGAGGGTCTCCCCAAACTCGGGGGTCTTCCATTTAGAACCATAACGGAGCTAGGAGGTGATAGCACACTTCAATAACCCGGCACTTGGGAGGCAGGAGGATCGGAAGTTCAAGATGGTTCACTGGGTAAAAGTGCTCGTTGTGCAAACCTGACAGCCTTCATTCAATCTCTAAAGCCTGTGGTGGAAGGACAATCAATTCATGAGGTTTTTGTCCTTCATATGCTCACTGTAGCATGTGCAGTCCCATATGCACACCCATGACAATAAATTAAAAAGGAAACTTACCTCCCCACATACCCATGTTCATGCTGGGAACCCTAACAAATGCAATGGGTCATAATTAAATACATGGAAATAGGAAGAGAGGCTTGGGAAAAAGTTGGTGGGGGGAGGGGTAAGAGGATGGTGGGCAGCCGAATGTGATTGTGCACACTCGGGAGGCAGGGGCAGGTGGATCTCTGTGAGTCCAAGGCCAGCCTGGTCTACAGAACAAGCTCCAGGACAGCCAGGGCTACACAGAGAAATCATGTCTCAAAAAAAAAAAAAAAAAGAAAGAAAAAGAAAAAGAAAAAATTATAAATTTAAGCAAAGAAAATGACAGGGCTTTAAAATGGCTCCATAGTTAAAAGAGTATGCTGCTTTTCCAGAGGACCCAGGTTCAGTTCCCAGTGCCAGATCTGGCATCTCACAACCACCTGTACCTCCTGTTCCAGGGGATCTGGTGCTCTCCTCTGACCTCCACAGTCACCAACACAACATGGCATCTACAAGTACACATGCATGTGCATACTCACGCGCGCGCACACATAGAGTTGCTGTTATTTTAGGTGGGTGTTATCACACCTTGCTAGATTTTATTTATGTTTATGTTGTTTTGGTTTCTAAAAATATTTATCTTTAATCTCTTTTTACAGTCCAGATGCTATCCCTGGTCCACCCTCTGACAGTTCCTCATCCCATTCCTCCTCCCCCCCTGCCTCCAAGAGGATGTTCCCACCACCCTGTTTATGTTATTTGAGTGAGTCTTAGCCTGTGTGTTTGTGCACCTTGTAAGGGCAGTGCCATGGGGATCAGAAGAGAACATTGGATCTCCTGGAATTGGAGTTAAAGGTGGTGTGGTGAGCTGCCATGTAGATACTGGGAATCAAACCCAGGGCCAGTACAAGAGCAGCCAGTGCTCTTAACAACTGAGCCATCTTTCCAGATACTCAAAAATGATACTTTTTTCCCCTTTCTAGCATTTCAAGACAGGATTTTTCTGTGTAGCCTTCACAGAGATCTGCCTGTGTCTGTTTCCCAAGTGCTGGGCTTAAAGCCATGTGCCACTATTGCCTAACTTTTACAAATGGCTTGGTTTCTTAATCTTCAGAAAGTTGTAAAGTCCAAAGTCTTGCTGGGTGGTGGTGGCGCACGCCCTTAATCCCAAGCATTTGGGAGGCAGAGGCAGGCAGATTTCTGAGTTCGAGGTCAGCCTGGTCTACAGAGTGAGTTCCAGGACAGGCAGGGCTACACAGAGAAACCCTATCTTGAAAAACCAAAAGAAAAAACAACAACAAAAAAAAAAAATCACAAAACAAAAAAAATGTAAAACAAGAGCACAGGCCTTTCTTCCAGAGGTCCTGAGTTCAATTCCCAGCACCCACACAGAGACTCACAAATGTCTATATTGGGATCGGATGCCCTCCTCTGGTGCTTAGATGGGCATGCAGACAAAGAACCCATAATGTAAAAATAAATCTTAAAAAAAAACATTGTTCATAAGCTGGGTGGTGGTGGCATATACCTTTAATCCCAGCACTTGGGAGGCAGAGGCAGTTCAAGGCCAGCCTGGTCTACAGAGTAAGTTCCAGGATAGCCAGGGCTACAAAGAGAAACCCTGTCTCAAAAAAACAAAATAAATAAATAAAAATAAATAATTTTAAAAACTGTTTATAAACTATATCTACTATATACAAAAAAACCCAGCATAACGCCCCTTGCCATTGTGGCACCAGTAATTACCTCTGCCAACCTTGAGGGCTCTTTCTCAATTCATCATTGCCCCCAAAGCTAATGACTACCCTGAATTTCTGTTAATAATTTCTCTGAGTTTTGCTTTTTTTTCTGTCATTCACCTCACCTGCCCCGCCCCTGTTTGAGACAGATCCAAGCTCTGTAGCCCAGCCTGGCCTTGAGCTTGTAGTAAAATTTCTATCTCACCCTCCCAGGTGCTGAGATCACTTTCAAGCCTTGAAGTTTTTTCCGATGTAAAGAATATTTACTTAGGCATCCCTAAATTTTGTTTTTAGTTTGCAAGGTTAAGCTTTATAAAAATGAAACAATTCTGGTTTCTGACTTCCTAACAGGTTATTAGTACAGAATGCTAATGTTTTACAAAACCTTGTGAACACATCAGCTATGAATACTGGCATATACTGGTAAGTGAAGAAAAAGAAAAAACCAGATCTAGGGGAGGTTAAGTATTCTTTTAAAAGGGGGGAAAGGGGGAAAGGAGCTATTGCAATCACAAAGGCTCTAGAACTGGCGAACTGGGGAGGGCACTGACCTGGCAAAGACATCTCCAAGATTTCAAGGGCAAACACAGTTTTTCTTTCACAGGAGAGAGAGAACAGGCGCTCAGGGAGAGGAAGTGGGGCAAGCATCAGAAGAATGGTGGGTTGATGGGGTCAGGAAATGGGAAATATTTGGCTCTGAATACAGCCCATTCTCGTGAGGGGTTTTTGAGGAAGAGGAGGGAAAAGCTGGCTCCAAGTCCAAGACCCAGAGGAAGGAGAGAAGGAAGTTCATTCAAAGCTTGGTGGGCGGGAACAAGAAGGTAAACTAAGCTTTTATGAGGCAAAGAACTGGAATTTGGAATCTATCTGGTTTCATCACAGGTAAACAAAGTGCACATGTCTCTTACATAAGTCCAATGAATAGAACTGATTCTTTGCAGTGAACTCTGTTCTGGAACACAGAATAATAGTCCGGGGTCCTTACCCTTCACTGCTTTGCTGGATCACAGGGCTCTGGTCAAGCTCTACATTATCAAAACATCTCACAACAAACACAAGACCTCTTTGGGGGGGGGGGGGAGCGCAGAGCCTCACGAGCTCAAACTGGTCTTAAACTTGCTATACAGCCAGGTGGTGGTGGGGCAATCCCAGAATAGGAGAGGCAGAGACAAGCACATCTTTGCCTGCTCTACAGAGTATCAGGACAACTAAGAAGCCCTGTCTTGGAAAAACCCAAACCAAACCAAACCAGACCAAAAAACACAGCCAAGAAGGCTACTAAACTTCTGATCTTCCTGCCTCTGAAGCTCTGGGATTACAGACACTACACATGGCTTATGCAGTGTTGGGAACTGACCTCAGAGCTTCATGCATGCTAGGCAAGTACTCTATCAAATAAAGCCACATCTCAGGCTGGTTTCTTTAGCTTGTTTTTATGTTTTACTCTATGTCAATTACACAGTAGTCTTGTTCTGACATTTTTACACATGTATATAATGTATTTTCATAATCCTGTCCTTTCTGTTGCCTTTTCTGTCTCCCTCCCACTCCATTGATCGAGAGAGTAGAATTGTTCTTTCTACTTTATCTTTACATTTTTTATGCATATTGATGTTTTGCCTACACTTATATCTACGCACCATGTGCATGTCTGGGCCCTGTGGAGACCAGAAGGCACCATTTGCATCTCCTAGAACTGGAGTTGCAAACAGTTGTCAGCTGCTTGTGAGTGCTGGATATCAAACCCAGGTCCTTTGCAAGAGCAACAAGTGCTTATAACTGCTGAGCCATCTCTGAAGCCCCTAACCCCTTATACTTTCATGGTTTTTTGTTTGTTTTTGGTGAACCAATGAGTTTCTTTTTAGGTCCTTTACAGGAGCATGGGTCAGGGGTGTTTAAAGGAGTATTGACATCTTACCAGTAGCTACACTACTGTAGAAAATGTCTCTTCCTCCCTTGTGTGATTTTTCTAAGGGAAATGAAAACAATTGTCCATTCATCCTAGACAGGGAACCAAAGTCTGCATAAAATTAACCATCAATAATCCACCCAATGTAGTGAACCAATGAGTTTATTGGGATTAGTTACAGGAACATGGATGACTCAAAATCAGTCAGCTGCATTACTGAAAAGTCACCCCAGCATAACTTGCAAAAGTTGCATCCCTGGAGTTCTCTGGTGGACTTGAAAGCAGCTGGACAGGTTATAAAGTCTCTTCTCTCCAGCAGTCCCTATTGCTCATATATGCTTGAGGAGGGGACATTGTGAATCTTGTATGTTTTAGGAACTGAGACTTGTGAGTTGTTTTTCTAAATTTTATTCTGATTTTTATTTGCTTCCAAGTTAATCGGTAGATCAGGTAGATCGTGTGCATACCTGGTGCCTTCAAGAGGACAGACAAAGGCATTGGATCCCTTGAAACTGGACTCACAGGTAGCTGTGAACTGCCCTGTGGGTGATTGGAATTGAACCTGCGTCCTCTGGCTCTTAACCACTGAGTCATCTCTCCAGCCTCCATTGTTTACTTGGGGAGTCATAAGGACTACCCACCCAGGATGGAATGTTTCAATTTAATTGCTACACAATAACCCTTCCCATTGTTGTCCCTAAATTGTGTTGCAAAAGCCAACAAAATGGCCACCAGCCCCTCTTCCCGTCCTATGCCCCCACAGGAGTTGTCAAAAATGGCGACTCCTGTCAAAAATGTGGCACCACAACATCTTAGCTTGCAGCCATATGAGGAGCTGTCCCCACAGTGACATCTCACACAGAAAGCATTTCCTTTCCCCGCCTCAGGAGGAGCTGTCCACGGTGGCACCTTTCCTGCCTCAGCCCACTGCCATTATGAGGAGCTGTCCACGGTGGCACCTTTCCTGCCTCAGCCCACTGCCATTATGAGGAGCTGTCCACGGTGGCAACACCTTCTTCCCTATCTCAATCTTGGTGAAACACCACCGCACGAGTGGTCCCACGGGAGCTGTCCACGGTGACAGCACTTCCTCTCCAGCCTCCCCAGAGATGGGGCCTCAGGCAAAGCCAGCAGTGGTGGGGAAGGAGTTCCCACCGTAATCCATGGGCCGGAAGCAGGGAAAAGGGAGTGAAAAAAAAGCCAACAATCTCTGAGCTCCTCAAGCTCATGGCTTGAAATTCCACCAATCCTAAATCTGGAAACCTCTGCCCTGAAAAGCACTGCCCCCTAGGAAATCCTATATAAGCTCTGCCCTTTGCCCATCTCTCTGCAGTCCTCCCCCAGGAGCAGAGGACAGCCATCCCTGGATTCGGCCCTCCACACCACGAATCCTCCGATAAATCTCTTTCATGAGATTTGGTGCCTGGTGTGACTCTCTCTCGTCGCAAGAAACCAAGAAGAAAAGATGCCATGAAGGGAAGGGAAGAAGCAAAGATGTGAACTGAGGCTGAGGCTCCTGAGCTCCTGAGCTCCTGAGCTCAGCCTTGGTTCCCTCCCTTAGAGCTGCAGTGCTCTGCTGAGAAAACTTCCTCTCGGAGCATATGGTTTCTGGGCTCCCATGCCCCAGGATGCCCTTCCACTGGGATACTTTTTCTCTTGGTTCCTAGGCTTCAGAGTTCCAGGATACCCTTTCATCTGAGCAGAAATATACCCATCAACTATCAACTGTATAAAAATTCGTAGAGAAGGGTGGTATCTCATGTGCCTTTCCATCCTCCATGACAGGAAGTTGAAGGGCCTAATTTTGAGTAGAGTTGCACTTGCTATGAATTTCAAAATGGATCCAGAGGATCCAACGCCCTTCTCTGGCCTCCCTGAGCACTGCACTCAATCACAAGATCTATACTGTGAGGGACACAAACATCTTGTAGGTCGTCCACCGCTGGCAATATGGTTCTCATCTAATAGCCTATGGCTCTGGGAATAGTTTTCTATCTCTATGCATGTATTTGTACTTTTAAAAAATGTCTTTTGTTAAAGATAATTTTATATGTATGAGAGTTTTGCCTGCGTGTATGTATGTGCAACACGTGCCTGGTCCCTCTCCCTCTAGAGGTCAGAGGAGGGTATCCAATCCCATGAAACTGGAGTTATGGATGGGTGAGCTGCCTCGTACGTGGGTGCTGGAAATCCAACCCAAGTACTCTGTAAGAGCAGCAAACGCCCTTAATTGCTGGGGCACCTCTTCATCTCCTCTGTTCCCCGCCCCGAGACAAGACCTCTCGATATAGCCCGGTCTCAGTCACCATGTTGACCAAGCTGGTCTTGAATTCACGTAGATTTGCTTGTCTCTGCCTCCTAAGTGCCGGGATTAGAGGCGTGTGTCACCACGCCCGGCTTTTTCAACTTGTTTTATTTTAGACCTAGTCTCTTTCCGTAACTGGCAGGGTTGGCACTATATAGTCCAGTGTTGCATCAGACTCCTGCCACCTCCCGCTCAGCATCCCGGTGCTCCACACGGGTTCCTCCTTAGAGCCTCTCACATGCTGGGCGAGCTATCACTGAGCCCAGCCCATAGCACGAGTTTCGATCTTCTGTGGAGCTGGACACACAGTTTCGGCCCAAGAGCAACTATAACAAAGCTTGAAGTACCAAAAGGTCACAGTTTTCGCGGTTACCAAACGCCGACTCCGGAGTCCGAGACGTGGTGTTCTCGCGAGAGTTGACGCCAAGCCATCATGTGACAATACAAGATGGCGACGCCCAGGGAGCTGGATGAAGAGTCGGTGATTTACCTGGTGGTGAGTGGGATCCCTGCTGTGTTACGCTCCGCTCAGCTACGGAGCTACTTTAGCCAGTTCCGGGAACAGCGCGGCGGAGGTTTTCTATGTTTCCACTACCGGCACCGGCCCGAGAGGGGCCCTCCGCAGGCGAGTCCCGACGCTGCCCGAGCTGCCCCCGACCCTGCTGCTGAGGATCCGGTTCTCGCCCAGGCTACAGCCTCCGATGCCCGCGCTGTCCCCACCCGCGACCCCGCTGCGGTCCAGACCCGCACCTGCTGCTGCATCGTCTCGGTGAAGGGAGTGGCGCAAGCTCAGCGGCTGCTTAGCATGTACTCGGGTCGCCGGTGGCTGGACTCTCAGGGGACCTGGCTTCCCGGTCGTTGTCTCATCCGCAGGCTTAGGCTACCCACTGAGGCTTCAGGTAAGAGGGAGAGAGAACTGACTGGACTTAACGCCCTTGGGAAGGAGGCACATTTCCTGGGTAGTAAAGATAGGTTAGAGATAGGTTAATACCACCGTTTAGGAGCTTAAGTTAGTTACGGACAAAGCTACACGAGTTTCAGCCCAATTTGCAAGTTAGTTTTACTCAGGGACTTAAAAGGCAAAACAAACAAAACAACTGAGACTTATATAGATAAGTTTTAAATTTATCCCTTATTAGGACCATTTCTCTGAGGGGTTGATTTTGCACTGACATGATTTTTTAAAAAGGACATTTGGAGCCAGGTGCACTAAGGTACACCTTCGATTCCAGCACTCCGGAGGCAGAGAGAGGCAGGAGGATCTCTGAGTGAATTCCAGGACAGCCAGGGCTACACTGAGGAACCTTATCTTGTAATAAACAAAGGAAATTTGGTTTCTTCTAATCTAACATAGTGACTGGAAGACAGGCTCTGCAGAGGAATGAGTTAACTCTATAGCTGGGAACTTAAAATTATTTTGAAACAGTTCATCCTTAAGAGTCATTAACAAAAGTGGTATCGTATGCCTCTAGCCCTAGCACCTGGAAAGCAGAGGCAAGGGGATCTCTGTAGTTCTAGCCTAGCTTCGTCTACAAAGTGAGTTCCAAGCCAGCCAAGACTGTGTAGCTCTGACCCTGCCTCAAAAAAGAAAAAAGAAAAAAAGAAACAAAAAAAGAAAAAAGAAAAAAAACATATATTAAAAATGAAAAACTGTTATCAGCTCAGGGTTGAACAGTTGCTGGGTGGCTGTCTTCATAGAAAGAGGTGTGCGTATGCATGTGTATACAGGTTATGGTTTAAGCAGAGTCTTCAGGAGCAATGTCTAATCAAGGCATATTGCATGAGCTACCTCTGTGTGTGTGTCTCTTTCTCATGTAGTCTATGCTGGCCTCAAACTGTATGAGAGTTCTGATGACCTTGAACCAGGTGTGGTAGTGAACCCCTTTAATCCCAGGAGAGGCAAGCAGATTTCTATGTTCTAGGCCAGCCTGGTTTACATGTCTAGTTTCAGACCAGACAGGGTCTGCCTCAAAAATAAACAAAAGAAATAACCTTGGACTCCTGCCTATGCCTCCCAGGAGAGGATTATAAGTATCCCACCATATCTGATCAGTCCATCATTTTCTTATGGACTTCTCAAAACAATCCTGGGCTACCAAGAAAGATGACTTATCGAGTAAGGGTGCTTGCTACCAGCTCTGAAGACCTGACTTGGATCTCGGGACCCACGTAGTGGAAGGAGAGAACCAACTCCAGCATGTTATATCCTTGCCTCCATAGGTACACTGTGATGTGCACACACACACACACACACACACACACACACTATAAAAAAACAAACCGTAATAAAGAAATCAGGACTGGCTGGGCAGTGATGGCGCACTCCTTTAATCCCAGCACTCGGGAGGCAGAGGCAGGCGGATTTCTGAGTTTGAGGCCATCCTGGTCTACAGAGTGAGTTCCAGGACAGCCAGGGATACACAGAGAAACCCTGTCTGGAAAAACCAAAAAGAAAAAAGAAAAAGAAAGAAATCAGGGCTAGAGAGATGGCTCAGCATTGGGTGCTCTTCCATTGGACCCAGGTTCAATTCCCAGGACCCACATGGCAGTTCACAAATGTCTGTAACTAGTTCCAGCATATCCAACACACAGACACACATGCAGGCAAAACACCAATCAGGGCACATTTAAAAAAATGTTTGTGTCTGGATTCTATCCTAGTACCAATAAAAGCTGGTCATCGGGAAGCAAGTGTTGAAGAAACTTATGTATTCCTCTAGGAGTATACACCTAGGCATATATATATGCAGACCAAGTGTTAGGGTCACATTTATTTGTGGGGTAGAGGATACACATGACACTAGTGTGGAGGCCAGGGAAGTTTGTTGTATGTTATCTTGTTAGCCTTTTTTTTTTTTTTTTTTTTTTTTAAGGAATAAGTCTTCTATGTTTTAGCCTACCTGGCCTCTAACTCAAGATCCTCCTGCCTCACATTCTTGAGTGTTCTGACCTCATAGATACCACCATGTCTGATAGGAAACAGATTTGAACTGATTTACTTCTGGCTTGAATATTGCTAAAAATCATCTAGGTCTTTAACATCTGGTCTTTTCCCTCCTCCCTAAGATCTGGGGTCCTTTCCCTTTAAGACCCGGAAGGAGCTACAGAGTCGAAGGGCTGAGAAGGAAGCTTTTACCCTAGCCGACCTGAGGCAGCTTCCGGAGCTGAATCCACCAGCGCTGATGCCCAACGGCAATGTGGGCACCCCCCTGGGGGTCTTTTTAGAGTTGATCCGGTCCTGCCGTCTACCACCCCGAATCATTACCCAGTTACAGCTCCAGTTCCCCAAGACAGGCTCCTCCCGGCGCTATGGCAATGTACCCTTTCTATATGAGGACTCGGAGACTGTGGAGCAAGAAGAGCAAGTGTACACAGCAGAAGGGGAGGAGATCCCCCAGGGAACCTGCTTGGAAGATCCAGCAGCAAGCTCCTTTGATGAGCCTGAGGATGAAGGGCAGCAAGAGGAAGAGGAGTCTGGCTCAGAAGATGTAAGTGGTCCAGTACTTTACAGAGGCCTGGCCAGGGCCGGGGGTGGAGCAAGCACAAAGCTCTGAGATTGAATCCCAGATTCATAAACCTGGCAGGGAAGTACACATCTGTGATCCTAGCTTAGGGGAGTTGGAGGCAAGAGGATCAGAAGTTCAAGGTCACATTTAGCTGCATAGAGAGTTCAAACCTGTGGATTACATGAGATTCTGATTTTTTTTTTTTTTTTTTTTTAAAAGACGGGCTAAGGTTCTTCTGACAGGTGTGTGACTGAGGCTTCTCCATGGAGTCGAAGCTTTCCAACAGTGAATGTAATATCCATTCACATGTGCATTTTATGCCTTTTTCTGAGGTGAATGTCCAGTGTTTTTTTCAAAAGATTGTCAAAGTATTGTCTCCCATACATAGGCTTCTTTTCATAGATGGAGGAGACTGAGCAAGAGATGTACAAGAGTTTACCCAAGCCGGGCAGTGGTGACGCACGCCTTTAATCCCAGCACTTGGGAGGCAGAGACAGGCGGATTTCTGAGTTCGAGGCCAGCCTGGTCTACAGAGTGAGTTCCAGGACAGCCAGGGCTACACAGAGAAACCCTGTCTCGAAAAAACAAA
>JADRCH010000293.1:1199396-1244162 GCA_019843965.1 Rhynchomys soricoides
CTGCCTCTGTTCTGGCCTCAAGTCAGTGCACACTGAGCATCAGCCTCCAGTCTTAACTTTGTCACTAAAATAGACATTTCATTTTCCTCTCCTTTCTCCATGGATCAAGTGAGATGGATCTGTTGTGAAGCCTTTTATCATTTATTGATTGAGCTTTTGAGCTCCAGTGTAGTCCCTTCTGACTACACCTGATACCTGGCCTTACCTCCTTCCCAGCTCTGCACCTTGGTTCCTGTAGCATCTTAGGGTTTAATCAGGATGAGAACTGGAGGGCCAAGCCAAGAATCATGCTGTCTCTTTCCACAAGCACAGTTTTAAGTACACTGTAGCAAGGATTAGTACTCAACTCTAAAGATATTCTTCTATCTGTTTCCTGCCCTTAAAGATCGTGAATGGTGAAGCAAGAAAGCACAGAAAGCTGTGTGGGGTGGCGACCTGGGTTTGCCTGCTAGTTCTGCTGCCTTTGGCATAATGTTGTGGCCAGATCACCCTACATCTGAACCTAGGCTCCCTCCTGTAAAATGGGAGTAATGGCATTTACCTCACAGGGCCACTGGGAGGGCTCCAGGAGCCCAGTTACAGCAAGGGCCTGACCAGCAGGAGATAACACTTGTCCCATCCCTTCTTTTTCATGATGTAATTGAGAAAGGCTTAAGTGTCCTGTACTGATTAATACCACTGGTGAGAGAGCCATGTGTTCAGTGGGCTTTGTGCAGGCTGCAGAACTCAGCATGAGGCTGTAACCAAGTAGAGAAGCAAAGGGAATGGGGGAGGAACTGCCTGGCCAAATGCACAGAACATAAGAGTGGCCAGAGTTTTAAGGTCTAACTGTGCTGCCTCCTGAAGGCACCTTGGGAGGTCCAGGTCCCTTGTCCCCTTCTGGGCCCAGAAACTCCTTCCTTTTAGGAAGTCAATACAGGTCACCTCTCCCTCCCGTTCTCCCAGGACGATGACCGGGGTGAGGAGTGGGAGCGACATGAAGCTCTGCACGAGGATGTGACCAGGCAGGAGCGGACAACTGAGCGCCTCTTTGAGGAGGAGATTGAGCTCAAGTGGGAGAAGGGTGGCTCTGGCCTCGTGTTCTATACCGACGCCCAGTTCTGGCAGGAGGAGGAAGGAGGTAAGGCCAGGTATCAGTCAGCTTATGATTACTGGGACAAATGCTAGAGATGGACTAGATTAACTCCTAAAGAGAAAAGGGTCAGCTCAGTTTAGAGGTCTCAAGGCATTGCATTCTGTTCTTATGCCTGTGGTGGAGCGGCACGTCATAATTGGAGCATGTGATGCAGGAAGCCTGTCACCTCATGGCTGGGGTGCAAATGAGAGAAGGAAGAAGAAGTCTCACAGTCTCTTTTGAGGGCATGAATAAAGAGAACCTCTTTTTTTTTTTTTTAAAGATGTATTTATTTTATGTATATGAGTACACTGTAGCTGTCTTCAGACACACCAGAAGAGGGCATCAGATCCATTGCAGATGATTGTGAGCCACCATGTGGTTGCTGGGAATTGAACTCAGGACCTCTGGCAGAGCAGTCAGTGCTCTTAGCCTCTGAGCCATCTCTCCAGCCCTAAAGGGAGCCTTTTAAAGCTCACATTACTTCCCACTGTACCTGGGACTAATCCTTTAACGTGGGTCTCTGGGGAAGGGCTGTCAAACCAAGGTTGGGGTTTCTGCTTCACATGAAGGGTTTCCTGACAGTCAAAAAAAAAGCTAGGAAATGGCTTCCCTCCTGTCTAAATGCAGACTGGTCATGCTGTTTTAGAATGAGGAATTGGTGGAATAGAATCTGAAATATCTGTCCAACTCTAGATTTAGCTTGAATCACATCTGGGACTTGTTGGGGTGGGACATAAAGTTTGGTGGCAGAGCATTTTCAGTTTGTGCAAGGTCCTGGGACTGATCCCTAGTCCAAGAACCAAAGAACTCTGAGTCACTAACCCATGCCTCTGGATGCTTTTCTCCCTGTAGATTTTGATGAGCAGACAGCTGATGACTGGGACGTGGACATGAGTGTCTACTACGACAGAGGTACTAAGCAAGGGGTGGCAAGGGGATCTTGTACCCTAGTCCTGTGTGTTAGCCACACCTGCTTGTCAGAGGCCAAGTCAGGGAACCAGGGGCGACCCACTGTACACTCATTCTCAGTGTGCTCAGGGAATGGTTCTAGATCCCCCACTGCCACAAAAATCTGCAGATGCTTTCTTACACAGCGGTATAATATTTGCTTAGACCTACACACATTCTCATGCATACTTAATCTCTCTCAAAAAAATTATTGCCACCCGGCAGTGGTGGCACACGCCCTTAATCCCAGCACTTGGGAGGCAGAGGCAGGTGGATTTCTGAGTTTGAGGCTAGCCTGGTCTACAGAGTGAGTTCCAGGACAGCCAGGGCTACACAGAGAAACACTGTCTCGAAAAACAAACAAACAAAAAAGTTATCAAGGGCTGGGGCTACAGCTCACTGGTACTTTCCTAGCGTATGTGTGGCCTTGGGTTCAATTCCAGCACCGGGAAAAATAGTGATTACTCACCAGCCATGATGGTGTAATGTACACTTGGAATTCCTGCACTGGGGAAGGGAAATAGGAAGATTGCTGCAAGTTTGAGGCCATCCTGGGCTACAGAGTGAGACCCTAGCTCAGGATGAACCAACACGTTATCTGCAGATGTTTTCTAGAATATGGGTGCTCTGGAATTGTATTACTTAGGAACAGTGATAGGCGTGGGGATTCTGTGTGTGTTGGTGCAGACGCAATCGTTTTCAAACTGCTTGGCTCTGCAGGTGCAGAACCCGTAGAAAGAGACTGACTGTACTCACCGTCTCTACCTGACAGTACTCCCTACCTGTAGTTGAGTTTAAGTGCTGGTGGTCGGCAGACCCTTGATTCTCTCTGTGACAGGCCTGTGGGAACACCCCTCAGTGGGTTCTGGATGAACAAGTAGTTAGAAGCTTGGCTTTTGGTCAGCTCATAATTCTGAAGTGAGAAACAACCTGGAATTTTGTTTTATCTTTTTAATTTTTATTTTGTTTTAGTTTTTGAAACATTGTATAGCCCTGGCTATCCAAGAACTTGCTATGTAGAGCAGGCTGGCCTCAAAGTCACAGACATCCATCCTCTTCCTCCTGGGATTAAAGAGGTGTGCCATGGTTCCTTGCCCTTTCTTAGATAAAGAATTTTTTTTATGATTTTTTGTTTGTTTGAGTCAGGTCTCGCTATGTTTATTACTTTTGTCTTATACAAATACGTGTTTTGCCTGCATGTAAGTATACTATGTGCCTGGTATCCGTGGAGTGCAGAAGAGGGCATCAGATTCCCTGGAACTGCAGTTACAGACAGTTGTAAGCTTCCATGTGCATGCTGGGAAATGAAGCTGTAGAGGATCAGGACTGAGCCATCTCTCTAGCTCCCAGTAACCTGGATTCTGATTTCATCTCTGTCATTCCTGCATTGTCCCTCATCTGGAAGAAGAGAGCTGTAGCTCCTGTTCTAGTTGAGCTTCCAAGCTCCCAAAAGAGATTCCAGGACATTGCGAAAATGAATCAGAGATCTTGTGAGGGGACCCCCAGAACCTCATCCTCCTAGGGAGAAGGACCCTTTTACAAAATGGGTTGTGGTCCCTCAGATGGTGGAGACAAGGATGCCCGTGACTCTGTCCAAATGAGACTGGAACGGAGACTCCGTGAGGGTCAGGAAGATGGCTCTGTGATAGGACACCAAGTCGGCACCTTTGAGCGCCACACCAAGGTAAGTGAATATGGTTAACCATGGACAATATTCCCTTTTCCTCCATTTCTCCTCCTGCTCCAAGTGCCCCCTCTCCCTTCTTTCCTTCCCTCCCCTCCATTCCTTCCTCCCTTACATCCTTTGAGGCAGGGTCTCATATGTAATCTAGCCTGACCTCGAGCTCAACTCCTTCTGCTTCATCTCCCAAGTGATGGAGCATGCAATGCTGTCACACTTGAGCCACTTCTCTGGAGTCTCACTGCTTCCTTTGCAGGGCATTGGCCGGAAGGTGATGGAGCGCCAGGGCTGGGCTGAAGGCCAGGGCCTGGGTAGCAGGTGCTCCGGGGTGCCTGAGGCCCTGGATGGGGATGGCCAGCACCCTAGATGCAAGCGTGGGTTGGGGTAAGTACAGCTGAGGGACTCCCTAGGTCATAATCTAGCTGTGCTGCTATTTGGTTTCCCTCTTGCATTGCATTTGGGATGGGTGTAGGCACCCCTAAATGAACAGCTTCATAGCCACGTAGAAATAAATGACACTTTTTATTTTCATTTTAAACCCAGTCCTACAATTTAAAAGGATCATGGGGCCCCCTAGGCTCCTAGTAATTTCCTCAAATCTGAGTCTGTTGTGATAATGAAAATTCTCAGGTTCCCGATAGTCGACACAGCTCTCCAGAGGTTGGAGAGGAGAGTTCCAGACATAAAGCTTTGTCTTTGATGCTGGGAGTATGGCGGCTCGGTGATGAGTGTTTGCCTTGCCCTGGGTTCAAGTGCTATCCGCATGAGACAGTTTTGTCTGATCGGACAAACCAGATATGAAGTAGTCACTTCCTGTCTCTTGCCAACCTTACTGGAGTTTGAAGAGAGCAACCTTCTCACCAAGAGCCCTGTTTTATACAGATACCATGGAGAGAAGTTACAGCCATTTAGGCAACTGAAGAGGCCCCGTGGAATTGCCTTGGGGCTCATTTCCACAATCTATGATGAGCCTCTGCCCCAAGACCAGGGGGAGACCTTGCTCCGGCGCCAGCCAGCCACCAGCATGAAGTTTCGGACAGATATGACTTTTGTGAAGGGTTCTAACTGTGCCTTGAACAGACCTTCAGAGCCCGAATGAGGCTAAGTCCTTGGTCAGGATCATACTGCTGCGGAGACATAGCCCTCTACCCGGGTCTTGCCATATGGACCGCTGAAGCAGCCACGAGCCTGGGAGTATCAGTCTATGCAGCAGGCTCACATGTGCAGACCTGAGCATGCCCACTATTTCTCTACCTCAAAGATGATTTCACCAAAAGCCCTTCCGTCTCCTGCGGTGTTTGTGCCTAAAGGCCTTTCCTTGGTCTCTGAACCCTGGTGCTTGTTTGGGTTTGCCCCAGAACCTTGAAGAAGATCTGGACTGCCTGTGGTACTGTCAAGTCGGTTTTGGGGGTTGTCTGAAGGAGGACTCCATGAAGCAAGGAAAAGGGACCAGAGGACTGATCCAGAAAGGGTCAGCGGACCCTTACTACCTCTACCCTCTGGCTAGGGACGGATCTGCGCGAGAATAAACCAGTTTACCCGGCATGGGAATCTGTCTTAGTGAAGCCTGGGGAAACTTTTAGACTGACAAGGCGGTGGGAGAAATGCGGCTGCGTGACCACAGCCTATGCCGTGGTCGTGTGGGCGGGACTTCCTCTCCAGACAAGTTCCGGCGGAATCCGGAAGACAGAGCTTTTCCCTTCCTTGCCGGGTAGTTTGCTTGTTTTTCTGCTTGGGTTTCCTTGGTTTACTTAGGGAGGCGCCGGTGGGCCGCCTGCTTTACCCATGGCGGGGGCCTCCCTGACTACGGCCTTCGGGCAGGCAGTGATCGGTCCCCCGGGCTCGGGGAAAACCACGTACTGCCTGGGCATGAGTGAGTTCCTGCGCGCGCTAGGGCGGCGCGTGGCTGTGGTCAACCTGGACCCAGCTAACGAAGGACTGCCTTACGAGTGTGCTGTGGACGTGGGCGAGCTGGTGGGTCTGGGCGACGTGATGGACGCGCTGCGCCTGGGGCCCAACGGTGGCCTGCTCTACTGCATGGAGTACCTGGAAGCCAACCTGGACTGGCTACGCGCCAAGCTGGAGCCCCTGCGAGGCCACTACTTTCTCTTCGACTGCCCTGGCCAAGTGGAGCTCTGCACGCACCACACCGCCCTACGCAGCATCTTCTCCCAGATGACTCAGTGGGACCTCAGGGTGTGTCTTGGGTCGGGAAGCCCGTTTTGTAGATGGAATCCCTGAGCCAGGCAGACGGATGGGTGCCACACCCACAAAGTACTCTAGGAGATAGGGGCTGAGTTAAGTTTCAAGCCTCTGAGATAGACTTTTAGCTCTGCCACCAGCTTTATGGTCTGGAAAAGGTCTTTTACTCAGTTTTGTCATCTCTAAAATGAACACGTTCTCAATTGGGGATTTTTAAAAAACAGTGGAAGTGATTACACAGAAAGTGGCTCATCGATTGTTTAGTTGATATGCAGATGTGTAATGAAAGAGCAGAGAGGCAGGCACGGTGCAATTTGAACCCTTTGCCCACTGTGGGGCCTCTATGCAAGAGAGCTTGGAAGAGGTGTTGGAGATTTATTTAGGTAGAGATAGTGTCTAACAAGAAGAGGCCACAATCCCTAGGGTTGGGCCCCAGAATAGTAGAAAGGACAAAATGGTAAAACTGCCCCATATCTTCTGGGAGGAGGACATGATGCTAGTTATTAGAATAAAATACAAGAGGCTCAGGCCTGTAACCCTAGCATGTGGCATGTGGAGGCAGAAAGATCATGAGTTCCAGGCCATAAAACCCTGTCTCAAGCACACACATGTACAAGGAAAGAAAAAGCAGAACAGTACTGAGGGAGGATACACTCAGTCCGTAGGCTACCAGGCTAACAAGGGAGACGTGGGCCCAGAAGTTTCCCCCCATGCTAGGTCGTCTTCCTCTCACCCTGTACCTTCTGCTCACAGCTGACTGCTGTCCACCTTGTGGATTCTCACTACTGTACAGACCCAGCCAAGTTCATCTCAGTACTGTGTACCTCCCTGGCCACCATGCTGCATGTGGAACTGCCCCATGTCAACCTCCTTTCCAAGATGGATCTTATTGAACACTATGGGAAGCTGGGTAAGAGACCTGCCTGCAGCTTGGAGGGAGCAGCCTCACTGCATGCCTGACTTTTGACCGTTTATTCTGTGTGCTGTGCCAGATGCTACAGTTGATTTAGAGATGAGAACTACAGATGGGGCTTTAAAGGAATTAAAACGAGGTGGTAGGACAGTGGCTGACTGAAGGAAGCGGACAACAGCTCACAGCTCTGAGGCTATGGCACCCTGGCTTGTAACTGTTCAAGCCTGGGCAGTAGAGACAGGGTTGTCCCCGTTTGAGCTGTTGTAATGAAGCTGTCATCAATCCGGGGCTAAAACAACGGGCATTCACTCCTCCATGTTCTAGAGGGTGGAAAGTCTGAAGACCTAGGCACGGGTAGATGCAGGGTCTGGCTTGTAGATGGCCACCTTAACCCTGCGTCCTCACATGGCAGGAGGAGTTGAGTAATGTCGCAATGGCCAGCGTATTTTTCTGCCAGATTCTTTCTCTGCTGTGCTTGTAGCATGGGCCCCTTAAACTCTGAAGTCATAAAGGAGTAGAGAGAAGAAAGCTGATGTCTGGGGAGGAGGGGGGGGGAGGATTAGACAGGGAAAATGACCTGGAAGTGACCTTGCCTGGGGAGGACATGGAAGGATGTCAGCCAAGTCTCTCAGCTCATCTTTGGGAACAGCTGACCACGGAGCCCAGTGGCTATCAGGGTGCTTTAACTTTTTATTGAGAAACTATGCATAGAATGAAAGCCTGATGTTAGAGCATCTGCTCTGGTCCTCCTTTAAGGAACTGTCTAGGAAGGGAAGGTGCCTTACCCAAGAGGCCTTACTGCTGGACTGAACAGCGATTCAGTTTAACCAGCATTTACTAAGCCCTTCCAGTGTGTATGCTAAGCCCCTGGGGTATGACCAAGCTTCATGAGGCAGGGACTAAGCATAGTTCTCAGTACCTGTGTACATAGTTCTCAGTACTTGTGTGTACAACCATTGACTGAGTGTTTCTGTGTACAAGGAAGGTGATGGGCTTACAAGCTTTAGTCCTTACCACAGTCCCAAAAGGTAGAGACCCGTCCACGTGGCTGCCTAATAAATGGCAGATGAAATCCACCATTTAGCCAGGTGTGGTGGTGTGTGTCTATAATCCTAGCACCTGGAGAGGAAACCAGGAGGATTGGGTTCAAAGCCAGCCTGTTATGTGATACACAGAGAGCCAAAAGAGGACAGCTGGTTCCCCAAAGCTGAAGTACAGGCAGTTGTGAGCCACCATACTGAGGACTGAACTCAGGTTCTCTGAAGAGTAGCAAGCACTCTTAACCTCTCAGGCCGCCCCTTTAAATTAAATTTATTCATTTCTTTGGTGAGGCATGTGCTTGTGTGGACTCCATTTTCTCCTTCCCCTGTGTGGGTCCCAGAGAGTGACCTTGTGGCAGGATTGGCTCCAGGTGTCAGTGTGCATGGGCAGTCTTAGCACACTCATTTTGATTAGGGTCTCACTAAATTGCCCAGACTGACCTTAAATTTACTATGTAGTCTAGGTTAGCCTTGAACTTCCAACCCTGCTGACTTGGCTGCTCTTATACCTGGGATTACCAGCCTGTGCCACCAGGTCAGGAGAGTATTTTTCTTTGTTTTTGTTTGTTTTGAGTCAGGGCTCTGTATAGCCCTGGCTATGCTGGAATTTGCTCTATAGACCAGGCTGGCCTCAAACTCAAGAGATCCGCCTGCTTCTGCCTCTGCCTCCCAAGCACTGGGATTAAAGGCGTGCGCCACCACTGCCCCACAGTATTTCTCTTAGTAACGTCATTTCACTGCAACAGCAGGTGTCTTAGTGAATGTGAGTGATGGGAGTCAGTGCAGCTCATGCCCTTACTGTCAGCACACAGGAGGCTGAGAGACAGAACAGCTGTGAGAGCCAGCCTGGGCAGCTCACACAGAGGCAGGCTAACCAGAGTGGAGGTGTGAAACACTGTCTCAGAGAACTAATGACAAAAAAACAAAGATGATATAGTCCCAGGCTATCTTCTCTCATAGTGCTGTAGTCCAGGCTAGCTCTCCACTGCCTATTCTGTTCAAGTCAATTGGTTATGACCTCCACCCCCACACCGAAGAGCTGACGACTGAACCCAGGGCTTTACCACTGAGCTAAATCCCCAACCCTGGTTATGAGTTTTAATCCCCCTTAGGAATAAACATATCTGTCACTGAACTTATGCCCTCAGCCTGCCCCTCCAATCCTGAGGCCTTTAGCCTACTGTCAGCGGTTTCTAACTCTTGTTTCTCTCCTCAGCCTTCAACCTGGACTACTACACTGAAGTCCTGGACCTCTCCTACCTGCTTGACCACCTGGCCTCTGACCCTTTCTTCAGTCACTACCGACAGCTCAATGAGAAGCTAGTACAGCTCATCGAAGACTACAGCCTAGTCTCCTTCATTCCTCTGAACATCCAGGTACTGGACAGTAAGAGATCTCGTCCCTGTGCCTACAGCTCTGACAAGCAAAGTGCATAGGAGATTTGATGCCCTGGGTCTGTCCTTGGCTTGCTTTCAGGACCAGGAGTAGTGATTCTGGTAAAAAGCAAAGACCAGACTTTAGTCCTGCTGATTCTGAGCCACCAGGCCTCTTTGCTCATGTTTCCTCCCATGTGTGAACATTAGTGAGTCCAGAGAGTCACCAGCAAGGTGACCCACGACCAAGGGGACAACTTTTTGGGGTCTGTTTAGCTGAGTGACTAGGTTGATTTTTCAGAGTGGCCCCCAGCCTCCATGCCTCTCATCCTTTTAAGGCAGAGGTAACCCAGGAGACGTTGTGGTCAGGGGGGACCTGAGCTAAGTTTCAGTGGTTCTTGACTTGGGGGTTGTAGCCCCTTTGAGGGTCGAATAACAGATGTGTTCAACATTACAGTTATGATGTAGCATCAAAATAATTGTATGGCTGGGGTCGACACACCAGAAGGATCTGGGTTAAAGGGTGAAGTATTAGGAAGGCTGAGAACAGCACTAAACACCCCACATGGCTCCTGCAGTGTGACAGAGTGTGCATTGCCAGCCCTCGCTGCCAAAGGCTTTCCCTGCCAGCACTGTGCTAGGGCTGAGCGTGCGTTATTTTGATCTGTCTATTTCATTGAGATATATGGACTATTCTCCCTGTTGTATGTGGGTGAGGAAACCAGTACAGGACAAATAGCGTATGTATTGTCGGGTGCCTCACTGACAGTAGTTCTGTCCAGACACTGAGGTGCGTTCACCTTCACTGATTTCTGACCCTAAAGGCTGCTTGGCCCAGAAAGAGAACAGTGAGGCAGTTTTCTAGGAGGGCAGGGAAGGTAGAGAAGGCCCTAGGCAGGGACAGCACGGAGGAGCTGACCTTCTAATCTGGGCAGTTGTCATCTGCCTAGCCAGGCCCCTGAGGAATGGAGGGCTGTCCTGGGCCAGGGAAGGTGTGTGTGGAGGAGTCATAGGAAGGGTTAGAGGAAGCCAATTAGTCATGGTCTCAGCTCTCCGCGCCTGACCCACTCACCAAGTTACTTTTCTTCTCTGCTCAGGACAAGGACAGCGTCCAGCGAGTCTTACAGGCTGTGGATAAAGCCAATGGCTACTGTTTCGGGGTTCAAGAGCAGCGGAGCCTGGAAGCCATGATGTCTGCTGCAATGGGAGCTGATTTTCATTTCTCTTCGTATCCTTGGGGAACACCCAGAAGCCTAGGAAGGAAATGGCGTTGGGCTGTGGGGAAGGGCAAGGAGCTTAGTTTGCTTCCTGTGTTACATTTAAAGGGAAAGAGATCTGGAGGAAGGGAAAAGAGACGTGGCTGGCAATGGAGTCTTGGGGTGTAGCCCTCGAAAGAATCTTGCCTTCTACCATTAGCTCAGAAGGGGTAATGGATTTATTTATTTTCCTCCTAACTGTCCTACAACAGCCTATGTAGTTAGTGCAGGCTAGTCTTAATCTTGATCTTCCTCCCCAGTTATGGGGAGCTACTGCACATTTTAGAGACTACCCTGAAGTGTAGAAAATGTACTTGGTGGGTGTAATTGGGGGCAGCAGAGTTTTCAAAGTCTTGCTAGATAAGGTAGTGGGAGAGAAAAAAGGAGCCAGGCATGAGGCTTCATGCCTGTAAACTAATAGTTGGGAAATGGAGGCAGGAAGATCAACAAAAGCTTGAGGCCAGCCTGGGCTACAAAGTAAAAGCGTGTCTCAAAAAATAACGAAGAATAGAGAGGGGTATCGGTTGAAAACTATGGAAGATGTAGATTAGTTAGATGTCACAGTTAGTGACAGAGGGGTCATGGAGAGGGAGGGTACAGGTCTACCTTTAGAAGGGATGAGCTGGCAGAGGAGCTGAGATCGAGGGCACCACTGGACAGCCAGAGCTAGACAGCCAGAGCTATGCAGAAGGCCGCTGGGTCTTTGTTTGGGATTTGACCAGTCTGTGTTTCTTGGGTCAGACGCTGGAAGGAAAGGCCTGGTCCTTTGGGTTGATGATCTTAGAGACAGCATTTGCCTAGGTTGCTGGAGATGAGAATTTAAGATATCTGTGTCAGGCACTTGAGAGGACAAGTGTCTGGAATAGTGGCAGTAGAACATGCGGTCCCTCATGAGACTGCCAAGGTGATGGTTCATGTGCTGCCTATTGTTAGCAGCGTCCGGTGTCTGCTCTTTTCCTTTTGTGATATGATCTGTGTCCTGGCCCAGATGTGTGCCAGGTGTGGGGAGAGGCTTTATCCATTTTATGGTCACAGGTCTCATGTGACCGTACAGAAGAGAAAAGGGGAGTGGCGGGGACAGGATTTGAACACCCTGGTCTGGCTCTAGAGCATCTGCCATACAAGCTGGAGGGCCAGTGCTCATGGTCCTTTGCTATAGTCAGTGTGAAGAAGACCTGAGGAAGGGCTACATGGGGGAGGCTCACACCCACCTGTGGGAACGGGCAGAAGAGATGGGGTCATCAGAAGAGGAAAGCTCCTGCCCAGGCAAGTCCCCCATCTTCTTGTATCTAAGCCTTAACACACCTTCCCTCAGCACTCTGGGCATCCAGGAGAAGTACTTAGCACCCTCGGACCAGACCACAGAGCAGGAAGCCATGCAGCTGTGACACACAGGCCTTGATAGCCGTGGATAGCTCAGCAGAGTATGGACCCAAAAACCTCGTCCAGCCAAAGCAGAGGCTGGGAGGAAACCTCTGTCCCTGCAAAGGACTTCTGAATAAGAAGCCACACATAGCACCCTTTGTGGTGTCCACAAGCTCTGGGCCCTGCCCCTATGAGGTGGGGACCCAAAGTTGAGGAATGGCTCTGCTTGGGCTGCAGTGGATCGGTGTGCTATGATACGAGATTATTTTCTATTTTTTATGACCTCAAACTTTTCTTCAACTCTCTGGACCCAGATATTTGGAGAACAAAGAAATGTCTTTGTCCCTCCAAATAGTCTGTTTCTTTGTTTTTAATTACGTCTCTTTAGTGTTTGTGTGTGTGTGTGTGTGCATGGCTCGAGCATGTGTGTGCGTGGGCAGACGTGTGTGTGCACGGGACAGGCAGGCGTGTGTATGGGGGTCAGAGGGTAACCTGGAGCTGGTTCTCTCCTGAGTTCCGGGGTTGAACTCAAGTCATGAGACTTGCTGACAGGTTCCCTCACCTGAGGCACTTGTTTGTTTGTTCAGGTCAGTGTTTCATGGCCTCGGCTCACTCAGGCAAATTACAGCTGTGCACTAGACTCTCGTCTTGTGATTTAGTTGTTCTTCTAAGCTCAAGTGTCTACAGACCTAAATAATTAGTGCTTTTTTATTATTATTATTTTTAAAGATTTGTTTATTATGTGTAAGCACACTGTAGCTGTCTTCAGACACACCAGAAGAGGGCATCAGATCCCATTACAGATGGTTGTGAGCCACCATGTGGTTGCTGGTATTTGAACTCAGGACCTCTGGAAGAGCAGTCAGTGTTGTTAACCGCTGAGCAGTCTCTCAGCCCCCTTAATGCTTTATTTTTATCCTATGTATTTCATGGTTTTATTCTGCTTTTGGCAAATACTAGCCAAAGTTTGAAAGATTTACATAACTTGAGCTCGAGAAGTAGCCCAGTAGTAGCAGGCACAAGGTGCCAGGGCCAACCCCCAGGACCACAAAAGAGAAACGAAAGATTCCTTCAGAAATTAAGTGGTTTTAATTATGTGCGGTGGTAAATGCCTCTAATCCCAGCACAAGATGTGGAGGCAGTAGGATCAAAAGTTGAAGGTCAGCCTTAACTATATGGTGAGTTTCAAGACAAGCCTGGGCTGTATGAAGCCCTTGTCTAAAGATTTGTGCAAAGTGAGTTTTTTAAGGAAAAATATTTAACGTATATTAGGGTAGTGATGTTTCTCTTTGCTGTTTGTGCTGCTGGGGAGCTGCAATTTGCACTTTCAGCCAGTAGGCGGCACTGTAGACTTAGTTTTGCCTATACAACTTGACAGGAAGAGTCCAGTGGCCAAGGGGCGCTTGTGTCAGAAGGCTTTTTTCTGGCTTTATCTATAGACCAATTGCACGCAGCTACATGTGTGCGGGGCTTGGCATTTTACAGAGTCTGCAAATATAGAATCCTCACATGTCTCTTATAGTGACCCAGAGACAAGCTAGGGAATGTCAGGAGACTGGTTTCCTCGTAGCTCACTTTGCCAACTGACTCTGGAGTGGCCCATCTTTGGTATATGTACACAGCCACCATCCTGTGGGAGCTGTAGTCAATCAAGAGAGAAAGCTGAGGCATCTGTACAAGTACTGATCGAATCCAATCAATGGTTGGTTTCTAGTGCTGCAGGCAGTGGGAAAATACAGTGTAGGAAAGTCTGTTCTGAAGTGGCTGATGTTTGCTTCCCAGTGTGGGCAGCCATAGCTAGGGAGTCGGGGGGGGGGGGGGCCGGCCTCACTCCCACGCCTGGCTTCGGAAGGATAATAATGGGGTGCTGTTTCCCCAGCCTCTTTCATCTAAGGAGTTCAAAGCACCTCACCCTTATTAATGCCCTGCACAGTGGGGGAAAGAGTACCAACTGAGCAATCCAGGGAAACTGAGACCAGGAGGCACAGCCTGGGGTTTGATGTGAGTCAGCTGTGGGGCCTGAGCCCAGGAATCCCGCCGCCCAGGCTGCTGGAAAATGCCTTATCTGGGTAGGAGAGCGGGTTCTGTGGTTTGAATAGCATCAGTAGCTGTGGCCACGGGTTTGATGATTGCCCATCAAACCTGCGAGAGCAAACCACATGCAGGGACTGAAGGCATCATTTACAGCGTTACAGCTCAGCTGAACGCCTCAGCATGCATTCACTGTGGCCACAGAGTGGAGGTGGGTAGCAGGCTACAACTCACTTTGAGACCTTGGTGTGGCAGCGAGCATCTTTTTTCCTTTGGTGAATATAGTTCTCAGCCAGGCTCGGTGGTGCCCATCTGTAATCCCAGACATTGGATGTGGGAGTCCAGCTTTTGCTACATAGCAAGTTCCAGGCTGGGCTGGGCTACATCGGATCTTTCTCAAATAAACATAAACACAAACATGATCTCTAATAGCAAAAGGAGTTTCTGGTCTGTGTACTTAACACTGAGGTTCTGAGAGAAGCATTCAAGACGGAAAGGAAGGGACTGTGGTGGGGTCTAGCAGGGCTCGGAGTTCCAAGCAAGCCAGGGCACGTCCTGAGATCCTGTCTAAAACAAAAAACCAGGGAGGGAGCAATGTCTAGGTTTCTGGTCTGGCTCATGTGGCGTGAAATGTCCCTGTACTGGAATGCTCACTTGCCAATATGGCTGCCATCTATACCCAACCTTCAGATCATGTTTTACTTTCCTAATAAAAATAGGAATTGCGCTGGGCAGTGGTGGCGCGGGCCTTTAATCCCAGCAGGATTGGGAGGCAGAGGCAGGCGGATTTCTGAGTTGGAGCCCAGCCTGGTCTACAGAGTGAGTTCCAGGACAGCCAGGGCTACACAGAGAAACCCTGTCTCATAAAAACAAACAAAAAATAGAAAGTGCTTCACACCTTTAATCCCAGCACTCAGGAGGCAGAGGCAGGCAGATCTGAGGCCAGCATGGTCCACAGAGAGTTTTAAGACAGCCAGAGCTACACAGAGAAACCCTGACTTGAAAAACCAAAAAAGAAAAAATGTATATGGACCTGGGTTCCATGTCCAGAACCCATATGATGGTTCACAGTTGTCTGTAACTCCAGTTAGAGAGGATCCAACGTCCCTCTTGGCCTCCGTGATTACTGCACACATATGGTGCACAGATACATACAGGCAAAATGCAAACACATATTTTAAAAAGAAAAGATTTGTCCTCTTGAGAACCTGGAGGCAGATGTGGAGGGTGTGGTGCCTCTTCAAAACCATCTCGGACAGAACTGCAGATGTTTATAATTCCAGATTTGTGGACAGATGAGGCAGAAAGATGTATTAAGCCCCAGAGTAGATAAACCTGGGTAACTTGAGATTCCATTTTGAACATACTAAAGCCAGACATGGTGGCACAAACCTGTAACCCAGCACTGTGGGGTTACTCGCAAGGGGATGGAGAGGGCGAGACCGTGTCTTCCTAGCAAATTCAGGGCCAGTCTGGGCTTATGAGACCCCAGTGTACAGGGGCAAAGGGACATAGGGGCTGGTTGAATCTGAGCCCCAAGTCTGAGGAGAGACCCTGCCTCAAATAATAAGGTAGTGAGCCAGACTTGGTTGTATACCTTTGATCTTAGTGTTAGAGGTCACACAAAATCAGTCTTAAGATCATCTTCTACTTTCCTAATAGCAGTAGAAAAGTTAAAGAAAAAAAGTAAACAAAAGAAATAAAGGACCAGCGAGACTGCTCAGGAGGTAAGGGAACTTGCAGCCAAGCCTGGTGACCTGCAAGTTAACTGATTCAAAGAATTGTGAGCACACACAATTTTTTTTTTTTTTTTTTTTTTTTTTTTTTTTTTTTGGTGTTTTTTGAGACAGGGTTTCTCTGTGTAGCCCTGGCTGTCCTGGAACTCACTCTGTAGACCAGGCTGGCCTCGAACTCAGAAATCCGCCTGCCTCTGCCTCCCAAGTGCTGGAATTAAAGGTGTGCGCCACCACTGCCCGGCGGGCACACACATTTAATCTCTGTTTAGAAAGCAGAGGCAGACATTTCTGTGTTCAAGGCCTGGCCTACATAGCTAGTTCTAGACCAGACAGGGCAACATGATGAGATTTGTCAAACAAAACAAAACAAAAAAACCCAAACACTTTTAATCTCAGGACTCATGAGACACAGGCAGGTGGATCTCTGTGAATTCAAGGACAGCCTGTTCCAGGACTCACTGACAGTGAATTCCAGGACTACCAGGGCTACACAGAGAAACCCTGTCTTGAAAAACAAACAATATTTAATATTTAGTGTGTGTGTGATGGGTGTGTGGCTGTGTGGTATACACACACAAGTGCATGCAGGTATCTGAAGAAGCCAGAAGAGAGCATCAAATCCCCTGGAGCTCAAGTTACAGGTCACTCTCTGTAAGCCACTTTATGTAGAATTGAATCCAGGTACTCTGCAAGAGCACTAGGTGCTCTTAACCCCTGAGCTCTCTAGCCTTTGTAATTTTACAAGCATTTTAGTTACGTGTGTGTGTGTGTGTGTGTGTGTGTGTGTGTGTACAGCAAAGGTGGAGGTCAGAGGACAACTTATAGAAGTCCGCTCTCCTCCACCCTGTGGAGTCACAGTGATAGAACTCAGGTGGTCAGGCTTGGCAGCAGGTGCCCTCGGCCATTAAACCATCTTGCCTGCCCTCAAAACAGTGTCTCTCATTGTCCTGGGGTTCACTGATTCTGCAGACTAGCCGGTCAGCAAGCCTCAAGGACCTTCTCTCTGCCCACAGCCCTGGGATGGCAGCTCACGGGCTTTTAATGTGGGTGCTGGGGTCTGAGTTCAGAGCCCCTGGACAGAGCCATCCTCCCAATCTCTGTCCTGCAGTGTTGACATGGCTCTGTGGGTCACAAAAAAACAGCAAAGGAGATGGAAATGGAAGCTTTCCCCCAGTCTTCCACATTGACCTGCAAGTCTCTAAGGACACATAAAGATCACAGGTCAGCTTTACTCTGGCAGAGGAGGGGGAGAACATGTCTTCCTTCTTCCAACCCCACCCCTGCTCCTCTTTCAGCAACTCTGCACAGGGGTGCAGAGCCCTAACCGACCTCCCTGCTCACGGGTTTAAGAACTCCGCTTCCCAGGGTCCAGGATTGCTCTCTTATCTCCAGACAGGCTTCAATTTCCTAGCCCTGTAAGGAGAAAATTGGGTGGAAAGGAGAGATGAATCAGCCCCGGACACCCCCAGGGTGCCATACCTGTCTGCTGCCCCCACAGACATTCCTGGCTCCTGACTCAGTGGGTAGGTGGAGCAAGGGGGGCTCTGTGGGAAGGAGACGTACTTTGCAGAAACCTGCCCTCCCCACCCCACACGGAGGGAGCAGAGGTGGGTATGGTGTGGGCCCAGTGAATCAGGTGAAGAACAGGAACAAAGAGAGGAAGTAGGTTAAGGAGACCTAAACTTGGTGTGTGAGCTGGAAACTGGTCCACTGTAACAGGACACTGAGAGTGTGGCTCCATTTCTGCTGATGGAGACAGAGCAACTAGAGGGAGAAAGGGGGTGGTTTGCTTTGGTGTTTGGAATTTTTGATTTTTGTTTGTTCGGTTTTTTGGTTTTTAGGAAGTCCAGAGCAGGAGCAATTTAGCACAACATAATGCACGCTTCACAAGACCCTAACACACAAAACAGACACATGTGTGGCTATTTTAGCTACAGTGTGTGGAAACAGGAAAGCCTAGGCACCTGGGTCCTGCCTGGAGGCAGCTTCTGAACCGTTTGAACGTAGCTGTGGAAGTTCTAAGACCATGGGCCTGAGAGTCAGATCCTGTCCCGCTCCCAGCATAAGCAGTGGTCTAACCTTGGGAAAAGTCATGAAGTTGCTCTGAGCCTCAGTTGCTTCATGGGTAAAATAGATATACATACGATGTCATGGATTACCCTGGGGATAAAGACATGAGTCTGCCTAGCACATATTCATCATGACAACTGTGGCTATTGCTGCATCCTGCTCTCTAGGAAGAAGCAGCCCTTGGTCAGAAGGGCCATCTTCATGCAAACATCTGAAATCAAGAGGTTTCCTGGAGACGGGCAGTGGTGGCTCACACCTTTAATCCCAACACTTTGGAGGCAGAGGCAGGTGGATTTCTGAGTTTGAGGCCAGCCTGGTCTACAGAGTGAGTTCCAGGACAGCCAGGGCTACACAGAGAAACCCTGTCTCGAAAAACAAAAACAAAACAAAAAAATTTCCTGGAAAGGCTGGGGATATTTGGATGTTAGAAACTGTGTGTGAATTTATCTGTAAGTGTATGTGTGTGTATGTAGGTGTGTGTGTGTGTGTATTTGTGTATATGTGTGTTCCTTGGGAAGAGCACTTTGCTTTCCTGGAGAACCTGAAGTGGCCTTCTGATAATGTCTTCCCTAAGATGCCTGGTTGGTTCTGAGGTAATATTGGTAGCTGTCACCTCTCCCTTTGGACCTTCAGAGCCAATTTGATTTTCTTGCTGATACAGTTGTATGTAAGAACAGTCCCGGTGTGGTGCCACATACCTTCCATTCCAGTACCTGGAAGGTGGGCCGGTAGGGTGAGGAGTTCAAGGTCACCCTTAGCTGCAGACCAAGTTCAAAGCTCTCTAGGCTAATGAGATCCTGTCTAAGAAAAAGAAAGAAAAAAGAAATCAGGCTTGATGGCTCACACTTGGTTGACTGAAATACGAGAATAATGCCTTGAAGTCCAACCTGAGCTACATAGTGCAGGCCAACCTAGGCTTCAGACTGAAATCTTATCTCAAAAAGCTAAAATGCAGAAAATAGTAGGTGTACTTTATAATAATTTTAGATTGCAAATTTTTCCCATGCCACTCAAATCATTATTATTTAGATTGAATATCATGTAGCCCAGGCTGGACTCTGTAGCTAAGGACAACTTTGAATATTTTTATTTATTTATTTATTTATTTGGGTTTTTTTTTGTTTTTCAAGACAGGGTTTCTCTGTGTAGCCCTGGCTGTCCTGGAATTTACTCTGCAGGCCAGGCTGGCCTTGAACTCAGATCCTACTTCCTCTGCCTCTGGTGCGCTGGGATTAAAGGTCCATGCCTCCCCATCCTCACATGCCCTTGACTGAAGCTGGGTCTCTTGATCAAATTCTGAGCTTGCTGATGTGGTCAGCTTGCTCTAGGGAAGTCCATCTCCGCCTTCCCATGCTGGAATCACAAGGCTACCATACCCATTCAACATTCACATGGGTTTCTGGGGATCCAAGCTCCAATCTCCAGGGAGACATCTCCCTAGCCCTTACATTTTATCTTGAGATGATGCCTCACCAACTTGCCTCAACTGACTTCACGTTCCCAGACACTTAGGACCATGTCAGCACCACAGTTCCTGGATCAGATCTCTTGTTTTCTGGTTTGAACCCAGGAATTTGCACATGGTGGACAAGCTCTCTACCACTGAGCTACACAGTCTTAAGACAGACTGTAAAAACCAAGATGGAGGGACTGGAGAGATGGCTCAGAAGTTAAGAGCCCTAACAGAGGACCTGGGTTCAACTTCCAGAACCGACATGTGTCTCACAACTGTCAGCAACTCTAGTTCCAGGGTATCTGACACCCTTACACAGACAAGATATGCAGGCAAAACACTAATGCATGGGCTGGAGAGATGGCTCAGTGGTTAAGAGCACTGACTGCTCTTCCAGAGGTCCTGAGTTCAATTCCCAGCAACCACATGGTGGCTCACAGCCATCCGTAATAGGATTTGATGCCCTCTTCTGGTGTGTCTGAAGACAGCTACAGTGTACTCATATAAATAAATACATAATTCTTAAAAAAAAAAAAAAACACTGATGCATATAAAATAAAAATGACTCTTAAAAAATAACCCTGAAATGTAATCATCGACATACCCTAAAATTTACCCAGTTACAATGGTCAAGTCCTATGATAACCACAAAACATTTAAATACCCACACAATTTAAAATTAGAACCCTTCATCACCCCCAAAAGACAATGTACTCATTAGTGGAAATGAAGTTTTTTTTTTCTTTTTTGTTTTTTCGAGACAGGGTTTCTTTGTGTAGCCCTGGCTGTCCTGGAACTCACTCTGTAGACCAGGCTGGCCTCGAACTCAGAAATCCACCTGCCTCTGCCTCCCAAGTGCTGGGATTAAAGGCGTGCGCCACCACTGCCTGGCAGAAATGAAGATTTTAGATAAATATTTTTATTTTAGTGTGTGTGTGTGTGTGTGTGTGTGTGTGTGTGTGTTGCCCACAGATCCCAGAAGATCTCCTAGAGCTGGAATTACAGTAAGCCTGAAGATATGGTGACAGGAACCAAATTCAGGACCCCTGAAATAGCAACAACTCAACTACTGAGCTAGCCAGACAGCCTAGACTGAAATTTTTCTTTTTCTTGTCTTTTTCTTTTTTGAGACAGTGTTTCTGTTCATGGTCCTGGCTGTCCTGGTGAGTTCACTCTGTAGACCAGGCTGGCTTTGAACACACAGAGATCCACCTTGATCTGCCTCCTACGTGGGCACCAAGACCATCTTGACGGAAAAGTTTTGTTTGTTTGTTTGTTTGTTTTCATAGTTCTGGAAAGGCATGCACCACTACCTCCAGCTTGATTTTAAATATCAAATCTAGCCGGGCAGTGGTGGCTCACGCCTTTAATCCCAGCACTTGGGAGGCAGAGGCAGGTGGATTTCTGAATTTGAGGCCAGCCTGGTCTACAGAGTGAGTTCCAGGACAGCCAGGGCTACACAGAGAAACCCTGTCTCGAAAAAAACAAAAAGAAAAAAAAAACAAAACAAAATTATATATATAATCTAGACCAGGAAAAGATGGCCATAATTTAAAACTTTTTAAACTTGATTTCGATTTGTATGGGTGATTTATCTGCATCTGTGCCTGTGTACCACCTGTGTAATACATTGTTATCCATGAAGGTCAGTAAAGGGCATCAGATCCCCCCTGGGACTGGAGTTGCAGACAGAAGTGAGCTACCATGTGGGTGCTGGGAACCAAGCTCAGCCAGTGCTCTTAACTGCCAAGCCATCTCTCCACCCCATAATTTTTTTGTCATAGACAAAAAAGTGTGAGACCACTTTGGTATTAACCACTAAGAGCTGATGCTAATAAACAGCCGGCTTCAAGACCTCCAGTGCAGGGCATCTCTTGATTACCCTTAAACCCAGCACAATACCTTAGGACAGCTCCCATCCACTCACTTCCTGGGCAGCCATACGTGGTCTGGAGCCAACACACAGAAGGCAGATGCTGAGACACAGAAGGAGTTCCTTTCCCAGGACCTACCCCATTAAGAGAAAGTCACCAGACCAGTCTAGTGGAAAGAAACCGGGTCACCTCCTGAGCTAAGGGGAGTTGCCTGCCCAGACTCTGTGGCTTTGGAACCTTGTAACCCATCACCAGGAAATGAGAAAACAGGACCCTGAGTGCTCCAAAGAGGCCCAGCAACTTCCCTGAAGAGGGGCAGTAACATGAGCGGGGTTTTATAGGTGTGGCCAAACGTGGACTCTGGAGAACTCAGCAAATTTGGGCCTTAATTGGCCCAGAAAGAGCTCTCTTGCCGCCAAACTAGCCAGCTTTCTTAGGTGACCCAGTGAGCACCCAGGTCAACCTTGGCAGTGACTGAGCCTGATGCTTGCTTATTCTGTTTTGGGTTCAGAAATACTAGATAAATCCCAGATGGACTGACACTGGTTGGAATTAATCAGTAACATTTTGGAGTGTACCCCCAACTCCCACCCCGTCCTGCCCGAAGTTTATTTAATCACTTTCTTTCTTTCTTTTTCTGGTGCAGGGGACCAATCCTTGGACAATAGATATACTGAGCCCCACCCTAGCTCCCCGGGAAGAATTCACCCTACCTCAGAGTGCTCTGGTTAAAGGCATCCGCCACCAAGCTCTGCCTAGAAAGCAACTTATTCAAAGGAAGACTCAAAAGTTAAGAGCCTCAAGCCCAAGCCTTGCACCTAAGCAGAACCCCGCTTTTTACTTTCTCTAACTGTAGAGCCTTTAGCGATATGGAAGGGAAACTGAGGCCTGGGAGGTGCTATGGTTTTTCGGGGCTGCATAGCAAGTCAGGGACATAACCCAAGCCTTCTGGTGACCGGCGCTGATCGGCCTTCGAAGCTCCTGAGAGGAGCGTCTTGTCATTTTCCCAGCCGATTTCAACCGCAAGCCCCGTCCAGACACCGCCAGGTGGGCCAATGACTCAAAGGGCGGAGACTAAATTTCGCGCGCGGCCCCGCCCTGTCCCGCTGCTCCCGGGGGTGGGAGACGAGCTCCCGGGTCGGACGGGTAGCAACTTGTCTGAGTGAAACCGGGAAGGCGCCGCCCCACTGCGCTCCGCCGGCAGCGGGGACGCAGCTTAGTCCTTTCGCGAAGGTTAGCCCAGCGGGCGGGGCGACTAGCCATTCGTTCTTCCATTGGCCAACTGGGTTCCGGGGGCGGGCTCTGTGGAGAGTCCGTCCTGTGATTGGGCCGTGGAGGCGGCGGCGCGCTGCCACGGGCTGGTGCGTGTTGCTGCCTGCCGGGTGCGCGGGCCGTGGGCTGCTCAGCCAGACTCCCTGCGGCCCTTCCCACCCAGCTCGCGCCGGCTCCTCGCCAGCGGGTTTCTTTTTGTGCCTGGGCTTTGGGGAGCTTTCCCTTATTAGATCTGTTTTATGGAGGCACTATGCCTCTGCCTCGGATGCATCCCTCGGCTCAGATCTGAGCACTTGATGTGACCGTTTCCCCGCTTTTCAATGTGAGGTCCTCAGTGCCACCGGTGAAGCGCGTCTCTAAGACCACTGTGCTCGAACTTCACCGACCTCGCGGCTCCCGCCGCATCTGAGCTTTGCGGCTTCCCCGCCCACTGCACCCACTCTCCTCTGCTCTCCTGGCCTGAGCTTCTGGGACTTCCTGATGGCCTCTCACCTGAAGTCACCCTACTCAAAATTTCCAGGTCACCGACACCGACCCAAAGGCTCGTCTCACTTCCAGGTCACCCAGACAGCCTCAAGGGACAGCTCTAGCTCAGAGTTTCAGAGTCCAGTTCTCTAACTCATTTCCAAGTCTACTCGCAGCCCATGGCCAATAACTGAAGAAGACCGAGTATTACAGGGCAATTTTATTGAGTGGTAACATGGTCACGCCCAGCAAACATGTGTTCCCTCTCATTCACTCAACACACATACAGTCTCTCACACACACACCCAGCCCTTGCCACAGTTCAGTTCTCAGACACAGGGGTGGGGAACCTCCTCGATTCCTAGGATCCAGAAACAACAGGTGCCCGGGGGAGGCCCAGGGGGAGGACAGGTTCACGAGTGGCGGGAGGAAGTGGGGATGTGTGTGTGCAGAGAGCTGGGGTGGACTGGGTTGGGAACACCCACCAGACAGCTACACGAAGAGTGAGATTCCCCAGCCCTGGTGGCCCCAGCTTGGCTGCACTCCTGCCAAGGAGCCTTCCAAGGTGTGGCAGAACACTCAGGGTTTGGGAAGGGCAGAGTCCCACTCCTTTTTAGTCCTCTCTGCAGGCTGGGGACTGGAGGGCAAGGCGGGACCGGGAGGTTGTAGGCTGCTTCAGCTCTGGGGCTCCTCCGGAGCCTCTCCACCCTCTTCCCCAGCATTGTCGGCTGTCCACAGCGTCAGGTTGTCTCTCAGCAGCTGCATGATGAGGGTGCTGTCCTTGTAGGAGTCCTCACTGAGGGTGTGCAGATCGGCCATGGCCTCATCGAAGGTGGTCTTGGCTAGTGAGATGGCCTCCTCGGGGCTGTTGGCTATCTCGTAGTGGAAGACGGAAAAGTTCAGGGCCAGGCCCAGGCGTATGGGGTTGGTGGGTTGCATCTCCTTCTTGCTGATGTCCATGGCCTCCTGGTAGGCTGACCGGGCAGAATCGATGATGCGCTTCTTGTCATCACCAGTGGCCACCTCGGCTAGGTAGCGGTAGTAGTCACCCTTCATCTTCAGGTAGAAGACGCGGCTCTCTGCCTCTCCAGCCCCTTTGATGAGGTGGGAGTCCAGCAGGCCTAGCACGGTGTCGCACACACCTCTGAGCTCGGTCTCTACCTTCTCCCGGTACTCCTTCACCTCCGGGCCCTTCTCTTCTGACCCCTCCTCGTTGCTCTTCTGCTCGATGCTGGACAGGACCCTCCAGGCTGCTCTCTGACCGCCCACCACGTTCTTGTAGGCCACGGAGAGCAGGTTCCGCTCCTCGCAGGAGAGCTCCTCACCCTTTTCCACGGCACTCTTCATGAAAGCGGCCATGTCCTCATAGCGTTCGGCCTGCTCGGCCAACTTGGCCTTCTGGATCAGACTGGCTCTCTCCATGACTCCGAGGATGGACAGACAGGCGGGCGAACTGGCTGCCTTGAGAGTAATGCTGGACTCTGCGGCTCCTTTGCTCTGGGTCTGCCTTTTGGCTGGGGTGGCATGGCCCTGAGAAGGGTTGGGCGTGGCCTGGGCGTGGCTGGTCCCTGAGTCCTGCCTCCTCCTCGTCTCGCCACACCCTTTCCGGCTCTACCTTAAAGGTAAAAGGGCTGGGACTGGGGGGGGGGGGGATAGGGAATGTGAATCATCGGGACAGTCAGCAGGAGAAACCTGGCCGCAGGTCCCACCTGCACAGGCACCTTTTGGCTACAGACTGCCCCCTGCTGTTCAGGGCTGCATTGCAGGAGTGTTTTGGATTACCAATCAGATTGTCTTTCAGGGTGTCCTTCCAGGGCCAAGGATGGCTTCAGCCACTGGGTTGCTTTAGCCAAGGCAGAGCCCAGTGAGCTGGTAGAGGGCTGGGATAGTTCAGGTGAGAATTCATGTATAGGTAAGGGCTATACAGTTTCCCAAAACCGTGAGCATCCATGATCGGACGCAACCCCCTGTATTGGCTCTGTAGGACTGTAGAGGTGGAACAGTCAAGTCCGGAGGGGTGAACCGGTTTGAGATCACAAGCTGCCAGCTCCCTTAATTAAACCCCTCCTCCTCCGCGGACCCTCTTCCTTTTTGGCTCTTTTTGGGAGCCATTAGCTGGAAGTAAGAGCTGGACTCCTTTCTGCGTCAGCCTGAAGACAGACCCTTGGTCCTTGGTCTCCCCCAAGATGCCCTAGGAACAGCCAGAATGCGCAGGTGGCATGTCAGGGTGCCACTTAATGAAGTGTTTAACAAGCGGCCTCTGACGCTCCAGCCCAGCCTTTGTAATTAGTCACCCAATACGTTTGTTGGACACCTTCCCCCATACAGCACAATTTTCCCTTTCAAGTTGGTGGCCTGTTGACACTTGTCTGAGATTTTACTCTCTGGTTCTCCACATCAGGTCACCCGTCCCTTCCAAGCTGCCTATCGTCATGTATCAGCAGGGCTCCCAGAGGGCGGGGGCCCAGCTCTTTGTCCCACTCCCCTGCCTGACTCAGATTACCTCTGTCAGAGGCTGGGAAGCAGGCCACCTAGGTGCTCAGTCCAGTTTGGTCCCCCAGGGGGGACGCTATCAACCTGGGGAGAAAGACAGGGCTAAAGGAAAGGAGCTGGTAATGACACATACCATTTTGTTTTATGGAGCAGTGAGTGATTCCAGCTCAGTGAGATCCCTCACTTGGCTCCCAGAGGTTCTCCAGTACCTTCTCGTTGATCAAGGCCCTGCCTCTGACCGGAGAGAAACCTCAGAGATGGAGATCACTTTGTTCCCAACCTTCCATCCCTGCTTGGTTGGGCCCTGTTTTCAAGCCCCATTTAAAAAGTAGTCATTGAAGGTAGGTTCCTGCTTGTGTGCCCCACCCACCCACCCAAAGTTTAGATGGGAGTCCAGGGTCCCTTCTAAAGAACCTTCTCCCTGGGACCCAGCCAATATAACGCTTGAACCAGGACTATTGCACAACCTTGCCTGTCTCTTCTCAGTGTCTGAGCACTCACCTCGCCTCGGGGAGGGATGTTGTAGACTCTGGAGACAGGCTGGAATGTTCTTGTGCCACAGAGTGGGGACTCTTGAGAGACTTCAGGGTCCTGGCTAATTTTGTGGGATTTCCTCTCACAGCAGAGACAGAACTACGCTAAAACATCAAATTAGGGAAGGGCAGGGTGGTACGCAGCTAGAGTCTCAGCATTTAAACTCACACAGGAGACGACACTCCAGTTGGTGACTGGCTTTGCTACTACAAGGGAGACAGGCTGCCCCAGCCCTGGGGCAAAAAAGAGGCTGGGAGTGTGTCTTGGTGGGTAGAGTTCCTACCTAGCATGTAAGGAGTCTGAGCCCCAGTCCTGTATAGACTGGTGCACATCTGTAATCCTGACACTTAAGAGGCAGAAGCAGGGAGGAGAATCTGAGTTCGAGCCCGGCCTGGTCTATGTATGGGTGGCCACCATGCTAGCTTTAGCAGCAGTGCTGGGGTCGTACCCATGGGTTCCAAGAACTCTACCAACTAAATACATACTCAGTGCCCCTCCCTGTCTTTGTCTTGAGCTGGGTTCTATGGGATGAGGAAAGATCATGAACTATCCATACCCGTGACCCAGCCTGGTGTCCACAGAAGAGAAGGGGTCCTCAGCCCAAACCTGTCCCTCTCCAGACTGACAAACTGTTAGGAATAATAGCCACTGACTCCTCCCTTTCCTTCTAGAGAATTCTTCTTGGCCCTGAAGGGCCTTCCTTGGCTCCCAGCCTGGCCGGGGCTTCCCCAAGTCCTGGGGGCAACTTGGAAATCCCAGGACACCAGAGGTCTGGACGGTGGGGCTTGGCAAACTTGAAGCCTCTTCTAAGCCTAAGGACATGTTCTCCTCAAGTCTCTTAAGCTGGGAACCTGGTGTGGGTTTACAGCAAGGTTCTAGACCCTCAGCCCAGCCCTTACTCTTCCTCCTCCAAGGAAGCCAGGCCTTGACACTCCTACCAGCTCTGGCCTGCACATCCTGACTCAGTTCCTGTTTCAGTTGCCTCCCTTTGCCTCCAGGCTTCTACTTCCCAAGTCCAGGAGCCCAGGCAGGCAGGAGGCAGCAGGTCCTGGCAGAACATGGGACTCCCAAGTGGCTGCCTGAGTCAGCAGGACAGGAGATGGGCCCGTGGTCCAGTGGGGGTTGGGCGTAGGGGGTTCCTCATCCTTTCTGGAACATCTGATTGCAGCAAGAGGGATTGTTTGTTGGTTTGTTGGTTTGTTTTTCGAGACAGGGTTTCTCTATATAGCCCTGGCTGTCCTGGAACTCACTCTGTAGACCAGGCTGGCTTTGATCTCAGAAATCCACCTGTCTCTGCCTCCCGAGTGCTGGGATCAAAGGCGTGCGCCACCACTGCCCGGCAAGAGGGATTCTTATTAGAGTCAGAAAGAATCGATTACAACTGGCAAAACCTTTTCTTTTCTAGTAATTTCCTAGGTAATTTCTGTCTTTGGAATGATCAAATTCAACAGTTTGACAGAGGGGTTTGTGGTTGGTTGTGAGTAAGAGTCCTGTTATATGGCTCAGAGCTGTGCACCCGTTGCCTTTGGGTAAGGGACACCAGAGGATGCTTAGGTGATTCAGCCGTTTGTCTTTTTCTTCCAAGGCAATGCTACTCAAAGTAGCCCCCTCTGCTATGACCGTCTAGGGTACCAGACGGTGTGGAATTTATGGAAACAGAGCAGAATGAGGTCAGCATGCAGGGCTGCATTCCAGCTGACTTATAGAGGCCTTGGGCAGGTCCCTTCCTGCCCTTGGGCTTTGGCTTCCCGGCTGGTAACAGGAGGTTGGCAGCCCCCTCCTGGGTATGGCATTTTCAAGTTTAGGGCTTCTCCAAGCCCCCACCCTCCCATGCTGGGGTACAAGGTAGATGTTCTCACACACCTACAGTAGGCCCCACCCAGCACCCCAAAGGAAAGTGGCTCAACACACTCCAGGCTATGGCAAGAAGGGGGCAGATCTTTATTTCTGTTACAAAAGGTAGTGGACGGCACGTGAGCAGCCCCTGTGCTGGACAAAGCTGATCTCCCCAGGTCTGACCCGGCTCCCTTTGGGTCCTTGGAAGAACATGGAGCTGTCTAGCCCTTGGTGCCTGGGGCCAAGGATACAGGCTCACACTCCACATCCTACTGGGGGGGATGGGGGCGTGGGAACAGTGTCAAGCCCGTTGTGCTTAGAGCAGTTGCCAGACTTGTTGAGCAGCGTCATCACCCAGATAGCTCCCGAAGGAACCTGCTAGGCTGGCCTATGGCTCTGCTGACTGGTAGGAGGCTGCAGGGCAAGATTCTTAAAGAGTCTCGACATTTCACAAATCTGGGGAAGGGGCATGAGGGGGGATGGGAGGGCGGGGTTCAGCAGTGTTACAGTATTGTGCTGAGGCTGCAGTATGGCTTTCTACACTCTGGCCAGCAAGGAGTTGGGGTTTGAGGCTAGCGCCTGCCCACTGTTGGTGGGGAGGCTCTAGAGAGCACACAGGAAGGACAGGTGGGGAACGGACCCTGTAGGCACAGATGGTGGCAGATGGGCCACAGGTTAGGCAGGTGGAGGTGCCGGGTGCCTGGCTCCCCCCAGGCCACTCCTGGAGAGACAGAGAGTGGCGGTCCTCAGGAGCTCCTTAAGCCCCCGCACATACTGGATGATCCGGGCAGGATGGCAAAGAAGGAGAAGAGAGGGGTTAGCAGATGCATGGAAATGGGTAGCCTGGAGGGCCCGCGTGGGTCAAGGGCTACCACAGTACCTGCCTCTTTCCCAGAAAAGGGCCAAAGCTCAGGCAGCAGGCAACAGGCAGAGAGCTTGGCAGGGACATGAAGTGGGATGCAGATGTTAGTGCCTCACCCCTTCTTTTAGAAAGGACAGGTGCTCTAAAGAAGCCCAGTCCAAGGGAGATGGGGGTGGGATAATACGAAGAGCCTTCTCTTTGGGGCGGGGGAGCCCTGGGAACTGCCATTGCCAGCACACATGCCACACCACACACCAGACAGATGGATGGACTCCATGGGGTTGGTGAGGCATGCGATGACGGTGAGATGGTGAGGAGGTGACAAGAGGGCACTGCTGGCTGACACGTGACACGTGCTCTTACCAGCTAACCCTCTGCAAAGAGGCCTGTTAGCTCCCCTCAGGCTGTGCAGGAGATGGCAAAGTCCTGACAAGTGTCCTCCTGGAGGAGATACCAGAGAGGTGGGCCCATGTTATGATCTGTCTGGCTGTTCTGGCTGCCTAGGAAGTTGGGTTGGGGCTAAAAGTTCCCACCAGGATCTACTGTCTCAAACATGCTGAGCAATCACTGGGGATCAGGGTGGAAAGTTAGCAGAAAAGAACTCAGGAGGCATCAAGTCCTGGAGGTACAAGAAGGTAGACAAGATGAAGGCCAGCAGGTGCTTTAGCCACTGCCCCCTCTACTCCGCAGAGTTCCACCGATCACTGGGCTGCCTGCTTTCTAATTCCCAGGAAAAAAACCAAAGCTAAGTAAGCTGCAAGCCAGGAACTCAGCAAAATAAAAGCAAACAAAAACTAAACCAAAGCAAATCAGCTCTTAAAAACAGAAGCTTTATTACAAGCAGGGACAAAGATACTGGCTCAAACAGAAGGCAGGTTAGGGAGCCTTCCAGCCCTGTCCTATCTACCTCCCAGGGCCACTCGGGATGGCCTAGGGCTCTGAAGCCACCTCCCAGGAGCTCCCTGACCCCTACCATTTCCCAGCTCTGTCTGAGACTCACTGGCCTTGGGAGCAAGGAAGGGACTCGGTAGTGACTTCCTATGCTATGATCTAAGGGCTTCGGTCTACCAGAAGGACCAAGGAGAACAGGACTATTTTGATTAGAAACTACAGCTCCCAGCAGCAGGAGGCCATGCTATAAGCTTCTGGACAACCCACGCATGCCTCCTGGCCCACTCTGCCCCATCCTTCATTCCTGATTAGCAGAAATGCTCTGTGTCCTCATCCCTAGCATTGGGGCCTACACTCAGCAGAACACCTAGGGGAGGGTGTGGCTTGCAGAATGGCAGCCGCTCCCCAGAGCCACCACCCCACCCACCACACCTAGCCTCAGCCTGTTGAGGCAGGTCACAGCTGGGTGCCTGACCTGGGGGGCTGGGAGGCTGAGTCCAAAGTGGTGAAAGGAAAGAGGGCAGGAGCCGGTGGTCTCTCTCTTGTGACTAATGCACAGCCTCCCACTCAGACCAGGGCAAAGGGGAAAGGGAATAGCCCAGGGACATGGGAGCCAGCTGTATCTGTACACGGCACGCATGAACACACATGTGCGCATACACACAATCCCTCACAGCTAGATCTGCTGTAATAAATGTATTAGATGACCTAACCTCTGAAAACCCTTGACTTGGCACTACTCAGAGAGTAACACATTAATTCCTATTTTTAAAAGGCTATGTAAAAAAGAAGTCTATAAAATTGTGCAAAATACCCAGCATTGATAAACCCGTTTCAAGTATTGCCAACATGAGCTAACCCACCCACCTCTAGCCCTGACCTGAAGAGGGATTGGGGGGCACAGGAAAGGATCCTTTAGAGAGTCTCTGTGGGCAGGGGGAAAGGTCCCCATTCCTACTGAGCTGCCCAGGACTCTACAGGAGCTGAGGTTCCAGGGCCTGGATGGCTTGTTTAGCTTCCTCTGACACAGGCTGCTTCCTACCCTCTGCCCATGCTCTCTCTACTGGTACCCCAGCTCTATCCTATTGGCTAACTCCATATAATGTCACCCCCCCCCCCAAAAAAAACCCAGCGGTCATCACAAATGGAATGTAGGAGCCCCAAACCAAAGCAGTCCCAGGAAGGGCCCCCACCTGTTGCCTGTGGCTCAGAGCCAGCTACCCAGCAGGCCTGCTTCCAGAAGGCCCTGGCTCACCAAGGTCCAAGCATGCCTCCAGCTGGGAGGATGCCCATTCGGCTCATACCCTCACTCATGCTGGGCCTCCCTGGGCACAGGCAGTGACTTGGCATGGTCTCTTTAGTGGCCTCCAGAGGCTGTGACTCTCCCTCTCTCCTGCCACTGACCAGCTGGGGGACCTAGGGCCTAAACTGTGGGAACCTAGGTTTGGGGAGCAGAGGGCACAGCTATGGGACAGTTCAAAGAAAACCATGCTGGGTAGGAAATAAATAGGAAAAGACTGGAGTCTTTGGCAGCTCTGCATCCCTCAGGTGGCATGGGGAGGGTCCCAGCAGGTGTAGAGAGCGGCAGGTGGCAAGCACTCAGTCACATTCAGGGGTGGCCTCCTACCATGTTGGCGTCTGGCTTGGCTCCATAGGCTGGCTCGTCACTTCTGATGGGTGAGGGCAACACGGTATCAGACTGCACAAATCCCCGCCGGTCAATCAGGCTTCCAAAACATAAAGACAAGACATATCAAAGCCCCAGGCTAAGGGCCAGGTAGTGTTGTCTGTGTGTCCTCCCAGGAAGGATCCAGCCCTAGAAAAGCTGGGCAAAGGGAAGCTGCTTTCCACTCAGGAGGTTAAGACCCCTCCTCTGGGACTGGTGAGACAGTTCAGTGGTAAAGGTGTTTGCCACCGAACCCGAGGACCCATAGATGGAAGGAGAGCTGTCTGTCCTCAGATCTCCATATACACGCCATGGTGTGTGTATGCGCACACTCGGATTTCACTCACCCACGCATACAGGTGAGTAAATGTAAATACATTTAAAACAAGACCTTCTGGGGAGCAAGTGCCAACAGGACACAATGTCCTGCAAGTGAGAGAAAACTAAGAAACAATCGCTACCTGGAGGCCCAGTGTCCTGTCTCCCTAGACAAGGAAGGTCTTGTCCCCACAGCACCCATGGCCCATCAATACCTGTTCTGGAGCTCTGGCGCCCCCTGCTGTCAGGACCAACACAGACACAGAGCTTCCCAGCAGGGCTGAGCCACTGCTGGGACCCCACCCTGTACAGGCAGAGCGAGCATGTCACCCAAGTGTGGTCCTAACAGTCACTGTGGTATCTCTGAGGAGTAGGATTAAACAGGATGCCCATGGATTTTTAATATTTTGTACTCCTCCCCCCCCTTTGAAAGTTTCACTGTGTCCTAGGGTGGTCTTGAACATGAAGCAATCCTCCTGCTTCAGCCTTCAAGTGCTGGGGTTGCCATTTATTCTACAAATGAGTACATGTGATTAAGTGACAGCCTTCCTCAGAATTCCTGAGTCGTTCAGCAGAGGATGGTGAACAGAGGGAATCCGTGTACACACGGGGAGAAAGGCCTGCTAAGGTCCAGAACTCCCATGAGGGCTCCAGATGCAGGGCCACCTCTGGTGACTTACCTGGGCGGCAATGGGCCACAGAGCACAGCACAGCAGTTGGTGATAATACTTTTATGGCTGTAGGGGTTGACAGAGGCCTCGCCACCCCTCTTGCTGGACCAAGACCCTTTGATCTGGAAAGAGGAAGAAGCCTGGGTCAGCTACCTTCTTCTTCCTCCCTCCCTCTAGCAGTGCTGAGGATTAAAGTGGAGCCTTGCTAAGCATCTACCACAGAGCTCCAACTTCAGCCCCTTCCCCTCTCTCATGAGACCACTCCCCTGTCACAGCTGCTTCCTGTTGCTTCCACTTTCTAGAAAGGCAACCTAGAGGCCAGGGAAAGTAGCCCCATTTAGAAACCAGTTCGGGGGGGGGGGGGGCAGCTTCTCAGTGGAGGCCTTTCACTGAAGATATGGGGGACTGCTGGATATAGGGAGCTCTCCAGCAGAGGTCAGCAGGCCCCAGCTAGCACCTAAGACAACCAAAGGAAGTCTCCAGAGGGAGCGCTTGGGTAGACGCATCTGTCCCCTGCTGTCCACCTCTGACAGATAGTTTCACATCAGCTTGACACAAGCTAGAGTTATCTGAAAAGAGGAAACGATCAACTAAGATCTGGCAAACCTGTAGGGTATTTCCCTGGTGATTGATGGGGGAGGGACCAGCCCATTGGCGATGGTGCCACTCCTGGGCTGGTGGTCTTAGCTTCTATAAGAAAGCAGACTGAACAAGCTATGGGGAACAAGGCAGTAAGCAGCACCTCTCTATGGCCTCTGGGTCATCCCCTGCCTCCAGGTTCCTGCCCTGCTTGAGTTCCTATCCTGACTTCCTTCAGTGATGAACTAAAATGTAGAAGTGTGAGCCAAATAAACCCTTTCTTCCACAACTTGCTTTTGGTCATGGTGTTTTGTCACACCAACTAAGAGGGGGCCAGATTGAGGGCACAAAGAAGGCTGAGCCACTCTGATCCTGCCACTCAACTGCCTGACCATGGACAGGTCGTTTTTTGCATGGTAAGGCTCAGCAGCACTGAGAGGCCTCTGGGAAGTCCCCTGCTGAAGGCACTGAGGGGCTTCGCAGGAAACAACCACTGGACCATCACCCAGAACTTTCTACCCTGGCTGGGCTGCAGCACCCCTTGCTGCTTAAGTTCTGCTCCTGCAGAACCCACAAAACTGGGTGGGGGTGGGGGTGGGGGTGGGGGTGGTTGCTGGCTGATGTCATTTCTGCCCTTATCAGTGACCAACACACATGTGTTCAGTTTTGTTTTTCCAAATGAGAGCAAGAGGTCATGGGATTTTTATTTTTAAAACAGGGTCATGTGTCCTGGGGTGGCCTCCAACTTTCCAGGTAGCCAGGGACAACCTTGAATTCCTAAGTCCCCTGCCTCCACCTTTCGAGTGTTGGGATAATATGTGTGTCACCTTGGGGGTGGTTCCCTCCTTCTTATTCTTCTTGTTTTAAAACCTTTATTATTTATTTTATGCGTATGGGGTCTCTCCTGATAGATGTCTGTGTACCATGTGTGTGCAGTACCAGAGGAGACCAGAACAGGGCACTGGGTTATGTAGGACTAGAGTGACAGGCAGAGTTGTACACTAGAGTACACAGACTGGAGTTACAAGCCGCCATGAGGGTACTGGGAATCAAACCTGGGTCTTCTAGAAGAGCAGCCAGTGTTCTAACCACTGAGCTTCTCTCCAGCCCTCCCTCTTTCTTTTAACACCAAGAGTGAAGGCAGGGCTTTGGACATGCCAAGCAAGTGTTCTACCACTGAGCTACATCCCAGCTCTCTGTTTGTGTGAGCCACTGTTCAGACTGACCTTGGATTGGCAATCCTCCTGTCCCAGTCTCCAGAGCAGCTGGGATTACAGGCCTGGGCCACCACACTAACCAAGCTTCTTTCTTCTCGTTCTCTACCCCCACACCCTTTTTTCTTCTCAAGTCAAGGTCTTCCCACACAGCCCAGATGAGCCTCAATCTCCTAAGTGTTAGATCACAAGCCTGCACCACCATGTCTGGCACAGATCCATTTTCTTTTGGATGGTCTCTGATCAACTCTAAGCAGCAATCATGGGAACATACTGTTTTCTTTTTAGGAGGACAGTGAGGGGAGGTCATGTCTGGACCAGGGACAGTGGCACTCAGATGATGCTAGCTGGGTGTGGCTTTCCAGTGGGTAGGTGGGATGAAGCCATTGTTCTAACTATGCCTGTCAATGGGTACACCCCAGTCATGACTCTGTGGCTTACAGGTGTGGAGTGGTGGATGTGATGGCTTGGTCATGATTTCTGGCATCAATCTTGGATTGGCCCCTTCCCAGCATTATGACCCTAGGCCACACCTCCTGTCATGCCATGGGCAATATGCATCCCAATCCTGTCTCAGCAGGATGCAATGCTCCAAGAGATATAGAGCATTCAAAGGCCCCTAAGTGGCAAGGAGCTGTCACACAAGCGTGGTGTGCTTCCTGTCTCTGTGGAGTTATGAGAAAAGCAACTTATGGTGCTACACTAAGGACCTGCCACATGGAGGAACCCTGGGTCTGACATGAGGCGTCCATCTTGGATCCCCCAGCAGGCTGCACTTGGCTGCCCCAGGCTGCCCCGGCATTACTTACGTCTTCATTCGTTGTCAGGTTGGAGGCAACGAGGTAAGTGTGGAACCCTGAGAGGCCCAGGATGGACCAGATTGAGAAGAAGCAGATGACCAACTCCAGCACAGTGAGCCTGTCAAGGACGTGTGCGGGAGGGAGAGGGTGGAGCCCCCTGGCCCTTGCGCTCAGCCTTTATCACTCACCCTTCCCTGCAGCTATATCCCCGAAAAGAGACAGGTCTAGGGACCTTTCTGTGATCCAGTCATCATTTCTCAGCAGATCACCTTCTGGAACCCAGAAGGGGGAGGGAGCTCCTGAGGAACAAGGCAGGATCTGGCCTAGGGATGGCAGAGGGAATTCCAACCACAGGATCCTGGCATGGCATCCTAAGAAACATGCAGCTGGTGACGTGACTCAAGGAGCTTGTCACCAAACCTGATGACCTGAGTTTGAACTTCAAGTTGTCCCCATCTCTATTTGTATGCCATGGCACATGCATGTTCCCCACTGCCCAAGGGCAGGATAAACAAAAATGTAATTAAGAAAGGCACTCTCTGCCAAGCCTTTGTAGGTAGAGACAGTTTCCGGAGATTGCTCGCTCAGCCCCTCTCCATGATGAGCCGTTTAGGATCAACTCTAGCCTGGATTTTGACAAACTAGCTGGTAGAGTGCATTCTAGAGGATAGGGCCCTAGGATCCCACTCTGGAGACCCGTCCCATGAAGAGGCCTCAATTCCCACCCAGGGTGACCAGTCTGCAAAGGATATCTTGCTGGTGTCTTTTTCAGAGCAGAGAGGAAGGTGCTCCCTTGAGAAACTAGGAAGAAGAAAGAGACACGGCTCAGGGGGTGGTGGGGGTGGGGTGAGCATAGCTCTGTGCTAGGGCTGAGCTCACTGGTTAGCCTTCCTCCAACCTTTGTCTCCCAACTCACGCAGGGTCAGGTGGGTGACCACGCAGGCGAAGATGAAGGCCGTCAGGAAGGAGAGGGAGAGGATGAAGGCGTAAAAGAATCGGTAGTTCCGTCTGCCCACGCAGTTGCCCACCCAAGGGCAGTGATGGTCAAACCGTTCTAGAACGGGAAGGAGGAGTTAGCGTGGGTCTCCAATCTGCACTGGTGGGTGGCTAGCCTTTGCCCCAGGCTGGCACTAGCCTTCCCCTGAGGCTGGCACTAGCCCTCGCCCCAGGCTGGCACTCAGCCCCTCCCCACCACCTGACTCCAGTCCTTCCCTTGGACACACCCTACTTCTAGTCCTTGCTCATCAGTTCCCACCCACTGCTTGACACATTCTCTGTCTATTCTTTAGCTCCATAGTAACTCCTTCAGATGTCAACTACAAAGCCACTCCCTTTAAAAGTCTCCTATGGCCTCAAACTAGGTAGAGGTCTCCCAGTCTGTTCTCTTACTCTTCTTTGATACAGCACTGCCCTTGAACAAGATATGTGCTGGCCTCAGACCCCTGCCATCTCCAGAGTCCAACAGTGTCTGCTTCAAAGACTCACAGGCCATGGCCTCTTACTAGCTCCTTGCCAACAGCTCTGGCCCTAAGGTCCAGAGAGGGCTGGGCCGCTACGTAACTCATGCAGAGCTGGCACCAGAGGCCAGGGCAGAGGACTGAGCTCATACCATTGTTAAGTCCCTGAGGGTGGGAGTCACACCCTGGTGAGGAAAGTCCCTGTGGGAATCTGGGTCATGAGCTGGTTGCAGGTCTTATGCCAAAGGCTGGTGCCTCTAGGTAGCGGGTGGGGCAGACTGGCAGAGATGAATAACAGGCATTGAGTCACCCACTTCACGCCTGCTGTGCCCGCTCTCCTCTTCAGGGAGTGCTGAGCTGGCATCATGAAGTCACTGCCCTGGGAACTGTGCACTGTCACCATGGCTCAGCTTGCTTGGGTGTCATATAGACTCTCCCTTATGACACCCTCCCAATGGACTGTCATGGGTCTTTATTGAGCTGTATAGCATCTGGGGAGCAGAGTTAGGGGAACAGACCAATTGGAGGGGCGCCAACCTTCAGTTCGGGCCCATGCTCTCTGCCTCGCTCCTCCAGACTCCCACCCTCCCTGCCTTCTTTCTCAGTTAGATCACCCTGTCTTCCATGCTCCAGGTTTCTGGAATCACAGACTTACTAAGGAGCACACTGAAGCCGGGGTGGGGGGGTGGGGGGGGGACAAGCTCAAGGTCCCTGCCACAGTGCTCAGGGATCAGTGGACAGGATATATACCAGCCCTGGGCCGAGAGATGTCACAGCCTTTCCACTCAGCCCTAAGTATGTTGGATGCTGCCTGCTTTGCTCCACATGTGACTTCCTGCATCCAAGACTCAGTCTCTCAAGGCTCTTTGAGCCCCCCACCTCACTCACCCACACAGTTGTCGCAGACACTGCAGTGTGAGGTCCGGGGAGGCCGAAACATCTTACAGGTGAAGCAATACTTGAGCTTGACCATCTGTCCATTGATCATCACCTCCCGAGTCCGAGGGGGTGGTCGGTAGGTGGAGCTACCTGTGTTATCTGAGGGTGTGAAGAGAGAAAATGAGGATACCCAAGACTGCCCAGGCCCTTGACAGCGGGAAGCCACAGCTGCCTGGCTGGGACAGAAGAATATGCCCAGGAACACATGAGATGGGGCGGTGGGGGGGGGGGGGGACTACTGCAGGGACAAATGTTAAGAACCCAGCACTGCCTTCAGGCATGGGACTGCTCAAACCTCACTCAGCTGCTCACATACTTGCTGGCCTTCACCCTGAGAAGAGTCATCAGGGATAGAGTGCCTAGGAAGAGTTAGGGAGGCTGTATGCATCTAATTAAGCCTGCATCCAACTTCTAATACATGGGAGCTTCACAGTAAAAGGAAGGAGATAAACTTCCTAGGGAAGCAGCCGATTCTAGACCTCTGGCATCTACAAACCACTGGCCTGACCTCTCCCCAAAGCCAGCATTCTAGAAGACAGTGGTCAAGAGAGCTTCCTGCTCTTCCAGATCTGAGCTTTGTTCCCAGCATCCACGTCAGGTGGCTTACATAACATCTGTCAGTCTAGCTCACTTCTGGCATCATGTGTGTACCTCCCTCCCCTCACACATAATTAAAAATAAAATCTTTTTTTTTTTAAATCTATTTTCTTTTTCTTTTTAGATTTTTTTTTTAATGACTACACTGCAGCTGTCTTCTGGAAGAGGGCATCGGAACCCATTACAGTTGGTTGTGAGCCACCATGTGGTTGCTGGGAGTTGAACTCAGGACCTCTGGAAGAGCAGTCGGTGCTCTTAACCTCTGAGCCATCTCTCCAGCCCCCAAAATAAAATCTTAATAAACAAAAATGTAATATAAAGTCAAAAAAGAATTTCAGCGCTAGGCACGGTAGCATGTGCCTGTAATCCCAAATGGTGGGGAGCAGACAGTACAACTGTCCCAGGCTAGCCTGGGCTACATTGCCTCTTTCCCTCCTCCTCTTTCATTTTAGAAGACATGTTTATTGACTACACTGCAAGAGAGAAAGGCAACAGAAGAACCATCTTTACAGCTACCTTTTCCTTTCTTGTTTTTTAATGGAAGAAATAACAAGTTCACTCAAAGTCTGCAAGCTGAACTCACTCTGTAGGCCAGGTTGCCCTTGAACTCACGGAGATCTGCCTGCCTCTGCCTCCCGAGTGCTGGTGCCACTACCCCGCCCATTTATTATGTGTTGATATGGACACTGAGCTCACCTGCAGCCAGGGAACATTCATCAACCGCACTTGTAGCCACTGTGTCTCTAGTTTAGCTGCCCACCTTCATTCACTAGAGTCTGCATGCTTACCAATGAGCTTACCAACCAGTGAGGGAAATGGACTCTGGCCTCACACTTCCAACCACCAGAGGTGCTCTCAGCAAACCCTTGACATATTTTAAATACATTTAAAATGCAACTAAGCACCTGAGCATTCCTCTCTAGAGCAAGAAGCAGGGAAGGCAGAGGGAGAGGGGGCCGAGGAGGCTGATGGAACTGAGCCATTGCTATCTAGTTTTTGTTTGTTTGTTTTTGATTCTTCAAGACAAGAGTTTCTCTGTATAGCCCTGGCTGTCCTGGAACTCACTCTGTAGACCAGGCTGGCCTCAAACTCAGAAATCTGCCTGCCTCTGCCTCCCAAGTCCTGGGATTAAAGGCGTGCGCCACCACTGCCTGGCTTTGCTGTCTAGTTTGTAAAATAGGAATAACAAGCAGAATGGTGTGGCCAGGTTGGCTTTAAACTCACAATGTAGTTGACGATGACCCTGAATCCTCTCCCACCTCTCACATGCTGGGATTACAGACATGTAACTACCACGTTGGGTTGTGCTGTGTGGTGCTGGAGACCGAATCCGGGGCTTTATGAATGCTGGGCACACACTCTACCAACTGAGTCATACACCTTGTCCTGCTGTTTGCTTTTTGAGACAGGGTATTACTAAAGAGTTTAATCTGGTCTTCAACTTAAAAGTCCTAACCTTCCTCAGGCAAACATGTCTCCTTTACTACTGACCACAAGTTCTAAAGAGAAGACCATCTCCCAGTCTTATAGCTAAGATCTGCTCAACAAGTGACTTGTCCTGGGCCACATAGCACACAGCAAAACCAGGATTTGAGCCCACATCGTGGGGTTGTAGCTCAATGGTAGAGCACTTTCCTTGGGTTCAATCCCCAGTATCCCTATCCAAGTTCAGGTTGGGCATGCCTGCAATCCCAGTGGTTGGGTGGCAGAAGCAGAAGAATCAATCATGAGTTCAAGGCTACCCTAAGTTACATGGCAAATTCAAAGCTAACATGGTGTCCCAGATTATTTCTGCTGGAGACCTACATAAGGACATTGGAAGAAGGAAGATTCTCTCCTCTTCGCCTGCGTGCCTTGTTAGACTGAGCAACTGCTAGATCCTTGGACTTCCATTCACAGCTGCTGCTGACCACTGTTGGGGAGTTGGACTATGGACTGTTTTTGGGTTTTGTTGGGTTTTTTTTTTTTTTTTTTTTGGTTTTTCGAGACAGGGTTTCTCTGTGTAGCCCTGGCTGTCCTGGAACTCACTCTGTAGACCAGGCTGGCCTCGAACTCAGAAATCCACCTGTCTCTGCCTCCCGAGTGCTGGGATTAAAGGCATGCGCCACCACTGCTCGGCTTGGACTAGACTGTAAGTCATTAACAAATTCCCTTACTATATAGAGACTATCCGTAAGTTCTGTGACTCTAGAGCACCCAGACCAATACACATGGACTACACAAAACTGTTTTAAAAATAAACAAGGGGGGCCGGGCAGTGGTGGTATGTGCGTTTAATCCCAGTACTCAGGAGGCAGAGGCAGGCAGATCTCCGTGAGTTTGAGGCCAGCCTGATCTACAGAGTGAGTTCCAGGACAGCCAGAGCTGCACAGGAAAACTCTGCTTCATAAATAAATAAATAAATAATTGCTAAAAATAAACAAGGCTGGAGAGATGGTTCAATGGGTACAAACACTTGTTGCTTTTGTAGAAGACCAGAGTTCAGTTCAGTTCCCAGCTCCAACATGGCGGTTATAACTATCCCTAAGTTCAGTGCCAGAGGGCCCAAAATCTCCAATTAAGAGGGGCTGGGAAAGTGGGCAAAGGCGCCTACTGCCAAGCCTGAAGACCTGAGCTTGGTATCTGGGACTCACATGGTGTATAGAAAGAACAGATTTCCACAAGTCATTCCTCTGACCTTTATTGGAGTGCTATGGCGTGATCATATATGTGCAGGTGCGCGCGCACACACACACACACACATACCCCTCAGGTAGGTGTATTCGAGGCCTTGCACCTTTCTCCCTTGTCTTCCTGTCCCTAGCCCATGAAGCCCCCAGCCCCTTCCATTTTCGTCTTTCACCGGGATTCACAAGGCCCGACCTCATCTCCAATCATCCAATCATCCTCCAGTAGTTCTCAGGCCCTGCAGACCCCGGCTTCTCACACCACACCGAACACAGCTGTCACAGCGTGATGCTGTGATAGGACTTGTGTGTGTGCCTTCTCCCTCTGGCTAGACTGACATCTCCTGAAGGGACAAGGTGGGACAAAGGCGGTCCTGGGGCTGAGAATTATGAGGCAGCAAGCAGGGAAGAAGGCAAGCTTTAAGGCTGGGGGTGTGTGGGTGGGGTGGGGGTTCAAGTCCACTTAAGAGCAGGTGTGTTACTTATTAATTGCTGTCACACCCTGAGAATCAAGGAACACCAAGACGCCCAAGGCGGTAAAGTTCTGAAAGGGCAAGTACATACCTGGTAGCCATTTATGGGAAGCAGAGGCAAGGGTTCAGAAGTCTGAGAACATTGAGTCTGAATGCTTTGGGGAATTGTTACCAAGGAAGTCTTTTCACTTCTGAGCCTGTTTCTTCCTCAGTAAATCAGGTGGTCCCAGCCTGTCTGCTGTGGTGAGGTTGGAGTCCCAAGAGATATTGACCTTGGTCCTGACCACCCAGTCCTAACATTCCAGCAGGCAGATTGCCTGGCTCTTCCCAAGCTACTGGCATCGCTCCATACCAGACCCCAAATCCCCTGCCATTGACTCCATGGCCCCAGCCTTGGCTACCTGCCCACCACTGTCTCCCTGTCTGTACAGGGGCTTTTGAGTCAGTAAGACATATGGATATATATCTCTGCCCAAGCGATTACTGAGTGAGGCCCATTAAATCATTCAGCTTCTCTGCTAAAAATAACTGAATAAACCAGGGTAGACGAGTGTGGTACCCACCTTTAATCCTAGCACTCGGGAAGCAGAGGAAGGCAGATTTCTGAGTTTGAGGCCAGCCTGGTCTACCAAGTTCCAGGACAGCCAGGGCTATTCAGAGAAACCCTGTCTCAAAAACCAAACAAAACAAAAAAACAAAAACAAAAACAAAAAAACCAATAAAATAAAATAAATAAAATGGAACAGAATGGAATCCACCACAGAATGTTGTTGGGGGAATAAGCTAAGAATTTACCAAGTGGGTTTGACACAATGTCTAGTATTTATTTAGCACAGGGGAGGCTGGGAATCCTTTACCTGAAATACTGTGGACTAGAAATGTCTTAAATGTGGGTATTTTTCAGATTTTGGAATGTCTCTATACACATAATGACACGTCTAGACAGCGTCCGAGATGCACACGAACTCTTCTGTTTCATACAGGTCTTTTACACATAACTAGAAGGTATTTTTTCATTATTATTTTGAGGCAGGGCCTTGAACTCTGAGATCTGTTTGCCTCTGCTGGGATTAAAAGTGTGAGCCACCTCACCTGGCTTCAGAAGGTAATTTTATGTAACATATTTAGTGTACCTGTGTTTTGACCGCAGTCTGTCAGGTGAGGTCTGGCGTGGAAAAGCAAACCAAAAAAAAAAAGAAAAGAAAAAAGAAGCCGGGCTGTGGTGGCACACGCCTTCATCCAAGCACAGGGGAAGTGGAAGCAGGCGGATGTCTGTGAGTTCGAGACCAGCCAGGGTTATACAAAGGAACCAAGTCTTGAAAAAAAAAAAATCATCAAACAAAAGTCTCAGATTTTGAAGCATTTAGGATCTTCAGATGAGGGATACCCGCCTTATCAATATCAGCTAACACTGTTACAGTTACTGTTACTATAGGAACACTACAGGCACACTGAGTTATAAAGAAACCTTTGGGGTGCAACCATCTGGGAGTCAAGGGCAGATACATATCCTCTCCAGTGTTGAGAGAACCTTCTGGAAATCTCACCGGATCCCAGAGATCCTCCTCAGGACACAGAGGAACTCTGTGCCTTGGTCTCTCCCACAGGCAGGAAGAAAGCTCCTTGCAGCCTGTTCCAGTCTCTAGTAGGGAAGTCCCCTCTCCCCAGAACTGAGACAGAGGAAGCAAGGCTGCCAAGAAGAGTCAGAGGGAACAGAGAGCTGGCGCACAGCCCCCACCCAGGTGCTTAAAGGACAGAGGTCACAGTTTGGCCAAAAGAGACTTTTTGTTTGTTTGGTTTGGTTTTTTGTTTTTGTTTTTTGTTTTTCGAGACAGAGTTTCTCTGTATAGCCCTGGCTGTCCTGGAACTCACTCTGTAGACCAGGCTGGCCTCAAATTCAGAAATCCACCTGCCTCTGCCTCCCAAGTGCTGGGATTAAAGGCGTGTGCCACCACTGCCTGGTTACCAAAGGAGACTTGTAGGGGCAATACTGAGCTAGTCTACCTGCCACCTGCTCCGCCCAGCAGCCACCATCAATGACAACTTGTTGACCACTCCTGACTAAAAGCTCACTCTTTTAAGGCTCAACAGGGAGAAGACATGATCACCAAGGTGTACTGAGACTCCCCGAATCACTGCACACTCAGGCCAGGCAAGGGCATATCCTGAAGATGGGGACCAAGATAACTCATATCATAAGGTGGGGCTGAGATTCTAGTCTGTCTCTCAAGGCGTCCACTTGTTCATTACTTCACACAGAAGTATTCACTACACATAAGATACTGTACAAGGCCTGAGTGTGGTGGGTAAGGGGCCCATACATACAGATGAGCCAGAAATGTCTGCTCACTCTATGCCTGCTTGGCACATCACAGTAACATATATTTTAAAACGTCCGGAGAGGAAGCTCAGTGGTTAAGAGCACTGACTGCTTGTCCTGAGTTCAATTCCTAGCACCATGTGGCTCATGACTTCCTATAGCTCTCCGCCCAGGATATCCAATGCCCTCCATGAGCATGAGATACACATGGTACACAAACATCCATGCAGGCAAAGCATCCCTATACATAAAAAGAAAGTTGGTTTTTGTTGTTGTTGTTGTTTTTTTCTTTTCGAGACAGAGTTTCTCTGTATAGTCCTGGCTGTCCTGGAACTCACTCTGTAGACCTCGAACTGGCTGGCTGGCCTCGAACCCAGAAATCCGCCTGCCTCTGCCTCCTGAGTGCTGAGATTAAAGGCTTGCGCCACCACTGCCTGGCAAGAAAGTTTGTCTTATAGGCTGTATGAGACAAGGCCTGGCTATGCACATAATTGGCTTCTGATTCTCTGGCCACAACCTGTGAGAGAAAATAATCCTTGCTAAAAGCAGGAGGGAGTGGCGGCTTACAACTGCTATACGGTTTAAAGGGACTCTAGGATGCATTTCAGAGCTTTCTGCTATGAAGAAAAAGAGATGCCCAGGAGGTAGTGAGCACCCTTGCCAGTGTGCCTTACAGACAGGAAACTCAGAGGAAGTCAGTTCAAGAAATGGGCTCAGTCTCTCCCCATGCGTGTATGGCTGAGAGGCAAATGACTTTCCCCACAGCCTCTCCCTGCCTAAGCCAGGAACCTCCACACCTTCCCCAATTGTTAGCACAGCTAAAGGTTAACCATAAACCCACCTTCAAGTTCTGGCCACTGTAATCCCCATGAGACCACTCTGTTCATTCCCAGAGGTTGATGGAGCCCTTGCCACCTACCAGGTTTAATGCAAGGCCTGGGGACACGGGAAGATCTTCGCCTGTGGGCAGACTCACACAGAGGCTATGTATAGTCACATAGAAAGCAGTGTGAATCAATGCCCTTGCCACCATGGAGTGACTTGGGACCAGGCTGATTTCATTTTGAAACGTGCTCATCAGCCTTCTAGAGCCTCAGTTTCCTCATCTCTAAAATGGGCAACATGTGAAACTACATGCAGATGAGAGATGAAGTTTTATTAAAGCCTAACCCATAACTACTCAGTTACTGATGTCGGTGTCTATACTCTTAATACAGAAGCCAGATGTGATGATGTACACCTTAAACCCTAGCACTCGGGAGGCAGAGGAAGGTTGATCTGTGAGCTAGAGGCCAGCCTGGTCTACAGAGAGAGTTCCAGGACAGCCAGGGCTACACAGAGAAAGCCTATTTTGCAAAACTGAAAACAAACAAAATAACCCAAACACCACCACCAAGAATACGTATGAGGGCTGGAGAGATGGCTCAGAGGTTAAGAACACTGACTGCTCTTCCAGAGGTCCTGAGTTCAATTCCCAGCAACCACACAATGGCTCACAACCATCTGTAATGGGATCCAATGCCCTCTTCTGGTGTGTCTGAAAACAGCAACAGAGTACTTACATACAATAAATAAATAAATTAATGTTAGAAGAAGGAGAAGGAGAAGGAGGGAGAGGAGGAGGAGAAGGAGGAGGAGGAGGAGGAGGAGGAG